>CM067843.1:822760931-823183431 GCA_034509565.1 Triticum monococcum
ATTTGGTTGTACGGGACATGAATATTTGTAGCAATAACATCAGAACTAATACCTTACAGTGCTGGACTGCAGCGCTGTGCGAGCCAGGGCTGGGGCGAGAGTTAAGCCAGGGCGAGCTGGGCTGCAGCGCTCGGAAGCTGGGACTACTCTTTTGTTTTCCATTTTTTTCTCTGCCTTTTCGTAATTACAGAAATTGAGAAGAACAAAGGCAAGGAAAGAAATGGCTAGGACTTCTAGAAAAAGGTGGAAACTTGTTGAGAGTGCTTTCTGGAATATTTGCAAACCTACGGAGGTGTTTCCAGCAATTTTGGATGAAGTTGAATTCAAATTCATTTGAATTTAGATAAATGGATTTGAACTAGAGGTATACTTTAGAAGTGTCTGAAAATCAAGAGATTTTGGTGGAGGTTGGGAAAAAGATGTAAGAATTTTGGGCAAGGTTTGGGGGCCAAACTTGTAGAAAGGCATCCGAATTATGGATAGCTTTTAAAGGGAAAGGAAAAGCACTTAAATAAAATAAAAAGAAGGCTCAAAAGAATTTCTAAAAATGTTCACAATTATTTATTTGATGTTCGATGTCATGATGACATTCTGATTCAAAAATAAAATAAATATTAAAAAAACAATTAAGGAAAGAATAAGAGAAATTGGTCTCCGACTGTTACAACACTCCCCCACTTATAATAGATCTCGTCCCGAGATCTAGAAAAGAAAGAGGAAGAGGTTTAGATATATAGTTGCATCATTTTTTGTGGGGTTATATAGTTGCATCATTGACAAAGTAGAGATACCAAAGAACCTTGGAGATTGGAAGACATGAAAAAAAGGCCACATGGAACAAGAGAGAACTTGGACAACACTCCGGTTGAAAAGACAAACAAGGGATCCAACATGAAGTTGACAAGATTGAAAGAACTTCAAAATAAAGGAAGAACACGATGCTCCCAAAACAATTGAATGGAAGGTAGATACTTGGAACCAATTGAATGGAGAAGAAAATAGCACCTGCTATGACAAGGAACTTGAAAGGGCATCCTGACAAGGAATGCATGAATGTAGTTGTTGACAACTTAACAACCAAAAGATATGCTTCTTATGGGCTTATGAAAAACATCCGAAAACTATGAGGTGAAAACCTGTAGTAATGGAAATATGATGCTTGAGAGCAACAAAGATAGGAAAAACTTCTTCACTAAGAGGATTATCTTGAGATGTTTGATGTTTGTTTGTTGGACTAAATCACGTCCACTAAAGATATGGTTGTCAAGCGCACTGATGGCCATGGGTAGGTATACTACGAGTATGAGGTGATAGGAGCTGCCACACGCACAATCTCATCTATGCAACATGTATATGGAGCTAGCTATTTTGTTTTCTCCCGTTTCAATGCATGGGCATGTTTCTTGAATGAG
Organism: Triticum monococcum; assembly: GCA_034509565.1. Lineage (NCBI taxonomy): Eukaryota > Viridiplantae > Streptophyta > Magnoliopsida > Poales > Poaceae > Triticum > Triticum monococcum. The sequence goes on from CM067843.1 coordinate 822,762,344, forward strand.
AGGTGTTTCCCCCTGGTTCGGTTCACCCCCCCCCCCCCCCCCCCCACACACACAAACCGTATATGGGCAGTATGGTCATTTCATGAAACTGTATACTACGAGGCATCGTACCGAAAATCCATTTCTGCACCGAGCTCATCTGCACCCGCGTCGACAAAAAAAATCAAAACAAATACTAAAACAATTCAAAAAATTCCAAATAAAATTTGTGTGTTAGAAAATTTGATGCGTGAGACCCGCTCCAAATTTCAAGTCATTTGGACATATGAGCAGCTCTCAGCAAAAAAGACAAATTAGGGGTCTGTAAAAATGTTTACTGTTCATATACTGTTTTGGCTCGATTTGTCTTTTTTTCTGAGAGCTGCTCATATGTCCAAATGACTTGAAATTTGGAGCGGGACTCACTCATCAAATTTTCTACCACAAAAATTTTATTTGGAATTTTTTAAATTTATTTTGAATTTTTTACGAATTTTTTTCTAACCGGGTGCAGATGAGCCTGGGCACCAAAACGCCCTACTGGCATCGTACCCACTTTTATCAACGGGCGTGAATCGAACTCAAGACCTCTTAGTCTAAATAGAACCACACTAACCAATTAGGACATCCTAATACGCTTGACCCTATTTACTTATTTTTTGTTGTTATCTTCTACTTCAGCTCGTGGCTGGGCCGGGCCATTGTTGAATCGGCCCTTTTATCACCATTTCTTTTTTAATTTTTAATTTTTTAATTTTTTTTCATTTTGTTTCTTTTTTCTGTTCCAAAAAATGCTCAAACTTATAAAATTTTGGTAAACAAAAAATGTTCGCAGCTTAAAAAAATTGTAAAGATATGTCGTTTTTTTCAATTAAATAGAAAAATGCTCACATCAATATAATTAAAAGTTTGAACATATATTAAACAAATAAATGTTTGTTTATTGTTCATTTAAATAGAAACATGCTCACATAAAAAATCAAAAACTTTTTAAATTTCTGAACATATTTTAAATGGATATATAAAAATAAAACATATCAATCAGCGACCAGTTTATTGTTCTTTTTTATTTATTTTTCATTCTTATTTTTTTGTTTCTATTTTTGTTCCTTTTCTTTTTCAAAAAAATGCTCAGATCAATATAATGGACCCAAATTTTTCAATACACTAGCGCACTACCATGCAAAGCATCCATGATAAATTTATTGAGTTATGACATTTATGCATTTTTTAGGGTTTTCTCAGTTAAAAAACCCTAACACTAGCCGAACGTGACACAACGTGCGTTCGGTGTCCAAATTCTTTCCAATTTTGCACGAAGGCCTGCCCACATGCTGAAAATTTTGGTGTAATTTCATGCATGGTAAGAAGCACACCATGTTCAAAGGTGGTGTTTCGGGTAGGCCGGTAGGACAAGTCTGGATGCACTTTTGTTTACATCAATAAAATGGAACCAATTTTTTTCCACACATTAGGATCACCATACACTAGGATCACACATTTTATGCATTTTCTAGGGTTTTCCCTGTGAAAAAACTCAAAACACTAGCCGAACATGACGCAATGTACGTTCGGTGTCTGAATTCCTTGAATTTTTGCATGGCGACCTACCATGAGAATCTCCACATGCTGGCAAAATTTGCTGTCACTTCATGCATGGCAAGAAGCACACCATGTTCAAAGGTGGTGGTTCCGGTAGGCTGGTAGGGCATGTCTGAAGCACTTTTTTCACTTTAATAAAATGGACCCAATTTTTTCCCACACACTAGCATCTACATGCCAAGCATTCATGATAAATTTCATTTAGTTCTAATATTTTATGCACTATATAGGGTTTCCCTGGTGAAAAAACCCCCCAAAACACTAGCCGAACATGACGCAACGTGCATTCGCTGTCTAAATTCTTTCAAATTTTGCATGGAGGCCTACCATGAGCATGCTCGCATGCTGAAAAAATTTGGGGTCATTTCATTCATGTCAAGAAACACCTCATGTTCGAAGGTGCTGGTTCGGGTAGGCCGGTAGGGTAAGGCTTTTGTAATTTGCAATTTCTATCATTATCAATCAACATGAAAATATCTTATATCTGAAATATTTCTTGAAATTTAACAACAATTTTCGAAACTCAAATTGTGTATGAAAATTTTATAAACATGATATTTTCCCCAATATTGTTAATAAGTTCCCAACATTTATGTTGTACACAAATTGCAAACCCAATACTTTTTAAATATATTTTAACAATTTTAAAATACAAATATTTATTAAATTTATGAACAAAAATTCAAAAATTGGAAAATTTTTCTAATTTGTAAAAAAACATTTGCTAATGATATTATTTTTTGGTAGTCCAAAAATATTTCAAAATTTAAAACAGGTTCAAAATGAATAATAAAATTCCAAAATAAAAAAATGAAATTAAAGGAAAAATAGAAAACGAAAACAATGGAATAGCAAAACATATACGCCCAGGCCTTGTCCAATCGGGTGACAACATCGCCTCCGTCGGCTGCCTGTTGAGCCGGCCCAAGCATTCGCCGATTTGAGAAAAGTTTATCAATTTTAAAAAAGAATATTTATGAATTTGAAAAAAATTATGGGATTTTATTAAACGCTTGTAAAAGTTCAAAAGAGTTCCTGGATATGGCAAAAGTTCATCAATTTCAAAATAAAGTTTTCGAATTTAAGAAAATATTCACGAATTTAAATGGAAAAAAGTTCAGGTAGGGCGTTCAGGTTGGCCGGAAGGTTCCGTCTCAATGTAGCTTTTTTCGACATCGTTCAAATGGACCAATTGTTTTCTACGGCCTTGTATCACCATTCCAAGGCATCATGGCAAGTTTTTGTGATTTTGACAATTCTGTATTTTCAGATAATGTTGGTGCTTTCAGAATTTATTTGAAATTTAGAGAATAATCTTATATTCAAACTTTTTCTACACAATAAGAAAAATGTTCACGGAAATTCAAAATAAATTGGTTTCAATTTTTTGTTCTTATTTTCTGATTTTTTGCTAGAAAATTTCAAAATAAATGTTCACGGAAATGACCATCCTACCTTTTATTACGAAGGGGTATAGAGAGATCTCAGCCGTTAATGTGCTTAGGGGTGTACCGAAGCAAAAGTGTAAAAAGAATGAAGGAAACAAAACGGTTCACAGCATACGGGCCTGATGGAACACGCACGGGCATGTTTTCTAGTAGTTCTTCTAATTAGTGGACCGAGAAACAGGACCAAACAATTAATTTTGCAGGGATGGACTTAATAAGGAGCCTAAATAAATGTAATGTGAGAGGAATTGATTGATATGTTACCTTGGCTACGAAGAGCAGCAGCATGCAATGCATTTTGCCCATCCGGTCCAGAATACGAGAGATAGCCACCGCTCTTCTGATACAGTGTCTGTGCAATGTCGGGCCGATCATGCAAGACGGCGAGGTACAAAGGCGAAGTGCCGCCGTCCTTGGGAAAACAAGCCAATTCCGAGTCGGCCGCCATTAGCAGCTCAACGATGTGTTCGCTCCCGATGCGGACAGCCTCATGCAGGGCCGTCTGTTTGCACCCATTCTCCGTCCTCACAAGCTCCCTGAGCCGGTCTCCGGCACCGTCGTCATCGCCTTGAGCTAGGGCGATGAGGTGGGAGACCATGGAAGATCTCCCGGCCCTGGCGGCGCAGTGGAGGGGCGTGTCGCCGTGGCTGTTGACCTTGTAGAGGAGGTGGCTGGCCTTTCCGTGGACGAAGGTGGCGCTGCGCAGGTATCTGGCGCCATCTCCATTGGTGGCCACCACATGCAACGCGGTGTCCCCTTCAGCGCTGACGCCCTCTAGGAGCGAGGGCGAGAGCGACGCTGGATTGGAAGCCTGCAGCGACGTCGCCATGCCAACGCCATCCTCGTCGTCGGTGCCCCCATGCTGGAGCAACTCAAGGAATGCTGGGGTTGGCACCCCGTCTGCCCACACGGCCGGACCTTCGCCTTCCCCGTCCAGAAGAAGGCGCAGTGCTACCGGGGAACCAGAGAATGAGGCTGCCAGCAGCACTGGATCCATGGTCGCCATTGGCATTGGTCTTCTCCCAAGAAGGAAGGACAAGGACTACTGCATCTGCAATTCTCCCAAGATGTGCCTGCTGTCAAATATAGTTGGGAACTTTCATCATCTCCAGCCAAAAAAAAAGCAAATTATTCCATGTCCCTGGTTCGTACTACATCTACACTTTGGACATCTTTCGTCCAATCGCTCGCGATAGGTGCTTCTGCTGGCAAATAGTAAGTTACTTTCATCATGATGCAAAAAAAAGTTATCTTCATCATCACGCAAAGCAAATTATTCCCTGCTCCGTACTGCATTTGTGCAAGTGCCAAGATGCACTCTGGATGCTAATTTTTCTTTCGTTCCATGACAGCCATAGGTGCCGTACGTCACTACTAGAATCTGGTTTTGTGCTGACTTGCAGAACTTCACCGAGTTCATTCTATGCATGCCCATCCGACAGAAAAAGACCGTACAGCCAACTAGGGGGCCAGCACAGCCTCGTGTCCAGAGGTGGATCGCTCCAGGTGAAAACTCGGCAAAGATAAATGTTGATGGAGGATTGTCACGCAATGGACGCATGGGCGCTGCTGCAGCAGTTTGTCGAGATAAGGATGGCAAGTATCTGGGAGCCTCGGCGATGATATTTGAAGGACTAGTTGATGCGCCAAATCTGGAAGCTTGTGCATGCAATGAAGCCCTCTCCCTCACAAAGGATCTCAACATAACACATGTGATAATAGCTTCAGACTGTATGCAGGTTGTCTCGGATATCAACCAGGGTGCGCATTCACCTTATTCCATGATTCTAGATGAGATTAGAGATAGAGTAAAGGAATCTGTTAAAGTTACTTTTCGTTTTGAGGTTAGGGAGGCGAATTTTGAAGCCCATGCCTTGTCCAAGGTAGCTTCGTCACTTCCGGAAGGTCGCCATATGTGGCTAGGGATTCCTCCAAACATTACTTGTATTCCGAATGTCTTGATTAATGAATAAAATCCCTAGTTTCCCTCAAAAAAAATCCGACAGAAAAAGAAATGTCTGATAGGCCCAGTTTGGCCCACTCCGGGGACAAACCAAAAAAAGGGAACCATGTGCGGAACAAATGAAACAAAATCCATACATATGTAACAAAACTTACCCGCAGTTAGCATCCGCTCGAGGAACTGGATGGGCCATCGTAAGTTTGGTTCCTTATGGCCGCAAAATATTTTTTGCCTTCCTCGGCGAGGATCGGTAGTTCGGATGAGGTGGTGGCCCGGTAAGGGAGTGCGGCTGAGGCCCAATACAGCGCAGGGGACAGGAGCCCTGCTCCGGTACTCCCTCCTAACCTAATTTCTGAGGGGTATTTTTGTCCCCGTGAGTTTTTTTTTCTGGCCCGCCGTAGCTCAGATCCAAGCCCTGTCTAGCTTGTATAACCCAGACCTACAGTACCCTGGTCCGAAAAAAAAACATCACACGACCCCACGACCACGTAAGACCTGCCGAATCCAATCATTCATGCAGCTCCATCAATCTTGCGAGCCAGCTCCATAATTCACGTAGTAGATCTCCAGCGGCGGCTATCTCGTCGCCGGCGATCTCGTCGGATAGCAGGCGCGGCAACCACGTGAACCAACGAGCGCGCACAGGTACCGCATCCCGCGTCCCCCCTCTAGTCTCACTCGCGGCAACATCGAACGAACTGCCGCCGTCAGTGGTAGTGGTTAACCTAGCGGGGCGGGTAACCTAGCTACCCGGCGGCGTAGGCGATCGTGGATCTTGTTCCGGTAGTGCTGCTCCTCGTGATCTGGGTTTCTTCAGTCTAAGGTTCACGTAGCCTCGGTTGCCGTCGGCTATGCGCACCACCACTATCGTTATTTGATGTGGCGGCTAACCTAGGTATCCGGCGGCGGAGGTAATCACAAATCTAGCTAGATTTTGTAGAGCTGCTCCTCGCGATTGAATGTGATCACGACGGGTGTCGTGACCATCTTCCTTACTAGGTTTGGCAGATCTGAATGGCCTCGGTTGGGGTTGTTTACATAACATCCATGATCGTGTGCTATGTGTCGTATATTTCATCATTGATAATGTTTGCACATGTGATGATACATATTATTTGTTGTAGGAAATTGCGGACGAGGAGTTAACTGATATCATGGTAGACATGGAGTTTGGAGAACTGATGAAAGACTGGAGAGAAGATGTTGGGGAACGTAGCAGAAATTCAAAATTTTCCTACGTATCACCAAGATCTATCTATGGAGAAACCAGCAACGAGGGGAAGGAGAGTGCATCTACATACCCTTGTAGATCGCTGAGCGGAAGCGTTCAAGAGAACGGGGTTGATGGAGTCGTACTCGTCGTGATCCAAATCACCGATGATCCTAGTGCCGAACGGACGGCACCTCCGCGTTCAACACACGCACAGCCCGGTGACGTCTCCCACGCCTTGATCCAGCAAGGAGAGAGGGAGAGGTTGAGGAAGACTCCATCCAGTAGCAGCACAACGGCGTGGTGGTGGTGGAGGAGCGTGGCAATCCTACAGGGCTTCGCCAAGCACCATGGGATATGAGGAGAAAGAGAGGGAGGGCTGCACCAACAGGGAGAGATCAAATCACGTCTATTGGGCAGCCCCTAGGCCAAGTATATATAGGGGAAGGGGAGGGGCTGCGCCCCCTTTAGGGTTTCCACCCCTAGGGGTGGCGGCCAGCCTAGATCCCATCTAAGGGAGGCGGCCAAGGGGGAGGGGGAGAGGGAGGCGCACCAGGATGGGCCTTAGGGCCCATCTGCCCTAGGGTTTGCCCCCTCTCCTCTTCCCTTGCGCCTTGGGCCTTGTGGGAGGGCGCACCAGCCCACCTGGGGCTGGTCCCCTTCCACACTTGGCCCATGAAGCCCTCCGGGGCTGGTGGCCCCACTTGGTGGACCCCCGGGACCCTCCCGGTGGTCCCGGTACGTTACCGATAAACCCCGAAACTTTTCCGGTGACCAAAACAGGACTTCCTATATATAAATCTTTACCTCCGGACCATTCCGGAACTCCTCGTGACGTCCGGGATCTCATCCGGGACTCCGAACAACATTCGGTAACCACATACAAACTTCCTTTATAACCCTAGCGTCATCGAACCTTAAGTGTGTAGACCCTACGGGTTCGGGAACCATGCAGACATGACCGAGACGTTCTCCGGTCAATAACCAACAGCAGGATCTGGATACCCATGTTGGCTCCCACATGCTCCACGATGATCTCATCGGATGAACCACGATGTCAAGGACTTAATCAATCCCATATACAATTCCCTTTGTCTAGCGGTACGATACTTGCCCGAGATTCGATCGTCGGTATCCCGATACCTTGTTCAATCTCGTTACCGGCAAGTCTCTTTACTCGTTCCGTAACATATCATCCCGTGATCAACTCCTTGATCACATTGTGCACATTATGATGATGTCCTACCAAGTGGCCCAGAGATACCTCTCCGTCACACGGAGTGACAAATCCCAGTCTCGATTCGTGTCAACCCAACAGACACTTTCGGAGATACCCATAGCGTACCTTTATAGCCACCCAGTTACGTTGTGATGTTTGGCACACCCAAAGCACTCCTACGGTATCCGGGAGTTGCACAATCTCATGGTCTAAGGAAACGATACTTGACATTAGAAAAGCTTTAGCATACGAACTACACGATCTAGTGAAGGAAATATGCCCTAGAGGCAATAATAAAGTTATTATTTATTTCCTTATATCATGATAAATGTTTATTATTCATGCTAGAATTGTATTAACCGAAAACATAATACATGTGTGAATACATAGACAAACAGAGTGTCACTAGTATGCCTCTACTAGACTAGCTCGTTAATCAAAGATGGTTATGTTTCCTAACCATGAACAAAGAGTTGTTATTTGATTAACGAGGTCACATCATTAGTTGAATGATCTGATTGACATGACCCATTCCATTAGCTTAGCACCCGTTCGTTTAGTATGTTGCTATTGCTTTTCTTCATGACTTATACATGTTCCTATGACTATGAGATTATGCAACTCCCGTTTACCGGAGGAACACTTTGGGTACTACCAAACGTCACAACGTAACTGGGTGATTATAAAGGAGTACTATAGGTGTCTTCAATGGTAGATGTTGGGTTGGCGTATTTCGAGAATAGGATTTGTCACTCCGATTGTCGGAGAGGTATCTCTGGGCCCTCTCGGTAATGCACATCACTTAAAGCCTTGCAAGCATTGCAACTAATGAGTTAGTTGCAGGATGTTGTATTACGGAACGAGTAAAGAGACTTGCCAGTAACGAGATTGAACTAGGTATTGGATACCGACGATCGAATCTCGGGCAAGTAACATACCGGTGACAAAGGGAACAACGTATGTTGTTATGCGGTCTGACCGATAAAGATCTTCGTAGAATATGTAGGAGCCAATATGGGCATCCAGGTCCCGCTATTGGTTATTGACCGGAGACGTGTCTCGGTCATGTCTACATTGTTCTCGAACCGTAGGGTCCGCACGCTTAACGTTACGATGACAGTTATTATGAGTTTATGCATTTTGATATACCGAAGGTTGTTCGGAGTTCCGGATGTGATCACCGACATGACGAGGAGTCTCGAAATGGTCGAGACGTAAAGATTGATATATTGGAAGCCTATGTTTGGACATCGGAAGTGTTCCGGGTGAAATCGGAATTTTACCGGAATACCAGGAGGGTTACCGGAACCCCCCGGGAGGCAAATGGGCCTATTGGGCTTTAGTGGAAAAGTGAAAAGGGGCTGCCACAAGGGCTGCGCACCTTCCCCCCTTCCCTAGTCCTATTAGGACTAGGAGAAGGGGCCGGCCCCCTCCTTCTCTCTTTCCCCCTTGAGGATTCCTATTAGGAATAGGATTGGGGGGGGGGAGTCCTACTCCCGGTAGGAGTAGGACTCCTCCTGCGCCCCTCTCCCTGGCCGGCCGAACCCCTCCCCTTGCTCCTTTATATACGGGGGCAGGGGGCACCCCATAGACACACAAGTTGATCCTTGAGATCGTTCCTTAGCCGTGTGCGGTGCCCCCTGCCACTAAATTCCACCTCGATCATACCGTTACAGTGCTTAGGCGAAGCCCTGCGTCGGTAGTACATCAAGATCGTCACCACGCCGTCGTGCTGACGGAACTCTTCCTCGACGCTTTGCTGGATCGGAGCCCGAGGATCGTCATCGAGCTGAACGTGTGCTAAGAACTCGGAGGTGCCGGAGTAACGGTGCCTGGATCGGTCGGATCGGGAAGAAGACGTACGACTACTTCCTCTCTGTTGTGTCAACGCTTCCGTTGCGATCTACAAGGGTACGTAGATCAGACTCTTCCCCTCGTTGCTATGCATCACCATGATCTTGCGTGTGCGTAGGAAAATTTTCGAAATTACTACGTTCCCCAACAGTGGTATCCGAGCCTAGGTTTTATGGTTTGATGTTATTTGCACGAGTAGAACACAAGTGAGTTGTGGGCGATACAAGTCATACTGCCTACCAGCATGTCATACTTTGGTTCGGCGGTATTGTTGGATGAGACGACCCGGACCAACCTTACGCGTATGCTTACGCGAGACCGGTTCCCTCGACGTGCTTTGCACATAGATGGCTTGCGGGCGACTGTCTCTCCAACTTTAGTTGAACCAAGTGTGACTACGCCCGGTCCTTGAGAAGGTTAAAACGGAGTCTATTTGACAAACTATCGTTGTGGTTTTGATGCGTAGGTGAGATGAGTTCTTACTTAAGCCCGTAGCAGCCACGTAAAACTTGCAACAACAAAGTAGAGGACGTCTAACTTGTTTTTGCAGGGCATGTTGTGATGTGATATGGTCAAGGCATGATGCTAAATTTTATTGTATGAGATGATCATGTTTTGTAACCGAGTTATCGGCAACTGGCAGGAGCCATATGGTTGTCGCTTTATTGTATGCAATGCAATCGCGATGTAATGCTTTACTTTATTACTAAGCGGTAGTGATAGTCGTGGAAGCATAAGATTGGCGAGACGACAACGATGCTACGATGGAGATCAAGGTGTCGCGCCGGTGACGATGGTGATCATGATGGTGCTTCGGAGATGGAGATCACAAGCACAAGATGATGATGGCCATATCATATCACTTATATTGATTGCATGTGATGTTTATCCTTTTTATGCATCTTATCTTGCTTTGATTGACGGTAGCATTATAAGATGATCTCTCACTAAATTATCAAGAAGTGTTCTCCCTGAGTATGCACCGTTGCCAAAGTTCGTCGTGCCCAGACACCACGTGATGATCGGGTGTGATAAGCTCTACGTCCATCTACAACGGGTGCAAGCCAGTTTTGCACACGCAGAATACTCAGGTTAAACTTGACGAGCCTAGCATATGCAGATATGGCCTCGGAACATGGAGACCGAAAGGTCGAGCGTGAATCATATAGTAGATATGATCAACATAACGATGTTCACCATTGAAAACTACTCCATCTCACGTGATGATCGGTTATGGTTTAGTTGATTTGGATCACATGATCACTTAGAGGATTAGAGGGATGTCTATCTAAGTGGGAGTTCTTAAGTAATATGATTAAATTGAACTTAAATTTATCATGAACTTAGTCCTGGTAGTATTTTGCAAATCATGTTGTAGATCAATAGCTCACGTTGTTGCTTCCCTGTGTTTATTTTGATATGTTCCTAGAGAAAATTGTGTTGAAAGATGTTAGTAGCAATGATGCGGATTGGATCCGTGATCTGAGGTTTATCCTCATTGCTGCACAGAAGAATTATGTCCTTGATGCACCGCTAGGTGACAGACCTATTGCAGGAGCAGATGCAGACGTTATGAACATTTGGCTAGCTCAATATGATGAGTACTTGATAGTTTAGTGCACCATGCTTAACGGCTTAGAATCGGGACTTCAAAGACGTTTTGAACGTCATGGACCATATGAGATGTTCCAGGAGTTGAAGTTAATATTTCAAGCAAATACCCGAGTTGAGAGACATGAAGTCTCCAGCAAGTTCTATAGCTAAAAGATGGAGGAGAATCGCTCAACTAGTGAGCATGTGCTCAGATTGTCTGGGTACTACAATCGCTTGAATCAAGTGGGAGTTAATCTTCCAGATAAGATAGCGATTGACAGAATTCTCTAGTCATCATCACTAAGTTAGTAGAACTTCGTGATGAACTATAATATGCAAGGGATAATGGAAACAACTCCCAAGCTCTTCGTGATGCTGAAATCAACGAAGGTAGAAATCAAGAAAAACATCAAGTGTTGATGGTTGACAAGACCACTAGTTTCAAGAAAAGGGCAAAGGGAAGAAGGGGAACTTCAAGAAGAACGACAAGCAAGTTGCTTCTCAAGTGAAGAAGCCCAAGTCTGATCCTAAGCCCGAGACTAAGTGATTCTACTGCAAAGGGACTGGTCACTGGAAGCGGAACTACCCCAAGTGATTGGCGGATAAGTAGGATGGCAAAGTGAACATAAGTATATTTGATATACATGTTATTGAAGTGTACTATACTAGTGTTTATAGCAACCCCTCAGTATTTGATGCTAGTTCAGTTGCTAAGATTAGTAACTCGAAACGGGAGTTGCAGAATAAACAGAGACTAGTTAAGGGTGAAGTGACGATGTGTGTTGGAAGTAGTTCCAAGATTGATATGATCATCATCGCACACTCCCCTATACTTTCGGGATTAGTGTTGAACTTAAATAAGTGTTACTTGGTTTTTGCGTTGAGCATGAATATGATTTGATCATGTGTATTGCAATACGGTTATTCATTAAAGTCAGAGAATAATTGTTGTTCTGTTTACATGAATAAAACCTTCGATGGTCATACACCCAATGAAACAAGTTCGTTGGATCTCGATCATAGTGATACACATATTTATAATATTGAAACCAAAAAGATTCAAAGTTAATAATGATAGTGCAACTTATTTGTGGCACTGCCGTTTAGGTCATATTGGTATAAAGAGCATGAAGAAACTCCATGCTGATGGGCTTTCGAAATCACTTGATTATGAATCACTTGATGCTTGCGAACCATGCCTTTTGGGAAAGATGACTAAAACTCCGTTCTTTGGAACAATGGAGCGAGCAACAGATTTGTTGGAAATCATACATACTGATGTATGTGGTCCGATTAATATTGAGGCTCGCGACAGGTATCATTATTTTCTGATCTTCACAGATGATTTGAGCAGATATGAGTATATCTACTTGATGAAACATAAGTCTGAAACATTTGAAAAGTTCAAAGAATTTCAGAGTGAAGTGGAAAATCATCGTGACAAGAAAATAAAAGTTTCTACGATATGATCGCAGAGGTAAAATATTTGAGTTACGAGTTTGGTCTTCAATTAAAACAATGTGGAATAGTTTCACAAATCATGCCACATGGAACACCACAGCATAATGGTGTGTCCGAACGTCATAACCGTACTTTATTGGATATAGTGCAATCTATGATGTATCTTACCGATCTACCACTATCGTTTTGGGGTTATCCATTAGAGACAGCTGCATTCACGTTAAATAGGGCACCATCTAAATCCGTTGAGACGACACCGTGTGAACTATGGTTTGGCAAGAAACCTAAGCTGTCGTTTCTTAAAATTTGGGGTTGCGATGCTTATATGAAAAAGTTTCATCCTGATAAGCTCAAACTCAAATCGGAGAAGTGCGTCTTCATAGGATATCCAAAGGAAACTATTGGATACACCTTCTATCACAGATCCGAAGGCAAGACTTTTGTTGCTAAAATTCGGAAACTTTCTGGAGAAGGAGTTTCTCTCGAAAGAAGTGAGTGGGAGGAAAGTAGAACTTGACGAGGTAACTGTACCTGCTCCCTTATTGGAAAGTAGTACATCACAGAAAACTGTTTCTGTGACACCTACACCAATTAGTGAGGAAGCTAATGATGATGATCATGTAACTTCAGATCAAGTTACTACCGAACCTTGTAGGTAAACCAGAGTAAGATCCGCGCCAGAGTGGTACGGTAATCATTCTCTGGAAGTCATGCTACTAGATCACGATGAACCTACGAACTATGAGGAAGCGATGATGAGCCCAGATTCTGCGAAATGGTTTGAGGCCATGAAATCTGAGATATGATCCATGTATGAGAACAAAGTATGGACTTTGATGGATTTGCCCGATGATCGGCAAGCCATAGAAAATAAATGGATCTTCAAGAGGAAGATGGACGCTGATAGTAGTGTTACTATCTACAAAGCTAGAATTGTCGCAAAAGTTTTTGACAAGTTCAAGGTGTTGACTACGATGAGTTTTTCTCACTCGTATCTATGCTTAAGTCTGTCCGAATCATGTTAGCAATTGCCGCATTTTATGAAATCTGGCAAATGGATAAACAAAACTGCATTCCTTAATGGATTTATTAAAGAAGAGTTGTATGTGATGCAACTAGAAGGTTTTGTCAATCCAAAAGGTGCTAACAAAATGTGCAAGCACCAGCGATCCATCTGTGGACTGGTGCAAGCATCTCGGAGTTGGAATATACGCTTTGATAAGTTGATCAAAGCATATAGTTTTATACAGACTTGCGGTGAAGCCTGTATTTACAAGAAAGTGAGTGGGAGCACTACAACATTTCTGATAAGTATATGTGAATGACATATTGTTGATCGGAAATAATGTAGAATTATTCTGTAAAGCATAAAGGAGTGTTTGAAAGGAGTTTTTCAAAGAAAGACTTCGGTGAAGCTGCTTACATATTGAGCTTCAAGATCTATAGAGATAGATCAAGACGCTTGATAAGTTCTTTCAATGAGTACATACCTTGACAAAGATTTTGAAGTAGTTCAAAATGGAGCAGTCAAAGAAAGAGTTCTTGCCTGTATTATAAGGTGTGAAGTTGGGTAAGACTCAAAGCCCGACCACGGCAGAAGATAGAAAGAGAATGAAAGTCATTCCCTATGCCTTGGCCATAGGTTCTATAAAGTATGTCATGCTGTATACCAGATCTATTGTATACCCTGCACTGATTTGGCAAGGGAGTACAATAGTGATCTAGGAGTAGATCACTGGACAGCGGTCAGAATTATCCTTAGTGAAATAAGGATATGTTTCTCGATTATGGACGTGATAAAAAGGTTCGTCGTAAAGGGTTACGCCGATGCAAGTTTTAACACTAATCTAGATGACTCTAAGTCTCGGTCTAGATACATATTGAAAGTGGGAGCAATTAGCTAGAGTAGCTCCGTGCAGAGCATTATAGATAAAGAATTTTGCAAAATACTTACGGATCTGAATGTGACAGACCCGTTGACTAAAATTATCTCACAAGCAAAACATGATCACACCTTAGTACTCTTTGGGTATTAATCACATAGAGATGTGAACTAGATTACTGACTCTAGTAAACCCTTTGAGTGTTGGTCACATAACGATGTGAACTATGGGTGTTAATCACATGGTGATGTGAACTATTGCTGCTAAATCACATGGCGATGTGAAACTAGATTATTGACTCTAGTGCAAGTGGGAGACTGAAGGAAATATGCCCTAGAGGCAATAATAAAGTTATTATTTATTTCCTTATATCATGATAAATGTTTATTATTCATGCTAGAATTGTATTAACCGGAAACATAATAAATGTGTGAATACATAGACAAACAGAGTGTCACTAGTATGCCTCTACTAGACTAGCTCGTTAATCAAAGATGGTTATGTTTCCTAACCACGAACAAAGAGTTGTTATTTGATTAACGAGGTCACATCATTAGTTGAATGATATGATTGACATGACCCATTCCATTAGCTTAGCACCCAATCGTTTAGTATGTTGCTATTGCTTTTCTTCATGACTTATACATGTTCCTATGACTATGAGATTATGCAACTCCCGTTTACCGGAGGAACACTTTGGGTACTACCAAACGTCACAACGTAACTGGGTGATTATAAAGGAGTACTACAGGTGTCTCCAATGGTAGATGTTGGGTTGGCGTATTTCGAGAATAGGATTTGTCACTCCGATTGTCGGAGAGGTATCTCTGGGCCCTCTCGGTAATGCACATCACTTAAAGCCTTGCAAGCATTGCAACTAATGAGTTAGTTGCGGGATGTTGTATTACAGAACGAGTAAAGAGACTTGCCAGTAACGAGATTGAACTAGGTATTGGATACCGACGATCGAATCTCGGGCAAGTAACATACCGGTGACAAAGGGAACAACGTATGTTGTTATGCGGTCTGACCAATAAAGATCTTCGTAGAATATGTAGGAGCCAATATGGGCATCCAGGTCCCGCTATTGGTTATTGACCGGAGACGTGTCTCGGTCATGTCTACATTGTTCTCGAACCGTAGGGTCCGCACGCTTAACGTTACGATGACAGTTATTATGAGTTTATGCATTTTTATGTACCGAAGGTTGTTCGGAGTCCCGGATGTGATCACGGACATGACGAGGAGTCTCGAAATGGTCGAGACATAAAGATTGATATATTGGAAGCCTATGTTTGGACATCGGAAGTGTTCCGGGTGAAATCGGGATTTTACCGGAATACCGAGAGGGTTACCGGAACCCCCCGGGAGGCAAATGGGCCTATTGGGCCTTAGTGGAAAAGTGAAAAGGGGCTGCCACAAGGGCTGCGCACCTTCCCCCCTTCCCTAGTCCTATTAGGACTAGGAGAAGGGGCCGGCCCCCTCCTTCTCTCTTTCCCCCTTGAGGATTCCTATTAGGAATAGGATTGGGGGGGGGGGGGAGTCCTACTCCCGATAGGAGTAGGACTCCTCCTGCGCCCCTCTCCCTGGCCGGCCGAACCCCTCCCCCTACTCCTTTATATACGGGGGCAGGGGGCACCCCATAGACACACAAGTTGATCCTTGAGATCGTTCCTTAGCCGTGTGCGGTGCCCCCTGCCACTAAATTCCACCTCGATCGTACCGTTACAGTGCTTAGGCGAAGCCCTGCGTCGGTAGTACATCAAGATCGTCACCACGCCGTCGTGCTGACGGAACTCTTCCTCGACGCTTTGCTGGATCGGAGCCCGAGGATCGTCATCGAGCTGAACGTGTGCTAAGAACTCGGAGGTGCCGGAGTAACGGTGCCTGGATCGGTCGGATCGGGAAGAAGACGTACGACTACTTCCTCTACGTTGTGTCAATGCTTCCGTTGCGATCTACAAGGGTACGTAGATCAGACTCTTCCCCTCGTTGCTATGCATCACCATGATCTTGCGTGTGCATAGGAAAATTTTCAAAATTACTACGTTCCCCAACATCTAGTGCTATGCTTAGGATTGGGTCTTGTCCATCACATCATTCTCCTAATGATGTGATCCCGTTATCAACGGCATCCAATGTCCATGGTCAGGAAACCGTAACCATCTATTGATCAACGAGCTACTAGGGACATGGTGTTGTCTATGTATCCACACATGTATGTGAGTTTCCTATCAATACAATTCTAGCATGGATAATAAACGATTATCATGAACAAGGAAATATAATAATAACCAATTTATTATCGCCTCTAGGGCATATTTCCAACAGTCTCCCACTTGCACTAGAGTCAATAATCTAGTTCACATCGCCTTGTGATTAACACTCACAGGTCACATCGCCATGTGACCAACATCCAAAGAGTTTACTAGAGTCAATAATCTAGTTCACATCACTATGTGATTAACACTCAATGAGTTCTGGGTTTGATCATGTTGCTTGTGAGAGAGGTTTTAGTCAACGGGTCTGAACCTTTCAGATCCGTGTGTGCTTTACAAATCTCTATGTCATCTCCTAGATGTAGCTACCACGTTCTATTTGGAGCTATTCCAAATAACTGTTCTACTTGGAGCTATTCTAAATTGTTGCTCCATTATACGTATCCGGTATCTCTACTCAGAGCTATCCGGATAGGTGTTAAGCTTGCATCGACATAACCCTTTACGACGAACTCTTTTATCACCTCCATAATCGAGAAAATTCCTAAGTCCACTAGTTACTAAGGATAACTTTGACCGCTGTCCTGTGATCCATTCTTGGATCACTCTTGTACCCCTTGACTGACTCATGGTAAGGCACACTTTAGGTCCGGTACACAGCATAGCATACTATGGAGCCTATGTCTAAGCATAGGGGACGACCTTCGTCCTTTCTCTCTGTTCTGCCGTGGTCGAGCTTTAAGTCTTAACTTCATACCTTACAACTCAGGCAAGAACTCCTTCTTTGACTGATCCATCTTGAACACCTTCAAGATCATGTCAAGGTATGTGCTCATTTGAAAGTACCATTAAGCGTTTTGATCTATCCTTATAGATCTTGATGCTCAATGTTCAAGTAGCTTTATCCAAGCTTTCCATTGAAAAACACTTTCCAAATAACCCTATATGCTTTCTAGAAATTCTACATCATTTCTGATCAACAATATGTCAACAACATATACTCATCAGAAATTCTATAGTGCTCCCACTCACTTCTTTGGAAATACAAGTTTTTCATAAACTTTGTATATACCCATAAACTTTGATTACTCCATCAAAGTGTATATTCCGACTCCGAGATGCTTACTCCAGTCCTTAGAAGGATTGCTGGAGCTTTGCATACTTATTAGCATCTTTCAGGATTGACAAAACCTTCCGGTTGTATCACATACAACCTTTCCTCAAGAAAATCGTCGAGGAAACAATGTTTTGATATCCTATCTGCAAGATTTCATAAATAATGCAGTAATCGCTAATATAATTCCAACAGACTCTTAGCATCGCTACGAGTGAGAAAGTCTCATCGTAGTCAACTCCTTGAACTTGTCGGAAAACATCTTAACGACAAGTCGAGCTTTCTTAATGGTGATACTTACCATCATTGTCCGTCTTCCTTCTAAAATCCATATGTACCCAACAACCTTACAACCATCAAGTAGTTCTTCCAAAGTCTACACTTTGTTTTCATATATGGATCCTCTCTCGGATTATATGGCCTTGAGCCATTTATCGAAGTCCGGGCCCACCATCGCTTCTCCATAGCTCGTAGGTTCATTGTTGTCTAGCAACATGACCTCCAAGACAGGATTACTGTACCACTCTGAAGCAGTACGCATCCTTGTCACCGTACGAAGTACGGTAGTGACTTGATCTGAAGTTTCATGATCACTATCATAAGCTTCCACTTCAATTGGTGTAGGTGCCACATGAACAACTTCTTGTGCCCTGCTACACACCAGTTGTAGTGACGGTTCAATAACCTCATCAAGTCTCCACCATCCTCCCACTCAATTCTCGAGACAAAACCTTTCCTCGAGAAAGGACCCGATTCTAGAAACAATCCCTTATTGCTTTCGAATCTGAGACAGGAGGTATACCCAACTATTTTTGGGTGTCATATGAAGATGCATTTATCCGCTTTGGGTTCGAGCTTATCAGCCCCAAACTTTTAAGAAATGACAGCTTAGGTTTCTCTAAACCATAGTTCATTCGGTGTCATCTCATCGGAATCACATGGTGCCCTCTTTAAAGTGAATGTGGTTGTCTCTAATGCATAACCCATAAACTATTGTGGTAATTCGATAAGAGACATCATGGTATGCATCATATCCAATAGGGTGCAGTTATGATGTTCGGACACACCATCACCCTATGGTGTTCCAGGCTGTATCGGTTGTGAAACAATTTCCACAATGTCTTAATTCTGTGCCAAACTCGTAATTCAGATATTCATATCATAGATATTTTATCCTCTTGTCACGACGATCTTTCAACTTCACCTTGAAATTACTTGAACCTTTCAATAATTCAGACTCGTGATTCATCAAGTAAATATACTCAACATCTACTCAAATCATCTGTGAAGTAAGACCATAACGATATCCACTATACGCCTCAGCACTCATTGGACTGCACACATCAAAAATGTATTACTTCCAACAAGTTGCTTTCTAGTTCCATTTTACTGAAACCGAGGCTTTCAGTCATCTTGCCCATGTGGTATGATTTGCATGTCTCAAGTGATTCAAAATCAAGTGAGTCCAAACGGTCCATTTGCATGGAGTTTCTTCATGCATATACACCAATAGACATGGTTCACATGCCTCAAACTTTTCAAAAACGAGTGAGTCCAAAGATCCATCAACATGGAGCTTCTTCATGTGTTTAATACCGATATGACTTAAGTGGCAGTGCCACAAGTAGGTGGTACTATCATTACTATCTTATATCTTTTGGCATGAACATGTGTATCACTACGATCGAGATTCAATAAACCATTCATTTTAGGTGCAAGACCATTAAAGGTATTATTCAAATAAACAGAGTAACCATTATTCTCTTTAAATGAATAACCGTATTGCGATAGACATAATCCAATCATGTATATGCTCAACGCAAACACCAAATAACAATTATTTAGGTTTAACACCAATCTCGATGGTAGAGGGAGCGTGCGATGCTTGATCATATCAACATTGGAAACACTTCCAACACATATCGTCAGCTCACTTTTAGCTAGTCTCCGTTTATTCCGTAGCTTTTATTTCGAGTTACTAACACTTAGCAACCGAACCGGTATCTAATACCCTGGTGCTACTAGGAGTACTAGTAAAGTATACATCAACACAATGTATATCCAATATACTTCTATCGACCTTACAAGCCTTCTTATCTACCAAGTATCTAGGGTAATTCTGCTCCAGTGGCTGTTCCCCTTATTACAGAAGCACTTAGTCTCGGGTTTGGGTTCAACCTTGGGTTTCTTCACTAGAGCAGCAGCTGAATTGCCATTTCATGAAGTATCCCTTCTTGCCCTTTCCCTTCTTGAAACTAGTGGTTTCACCAACCATCAACAATTGATGCTCCTTCTTGATTTCTACTTTTATGGTGTCAAACATCACGAATATCTCAAGGATCATCATATATGTCCCTGATATATTATAAGTTCATCACGAAGCTCTAGCAGCTTGGTGGTAATGACTTCGGAGAACTATCACTATTTCATCTGGAAGATCAACTCCCACTTGATTCAAATGATTGTTGTACTCAGACAATTTGAGCACAAGCTCAACAATTGAGCTTTTCTCCTTAGTTTGCAGGCTAAGAAAATCATCGGAGGTCTTATACCTCTTGACGTGGGCACGAGCCTGAAATCCCAATTTCAGCCCTCAAAACATCTCATATGTTTCGCGACGTTTCAAAACGTCTTCGGTGCCTCAACTCTAAACCGTTTAACTGAACTATCACGTAGTTATCAAAACGTGTATGTCAGATGTTCGCAACATCCACAGACAACGTTCGAGGTTCAGCACACTGAGCGGTGCATTAAGGAGATAAGCCTTCTAAGAAGCAATGAGGACAATCCTCAGTTTACGGACCTAGTCCGCATAATTGCTACTATCAACTTTCAACTAATTTTTCTCTAGGAACATAACTAAACAGTAGAACTGAAGCGCGAGCTACGACATAATTTGCGAAGACCTTTTGACTATGTTCAGGATAATTAAGTTCATCTTTATGAACTCCCACTTAGATAGACATCCCTCTAGCCATCTAAGTGATTACATGATCCGAGTCAACTAGGCCGTGTCCGATCATCACGTGAGACGGACTAGTCAACGTCGGTGAACATCTTCATGTTGATCGTATCTTCTATACGACTCATGCTCGACCTTTCGGTCTTCTGTGTTCCGAGGCCATCTCTGTACACATGCTAGGCTCGTCAAGTCAACCTAAGTGTTTCGCGTGTGTAAATCTGTCTTACACCCGTTGTATGTGAACGTTAGAATCTATCACACCCGATCATCACGTGGTGCTTCGAAACAACGAACTGTCGCAACGGTGCACAGTTACGGGGAACACTTTCTTGAAATTTTAATGAGGGATCATCTTATTTACTACCATCCTTCTAAGTAAACAAGATGTATAAACATGATAAACATCACATGCAATCAAATAGTGACATGATATGGCCAATATCATATTGCTCCTTTTGATCTCCATCTTCGGGGCTCTATGATCATCTTGTCACCGGCATGACACCATGATCTCCATCATCGTGTCTTCATGAAGTTGTCTCGCCAACGATTACTTCTACTACTACAGCTAACGGTTAGCAATAAAGTAAAGTAATTACATGACGTTTATGTTGACACGCAGGTCATAAATAAATTAAGACAACTCCTATGGCTCCTGCCGGTTGTCATACTCATCCACATGCAAGTCGTGATTCCTATTACAAGAACATGATCAATCTCATACATCACATATATCATTCATCACATCCTTTTGGCCATATCACATCACATAGCATACCCTGCAAAAACAAGTTAGACGTCCTCTAATTGTTGTTTGCATTTTTTACGTGGCTGCTATGGGTTTCTAGCAAGAACGTTTCTTACCTACGCAAAAACCACAACGTGATATGCCAATTGCTATTTACCCTTCATAAGGACCCTTTTCATCGAATCCGATCCGACTAAAGTGGGAGAGACAGACACCCGCTAGCCACCTTATGCAACTAGTGCATGTCAGTCGGTGGAACCAGTCTCACGTAAGAGTACATGTAAGGTCGGTCCGGGCCGCTTCATCCCACGATGCCGCCGAATCAAGATAAGACTAGTAACGACAAGAAAATTGACAAAATCAACGCCCACAACTACTTTGTGTTCTACTCGTGCATAGAATCTATGCAATGGACCTAGCTCATGATGCCACTGTTGGGGAACGTAGAAGAAATTCAAAATTTTCCTACGTATCACCAAGATCTATCTATGGAGTAACCAGCAACGAGGGGAAGGAGAGTGCATCTACATACCCTTGTAGATCGCTGAGCGGAAGCGTTCAAGAGAATGGGGTTGATGGAGTCGTACTCGTCGTGATCCAAATCACCGATGATCCTAGTGCCGAACGGACGGCACCTCCGCGTTCAACACACGTACAACCCGGTGACGTCTCCCACGCCTTGATCCAGCAAGGAGAGAGGGAGATGTTGAGGAAGACTCCATCCAGCAGCAGCACAACGGCGTGGTGGTGGAGGAGGAGCGTGGCAATCCTACAGGGCTTCGCCAAGCACCACGGGATATGAGGAGAAAGAGAGGGAGGGCTGCACCAACAGGGAGAGATCAAATCACGTCTATTGGGCAGCCCTTAGGCCAAGTATATATAGGGGAAGGGGAGGGGCTGCGCCCCCTTTAGGGTTTCCACCCCTAGGGGTGGCGGCCAGCCTAGATCCCATCTAAGGGAGGCAGCCAAGGGGGAGGGGGAGAGGGAGGCGCACCAGGATGGGCCTTAGGGCCCATCTGCCCTAGGGTTTGCCCCCTCTCCTCTTCTCTCGCGCCTTGGGCCTTGTGGGAGGGCGCACCAGCCCACCTGGGGCTGGTCCCCTTCCACACTTGGCCCATGAAGCCCTCCGGGGCTGGTGGCCCCACTTGGTGGACCCCCGGGACCCTCCCGGTGGTCCCGGTACGTTACCGATAAACCCCGAAACTTTTCCGGTGATCAAAACAGGACTTCCTATATATAAATCTTTACCTCCGGACCATTCCGGAACTCCTCGTGATGTCCGGGATCTCATCCGGGACTCCGAAAAACATTCGGTAACCACATACAAACTTCCTTTATAACCCTAGCGTCATCGAACCTTAAGTGTGTAGACCCTACGGGTTCGGGAACCATGCAGACATGACCGAGACGTTCTCCGGTCAATAACCAACAGCGGGATCTGGATACCCATGTTGGCTCCCACATGCTCCACGATGATCTCATCGGATGAACCACGATGTCAAGGACTTAATCAATCCCGTATACAATTCCCTTTGTCTAGCGGTACGATACTTGCCCGAGATTCGATCGTCGGTATCCCGATACCTTGTTCAATCTCGTTACCGGCAAGTCTCTTTACTCGTTCCGTAACACATCATCCCATGATCAACTCTTTGATCACATTGTGCACATTATGATGATGTCCTACCGAGTGGGCCCAGAGATACCTCTCCATCACATGGAGTGACAAATCCCAGTCTCGATTCGTGCCAACCCAACAGACACTTTCGGAGATACCCGTAGCGTACCTTTATAGCCACCCAGTTACGTTGTGACGTTTGGCACACCCAAAGCACTCCTACGGTATCCGTGAGTTGCACAATCTCATGGTCTAAGGAAATGATACTTGACATTAGAAAAGCTTTAGCATATGAACTACACGATCTAGTGCTATGCTTAGGATTGGGTCTTGTCCATCACATCATTCTCCTAATGATGTGATCCCGTTATCAACGACATCCAATGTCCATGGTCAGGAAACTGTAACCATCTATTGATCAACGAGCTAGTCAACTAGAGGCTTACTAGGGACATGGTGTTGTCTATGTATCCACACATGTATCTGAGTTTCCTATCAATACAATTCTAGCATGGATAATAAACGATTATCATGAACAAGGAAATATAATAATGACCAATTTATTATTGCCTCTAGGGCATATTTCCAACAGAAGATTGGTCAGATGATGAAAATTCAGATCGTGGAGATCGGTCAGAGAATGGGAACGAATGGGACGATCTTAATGTGAGTGGCATTATCATGTTGTAATTTTTTGGTGGCATCCGACAACATTAAATTATTGTGTTGAAAATTTATAGATGGATGAGCTTGATGATGGTCGGGAAAACAACTCGGAGCTCTTGAATGAAGATTACATTAGTCAGGTACGGAAGTGAAAATTTTGTTGGCATGCAAATTGAATTTCTCCTGGAATGTTATATGATAAGTAATTATGTATTTGTGTTGTATTTTTAGCTCATTTCCGAATGTCATAATGCGTACGACTACTACGGTGAATCCGACGCGGAGACAGGCCTTAATGACGAATCATTAGATGCACCTGATTCTAGGGAGTCGCAGTCATCGGTCATCATGATGAGGTATGTGTGTAATCAATGTTCTATGGAAGTAATGTTAAACCATAGAAAACTGTTTTCATGGCTATGTTTTGATTGTGTAGGTGACACAAGATGATGGGGCACAGAATGTCCAAGATACTGCTAGTGCAGATGATAAGAGGGATATGTTCATGCAGATAATGGAAATGACTTTTATGTCTCACGATGCTGCGTATGATTTCTACAACAGCTATGCTAGAGATAATGGTTTCAGCATTAGAAAGAATAAGGTCAGGTATAGCAAAACCGAGTCACGGCATATGCGTTGTAGGCGGTTTGTTTGTTCCGGACAAGGGAAATGTGACAGCAAGTTGCTAACCGAGGAAGGACACAGCCGTAGGCTCAGAGCCGAGACACGCTGCTTTTGCGCTGCTTTCAAAAGGTGATGCTGCTACAGCCATAGGCATCATGGCCAGTAGGAAACAGAGGGATCCTAGCTTCTTTTTCGAGTACAAGCTAGATAAGGAAGGACATCTGAATAGGATGTTCTGGTGCGACTCCCAGTCTCGTCATGACTATGAGGACTTCGGCGACGTTCTTGTATTTGACAGCACGTACAAGATGAACCGCTATGGTATGCCATTCATACCTTTTGTCGGCCTTAACAATCACCGGAAGACCACTGTTTTTGGTTGTGCCATAGTTTCGGACGAGACCCAAAGAGACATACGTGTGGCTGCTGCAGACTTTTTTGAGGTCCGTGTGTCAAAAGATGCCGAAGAGTGTAATCACTGACGCCGACGCTACGATGATCAAGGCAATTCGCGAAGTCTTGCCAGACGTGTGGCACCGTATATGTACGTGCCATATAGAAAAAAAATGAAGATTCACCTCAGTCACAAGTCCTTCAAGGAGTTTGAACTCTTTTGTACTACAGCACGTCCACGGCCACGTTTGAGGAGAGATGGCACGCATTTTCCAAAAGTTGGCAGCCGAAAAAAACTGTAACATGGTTGAGATGGATGTATAAGAAGAGGAGACTGTGGGCCGCGGCTTATCTGACAGAGGGGTTTTGGCTTGGCATGAAAAGCAACCAGCGGAGTGAAAGCCTGAACTCACGCCTTCACCTCCACCTAGACAGTGAAATGACCCTGATGGATATGATTTTGCACTATGAGAACACCGTTGTATGTATCCGTGAAAACGAGGCGCAAGATGACTGCAGGCCTCACAGAGTTTACCGGTGCCAGTTACTAGCTCGAGGGAACTTGAGATAGCTGCTTCTCAAGTCTTCACTCCAGCAAACTTCTATATGTTGCAAGATGACCTTAGAAAAATTGGCGGCATGGAGATTGTAGAAATTAAGCTGGGAGACGGATCACAGCAGTACATCGTGGCCTGGAAGAATAACCGGAAGAGCCGTTTTTGGGTGGAGTATGCACCAGTAAATTCCACGTAAACTATAAGGTGCAGCTGCAGAAGAATGATTCGAAAGGGTCTACCTTGCAAGCACATATTCCATGTACTGAAGTACTTGAACATATCTGAAATACCAAAGTGTTTAGTTCTTGTTCGGTTCACCAAAGAAGCAAGGTTGGGACTACCCGCGAGGCGCACAAGCGATCTGTTGGGATTTGGTTGGACTAGGGTAGGGGAAAGAATGAAATATAGCCAGGTCAGTGTGTTAGCATCAGAAGCTATGCATGCGGCATGAAAACACCCAGCTTTGTGGGATCATTTACAGGAGAGTTTGAAGGTTTTGATAGCTAAGAGTCATGAGTATGATCTGCTACAGGAAAATTTGAGCAAGCAAACAAATGACCTCGGTAAGTGTACAGTTGAATACGTGGACGATGGTGAAGGCAACATGATTGCAGTTAAAGATCCTATGAAAGTGTCAAGCAAAGGTGCAACAAAGGTAGATGAGAGCCACCCTGTCTCGAAAAATGGTAGACCACTCTCTTTTGATGAGTTGAAAACCCGGTGCGGCGCTTGCAAATTGCTAGGACACACTAGACGTAGTAAGAAATGCAAACTAAATAAGAAGTAAGTGTTTGTATGCATTGTGGATTATTAAATTTTTATCATTCATTAACTTATCTTGTCTTTTATCATGTGCAGAAAAGTGGAGAAGGAAGAAGAGTAGAACACTTGCTTCAATTATTTACAGATGAATCGAGTGAACTGGGCAGTATATCCTTCACATTATGGCATCAAATTTACTTCGACGTTTCGCGTGTTTGGTTCCTATATATTGTAATAACTGCAACGGCACTTTGTTTAGTGGGAGTGTCAACCTTTGACATCTCTACATAAGCAACAAAATCTGACCTAAATAAATTAGTTTTGCATGGTTGGGAATAGTAGAATGCAATGCCACTGTGTTATGACCGGGGCGGGAGGTAGAAAGAATTGTACATTTCCCCTCCCCACGTCCTAACTTCCATTAAATAAGTAAATGTACCACTCTCCTCCCCACCACGCACTCACCCACCTCCCACGCGCGCTGGTTCGAACTCCCCTCTTATCCCCACCTACAGTAGACCGAGAAACGCTCACCGGCGACCGCTGCAGCCGCCTCCATGGAGAGAAGCCTCGGTTGGTAGCAAGCGATGATCAAGCTCGCTGGCGATGACGAGGCGTGGCATGCGAAGTTGATGGAGGTGTGCGGCTGGTTCCCCAGCATGGAGATGTTGGTCAACCACGTGCGTGGCCTCGTCAAAGTCCTCACCGACGGCGAGAAGAAGCGCGCCTTCCCCTACGGTCGCGGCGTCCCGCTAGTTGTCCTCCTCGTTTGGGAAATGCGTGAGGCCACGCTGAGCGACTCCCCTGTTCAGCGCGCAAGGTGGTGGATGTACCGCTCCACCACCATGCCACAGCGGCCAGATCCAGCACGCGTCGCGTCGAGGGCGGAACGCGTCCACGTCGAGCTCGCTCTACCAGCGTCCGTCAGCCCGGACTACCAGGTCCGTCACGTGCCGGCGCCAGTCCAACCATTGGGATCTGACATCGTGGAGGACGATGTGGACGAGGTGCCGGTCATCCCTAATGATGATGAAGAGGGCGAGGAGGACGCCGTGCATATGGTAGCGCCGGTCGCCGTCGAGGGTGGCAAGACAATGCCCATCGACGTTGAGCTCCTTCCCCTCCTCCCTAACATAGTGAAGGTGGAAGAAGAGGAGGTGGCTCAGGATCAGGTGGCACAACTGTCGAAGAGGACGGCGGTCAAGAAGAAGACTTCTACGTGTGTGGTGTGCCGCTCACGCCGCCTCAAATTTCTGAAGAAGTGAAGATGGGCACAGTTGCTGAAGGAGGAGGAAGCTGCTGGTTATCTTTAGTTAGGTATGCTGTTATATGTTTCAGCATATAAGTTAACAATATTTTGGGTTTGATTTTGGTTAGGTATGCTGGTATATATAAGCATATAAGTTATGCAATCGGTACGGTTTGGTCGTGTTCTTTGTGACTGAAGAACTGAATATCTAGTGCTCACCCTATGTGTCAAGTTCAGTAGAATTTCAGAATATTGAATATGTACTGTTGCTTTGCTTCAGTGCTGCATCAAAGGTGTAGGTGCTGCTAGATGTTGCTCCTATGTTTCAACAATACAATGAACTGGGCTGCTGCACAAATCAGTAGTGCTGCTAGGTGATGTGCCCATGTGCATCACTTACCAAATATAGAACATGCCAAATGTGCATTGTCTGCCCAATATAGAACATGCCAAATGTGCATCACTTACCAAATATAGATCATGATGGCCACATGTTATTTCTGCTGCAATCTCTGTTACATTGTGCCCATAAACTGAATAGCACATAATTCATCAACATTTCATCATGTCAATAACAATGATGTCAATAACTTTATGAACAATCTACTTGCTAACTATGACAGCAATCATAATGACAAGCAGGCCAAGATGCAGCAGACCTCCAAATCCTAAAATTCTATCCCTATAGAGCAATATTTCCTTCTGCATCTTAACCATTGCCCTCTTTTCTTTCTCATTCCTTTTAATTTCAGCTTCATATTCTGTAATCTTAGTCTCCAGTTTCTTGTTCTTCGTGGCAAGATACTTAATGTCTGACACTACTAGAAAAGGCCTACTAATGGCGCACCGGTTTTGCCTACTAATGGCGCACTACCGGTGCGCCATTAGTATCACGCCACTAGAATTTTTTACTAATGGCGCACTACCGGTGTGCCATTAGTATACTAATGGCGCACCACCGGTGCGCCGTTAGTATAGGCCGCGGTGCGCCATTAGTATAGGCCACTGGTGCGCCATTAGTATTTTTGAATTTTGAAGGCGGGAAAATAGTAGTGGCACACCGTCTAACCCCCACCGTGCGCCATTGCTATATTTGAATTTTGAATCTGGATCTGGATCGTGATTTTTTTGCCCATTTTTTGCTCGTTTTTTGGCACGATATTATTTCAAATTTTGTTCCTGTTTTTGGATCTTGTACGTTCTTTTGCCGTGTTCTTTTGCCGGAGAGGAGTTCGCCGGAGAGGAGGAGGAGGAGGTCACCGGAGAGGCGCTCGCCTACATCACCGGAGAGGAGGAGGAGTTCGCTGGAGAGGAGGAGGAGGTCGCCGGAGAGGAGTTCACCGGAGCATCGGAGAGGAGGAAGGAGAAACCATGAGGGGATGGGAGGAGAGGAGGGAGGAGGAGCTCACCGGAGAGGAGGGAGGAGGAGCTCACCGGAGAGGAGGGAGGAGAAACCGTGAGGGGAGGGGAGGAGAGGAGAGGAGGGAGGAGGAGGTCGCCGGAGAGGAGGAGGAGGTCGCCGGAGAGGAGGAGGAGGAGGTCGCCAGAGAGGAGGAGGGTAGTATGGTGGAGGAGAGAAGGGAAGATGGAGTGGAGGAGAGGAGGAGATGGAGTGGAGGAGAGGTGGAGTGGAGGAGAAGAATGAAGAGGTAAGGAGGAGAGGACCATGCCCAGCCATATATACGGCATAGTACTGGCGCACCTACAAATGGTGTGCCATTACTAACTTTTTTTATTTTTTTGATTTATTTTGAATTTTGAAGGTGGGAAGATACTAATGGCGCACCATGGGCAGGTGCGTCATTAGTAACTTTATTTTTTATTTTTTTGACTTATTTTGAATTTTGAAGGCGGGAAGATAGTAATGGCGCACCATGGGTAGGTGCGCCATTAGTAAGTTTGAATTTTTTTGAATTTTTTTGCCTCTCCAGATCTTAAAAGCCCCGTATCTTTTTTTCTGATAGGTTTTTGAGGATTTTGAAAATGTTTAACGGGGTTCCCCCGGTTAAATTCGGATGTAACTTTTCGAGTAGATGATTTTTCATATAAAACATTTTTTCATCCGAGTTCGTACGCAAAAGTTATGCCCATTTTACAAATTCTCAAGAGATTTCGCAAATAAAGTCGAAATTCATATTTGTAAATTTTCACAACAACTAGACCACATATCACATGGGAAACTTATTTTATTTTATTTTATTTTATTGACATTTCCATCTTTTTTTTAAAACTGAAAAGGCGGTCCACAGGGGGGGTGCATTCGGTGGAAGTGGTGGCCAAGTTACTAATGGCGCGCCGTGACATGGTGCGCCATTACTAGTTCACGGTGCGCCATTAGTAGTTTTGAAAAAAAATTAAAAAAATTAATTTTTTTACTAATGGCGCACCGTGGATGTGGTGCACCATTACTAACTAGTAATGGCGCACCACTCCCACGGTGCGCCATTAGTAGTTTTGAAAAAAATTGAATTTTTTTTACTAATGGCGCACCGTGGATGTGGTGCGCCATTAGTATTTGGACACTAATGGCGTACCAACACATGGTACGCCATTAGTATATAGTAATGGCGCATCACATGTCTGGTGCGCCATTAGTGTCAATTCCATCTATAGCCCTTTTCCTAGTAGTGTGACTTTGCTTTGCTATCTCACTCCCCATCAACCCATTCAACATAATCAGAAGTGATAGCATCCTAAATAAATCATGAGCAATTCAAGTCAATTTATAACTAAACTTGTCACTGCAGGCGGTAAACACTGAACTTTTTTGCAGCTTGACCGCAATAGCAGTACTACTTTGAAGATCATGCTCAGTAGACTAACCTCAAACCCACATCCCAAGAATGCACTGCCAAAATTGTCTGCATCTATGCAGACACGGCCATAAGGAGTTTCCTGATGACCACATAGATGGAGCTTGTCAGGGCCAGAGGTCATGAATAGTGGACGATAATCCTGGGATGTAAAGAACAACGGTAAAGAACTTAGCTTTTATCCACTAAAGTGTAGCATCGAAGAAGCCCTAGCCGTCGGTTCTCCCGGCCCGCCGCCGCCTAGGAAACCCATGTCCCCTGTTCCACTCGACCCACCTCCGCTGCCTCCTGTGCCACTTAATCCGCCCACCTGCTTCCAGGACCCAGGGTTCCACCGAACTTGCGGTCGCCACCGCTCTTCTCGCCGCAGCCGCCGTCGCCCGACGCCCAGCTCGCTGTCATGCTTTCGCCGTCGAGATTTGGAGGGGCAAATGGAGAGAGAGGGCTAGGGATTTGGAAAGGGAGCCGAGAAAAGGGGAAGAACGATGTGAACCTGGCAAAATGGGCTGGTGTAGCCCTGCCGGCACGATAGGCCGCCTGTCGGGCCCCTCACGTGGTTAGATGGTCGTGCCTAGCATCATGGTGAGTACAGAAAAAATTTATTTATATATACAATTTAAAAACGACGGGTTTGTCAAACAAAATAGAAAAACATTAAGCCAGATAACACGCCATAGAGACAACGAGCTGACATGACTATTTTTCATCTGTGTAATATTACGTTTTGGCTCGATATATTTACTTAGCTAACATGACTACTTTTCATAATCATGTGATGAGGGGGAATTACCAGGAGATTATGCAAGATGATGACATGCAGATAGCTCAGGCACAAGGCTAAGCTTGATAGAGTTTTAAAAAAAAGTATAGAATGTGAAAATTTTAATATGAAACTTAGGAGAGCACTTGAAGAGAAAAATAGAATGCAAATACTATTAATGTGAAAAATAACATTATAAAAATTTGGAGAACGAGAAAAATATTAAGCAAGAACAATTGATAAGTGAAGCAAAGAAATTTATTGGTATGACCGAATTGTCTTGTACGACCGAATTGTCTGACAGATACATACACATGTATGTGTCACAATATTCGAGATGCCATGTTTATTACATAAAAATGATAGAAACCCTAAGATAATCATGCCATTGAAACCTTCGTCTGGACTAAATCCAAACCACTAAAACTTGAATCTTGCATGCCCCATGAATTCT
This sequence comes from Triticum monococcum, assembly GCA_034509565.1. Lineage (NCBI taxonomy): Eukaryota > Viridiplantae > Streptophyta > Magnoliopsida > Poales > Poaceae > Triticum > Triticum monococcum. The sequence continues at coordinate 822,793,498 of CM067843.1, forward strand.
TCAAGCGCGCCTTTTCTTTGCGATTTCGCGAATTTTGTTCTTCACACACTCCATCGAGTTTGAAGGTGACATAATCAACTCGGCGACGAATCGTCTTCTCCTAGCGTCAACACTGGCCTGCAAAAATCGACATAAACATTACATGAACCGAAGTTGCAACACGACCATACTAGCTAGTCTACAAACGTAAATAACAGCATACCTTTGTAAAATCACGGGTCATTCGGTCCTCGTCCCAATGTTCTAGACATTCTATGACAAAAAGGCCACAAGAGTTCCTGGTATATATGCAAACATTAGCGGTGGGCAATACGATATGTGTGTTGTTGTTTGAATATGCATGATTTACAACTCACCCATCCTCTTGTTGGGGCATGTCATACTCATTGATAGGCCACTTACTTATGTCCGGATATTTCCCTAGTGTAATAAGATTTGCCTGACGCATATCCTGTGCTATAGCCATTCGCTATAAAGAGGATAGTGTTAAAGAACAATCATAAACAATATGTAAGACCAATGGTACAAATGTTGGTTACATTACCAGTGCTTTAACAGTCCTCTCAGTCCGGTCTAGAGGATAGAGTGAATCGAGAACTTGGAATTCTTGCTTGATCATGTGCATTACCACGGTCATCCAGTGGGTATTGTCGATATTCAACACGATATACATCTACAGTGCAAAAAACCATTATGGATCAAAACAAATACTTGATGAAATGTCCTGTAGTGATGAACTACAAACATAACGTACCTTATCACGCACAGTATACTCTTTCGTGACTCTATTAACTGCTCCAGCTTGGACAGAGCACTATCCATGTTGTAGCTCGACGGCAATGGATCGTCTCGTGCGGTAGCACGATCTACAAGGAATTTGGACCTCCACACGCTGGACAGAGGTAACGATCATGACCAACACGCAGCTCCAAATGTCCCATATAAGCATCAATAACCTTCATAGAATATCATGGCATTACATGTTGAAAATTGAGACATAGATTATTGAGCATTTTCATGCAAGTAGTACTTACATCGTCCGACAGCCATCTATGAGCTAGTACCGGTCGAATCCTTTAGGAAGTCAGAGATATGCCACGCCCTTCATTGTAGTAAACTTTTTCCCCTTATTCTTCTCGGTGCTAGCAGCTAACTCGACAAATGAAACGGATGCATCAATTATTTCCGGCGTCAACTCATCTGCCACAACCTCCGGCACATGATTGTCAGAAAACAGAGCTGCATGAAATAATATGAACGTCAACAATGGTGATCATATGCATTCGTAGTAAATAACAAATTAAGAAAGTTAGTTATGATACCTCTACTATCAGTAGTAGTACCGGAGGGTCTCTAACCACGGTTGGTACGCCTGCTGGGCTTGTCAAGTGCGTAGGGGGATTAATCTTTATCGATTATTTCTTGGGAATGGTCTGCTTCCGCTTACCGGACATAACTTCCTCATCCTTATCGATTATTGCACCCTTTTTTTCATTCGCCTTACCCATGAACTTGCTGACAGAAGATGGACAAATGTCTATGTCCGATGAAGGTGCTTAAGTAGAAGTAACAACCACCCAAGGGTTTTCCGGTGTAGCCCCACATTCATCATTACTCTTAACAGGTGAAGCTTCCTTGTGTCCATTCATCTTCGGTGGGGTTTTCTGTTTGGCAAACTAAATCATGTGAACATTTCAGCATGTAAAAAAATTAAACGATAAAATTATACACATAAAGATAAATACATGGTACCTCAGGTACGGTTTTATGGTTGGGAACCACTTCATCAGGCTACGTCATGTCAATGACCGGCTCTCCATCACTGTCTATGTCTTCCTTGTACACGAATTCTTTCTTTTCATGTGGACCACTCTCGAACGAATCCACTTGGTCCGCATCATTCTCCGCGGATGGCACGGCTAGCCGGCTTGTACATGACACCTGCTTTGTTCAACTTCTCCAGCAATCTCTGCAATAGAAATATAAAGTTAGTAATGCATGCATGGTTTTTAAACCAATAAACATACTGTAAGCTATAAAGTTAGGGTGTGACACCTCAGCAACTAGCTCAGGGATTTGCCTCATCTAGGTGTGTATGAAGTCCATAAACCGCTTCATTAGAAGCTCCATCACCTCATCCGTGTTTGGGGCTGTCTTCGCCTTCTTTGCGGTTCAATTGGCGGGCTTGGTTTTTGGCTTCTGTGTAGGTGCATTATTTGGGATGTTGGGCTCCTGCGCCCTATATTCTTGGGTTATACTAATTTCAATCTGCATGCGATATTGAAGTACATATGATGAATTAAAAATAAATAATATTTATTTACAAAACATTTAATAAAGACAGAACACAATGACTTACCTTGACGTTACCACGGCCGCGCCCATTGTCATAGTCAAACCGATCTCTCCTAGTGGCTGCACCTTCGGTCCAATTCCTCATCAGAGGTTGTATGGACAAGTTGGGATTGAAAGCGCAATCACCTTCCACAGGTTGCACCTTCTCCCAGTACAAGTACTGCAAAAAAAAGATATAGAGTTAGTACAATACATCACGTAAAATTGCAATGATATAATAATTGACATTATGCAACAGGTCTCATATGTGTACCTGCAAGAGAGCCAAATTGCCTTTCGGTCATTGGCGTAGGTGTTTGCCTTTCTTGACTATGCGAAGAAAATCGAGGAGAACACGGAGGGTGAACGCATTCCAGTTAATCTTTGAAATATGTTTCACATCATCGACCAAAGCGTAGTATTGTTTAGGCACAATCTTGCTCGACATGGGAGCAATAATTGTTCCTAACAGGATAAGGACTAATTTCCGAAGGAAATCATCGTCGGTGGATTTATTTTTAATTATGTCCCCAATGAGATCATCTAGCACTATGTTTCCTGTTGTCTTACTAAGAAATTGTAGCGGCACCCGCTCCTTAATGTCCTCGCCTTCTTCAATTAGAATGTCTGAAGTGGACAGTCCTTGGTTCTCCAGGTTAAAGATGCACTCGACGTCGACCGCACCGAGAGTCACCTCCCCAACCTGCTCTTGTATAATAAATCTGTCCGTGTTGGCCTCAAAATTCTCAACCATATACCTAATCAATAGGGTACGCATCTTAATAGATGGTATCTGAAGCATGCTGCACAATGTTGTATCGGCGACTCTTGCGTGTTGACCGCTCGATAGAAGATTAACAAGCTTGCACCATTTCTCAACGACGCATACAATTTCTCCATTTAGCTCGTCCATCGTGTTGAAACAAAATATAAAACACCGTGACATGAGGGAACACTAATGCAAAAATAACAATAGACATGCAAAAATATAAAACTTTCTGACAGTAGCTAACACTAATGCAAATATAAAACTAGCACCATGTATACCGCAACATGCAGCCAAGTGTGTGCTGATATGAGGCTATAAAAAACAACTACAATTGGTAATTGAATTTACTTGCATTTGATCAAGTTCTTTGAGTATCAGATAAATTATATAATCAATTAATTTAATATGGTAAATTGTTAGAAATTCGTCTAATTGTCTTATTAACACACTGACAAATTGATCAGTTGTAAATAACTACAGCCTATAGCAATGGTACCTATTTGAGGTTCATCAACATCTAATGCATAACTCTTTAATGTTCTATGTGCACAAGAATATAATTGGATCGTGTGACAAAAAATCTATTGCATCATGCTTCTCGGGAAACAACATCTTATTCTACCATGCTATGGAAGAACCAAAGATTGAGTTCATCTACGCCGTCTGGTAAGAACGCATCTAGTCGAGTTGATACTATTTGAAAAAATGTGCTAAACCTAACTCCATCAAAGCAATGACACGGAGGATCTAGCTTGCTAGGAAGGTGGTAAGGAGGAAAAATTACTTGATCGGTCGATGAAGATGAAAGAAGTCGGTGATGCGGTGTCGACGTAGTTCGTCGAGGGCGGCCACCACGTGCGGACGACCTTGATCTTCTCGGGGTTTTTGTGGCATGTGGGATGCAGCAGACGGAGCTGTCGATGACCCGCCGGCAGGAGGCGATCTAGTCGACGACATGTGCGAGCAGGTGGAGATTATATACGAGGTCGACTCCTAGGTCGTCGTAACTTCCCTGAGGCGAATCACGGGATCTATATTTTCCTCGGTTGAAGCGAGGCTGAATGTGCTCCTCAATCGCAGGGAAGGAAAATATGGATTAGCACGATCCCAGAATTGTGTAACAGAACGACAACTACTCCTGTGATCGACATGCATGTGATCGACGTGCATGAAAAGTGCACCGTTGTGCGCCCCGCAAAATGGATCTGAGAGGTATTTGCAGTCTGGGCCGGCCCACAAACCTACATCCATATATAATGTTTGTTTCTGTTGCTCAAAATAAATATCATTGTTTCTTCCCTCAAAAAACAATATATAATCTTTGTTTTCACCTATTAGTTATTGTATACTTGTATATGCTTAACAATATTTATAGTATCTCTCTCATATCTGCAATTTTATAAATTCAAATGTATTGTTCCTCTTTCCTTTTTTGGTTTTCCTGTTATTTTATGTTTTCTCTGTCTTATTCCTAATTGTTTTTCATGTTTCATAATTCCATATCATTTCTTCTCATAGATTTCAATTTCAAATATGTATGATTAAATGTTGTCATATTTATGACTTCCTAATTGGTGGAACCGGCAAGGAAACCCACTTTCTGACCTGCCCTCCGGCAGTCCCGAATGGTCGTGCTTGTACATGGTGCATGTGGAGGCATGCATGAGATGACTCCAACTTTTGGGACCATGTGGGCATGGCCAATGTGGTTCCTCAGACAAGGTCTGCATGAATTCGGACACAAAACGCACGTTGCGTCACGTCCATGCAGTGTTTAAGGGTTTTTTTTCACTGGAAAACCCTAGAAAATGCGAAAATCTACATCTGAGCACGGGCTCAGCTGCACCCGCTCAGAAAAAAATTCAAAAAAAATACTAGAAAATTTCAAAAAATTCCAAACAAAATTTATGTGGTAGATCATTTGCGGCAGCGGACTAAACCTCATCTATGAAGACACACTCCACTAAATGAAAATAGACAGGAGCCGCATCGAGCAAAGCAGTACGACCTTCCGAGGAATCATTCCCAGTCGGGAGGCGCGGTGTGCGGGAAAAATAACAGTCGACGTGGTATTCGGCACGCCGGAGAATTATTGGTCCGAAGAGATAACCTTCCAAGTGGCCCCTTTCAACAGCGGATATCACGCCCTCTTGGGGCGAGAGGCATTCACACGCTTCCAAGTTGTACCTCATTACGGGTACATGAAGCTTAAGATGCCCGGGCCCAACGGTATAATCACTCTCGCCAGTGATCTGGACATAGCACTCCGCGTCAAAAATAAAACCGCATCCCTGGCCCTTGAAGCATTATCTGAAGCCCTCGCGGCTGATGAGTAAACCGCACTGCGCTCTACGATGGACAGGGGCGATGTGATCTTAGACAAACACCCCAAATCCACCTCCTTCAAGCCAGCGGAAGAGATAGTCAAATTCCAGGTCCATCCAACGGACCCCTAGAAGACAACATCTATTGGGGCACAATTAGACCCAATGGTCGACGCTGCGCTACAGGATTTTCTTCGCGAAAACTGGGATATATTCGCCTCGCACCCTTCGGACATGCCAGGAATCCCGCGCAAGCTGGCCGATCACAGCCTCAACATATTAAAGGGATATAAACCAGTCAAACAAACACTGCGGCACTTTTCCGAACCCAAACGCCAAGCCATGGGAGAGGAGCTAGCCAAGCTAATCAAGGTCGGATTCATTAGAGAAATAAACATCCGGACTGGCTGGCAAACCTGGTGATGGTACCAAAGAAGGATAAATCCTGGCGCCTGTGCATCGATTCTAAAGACCTCAATAAGGCTTGCCCTAAGGATCCCTTCCCCCTCCCCCGCATTGATCAAATCATTGATGCTACCGCAGGACATGACTCACTGTGTTTCCTCGACGCATATTCCAGATACCATCAAATCAAAATGAAGGAATCCGATCAAGCTGCAACAGCATTCATCACCCCATATGGGCCATTCGGCTTCAACACCATGCCCTTCGGGCTCAAGAACGCCAGCGCCACCTACCAACGCATGATCCAAACATGCCTGGAGAAACAGATTGGAAAGACAGTTGAAGACTATGTGGACAACGTCGTAATCAAGACAAGGCACATCGAAACACTAATAGACGACCTACGTCTCACATTTGACAACCTCCGCGCATATGACATTAAGCTCAACCCAGAAAAGTGTGTTGTTGGCGTCCCCGCAGGAAAGCTGTTGGGCTTCATCATTTCCAATAGAGGAATTGAAGCAAATCCAGCCAAAATCCGAGCTCTGTCACAATTGGCTACGCCAACAGACCTTAAACAAGTCCAAAAACTCGGGGTTGCGTGGCAGCTCGAAGCCGCTTTATCTCCAGATTGGGAGAAAAGGCACTGCCACTCTGACGCCTTCTACGGTGAACCGATCACTTCAAGTGGACGGACGCGGCAACAGCAGGACTGGAAGAAATAAAAACCCTTCTAGAAAGCAACCCAATCCTGGCCGCGCCAAACATCGGCGAACCCATGTTACTATACATATCGGCAACACACCAGGTAGTGAGCGTCGTGCTTGTCATTGAACGAGAACAGGACGGACACAAGTTCCCTCTTCAGAAGCCAATATACTATGTATCCACTGTCCTTACACCATGAAAATCCCGGTACCCCCATTATGAAAAGATAGCATACGCGGTCTTCATGGCATCCCGAAAGCTACGACACTACTTCCAGGAGTGTTCGATCACGGTGGCTTCCGAAGTACCACTCAACGACATAATAAACAACCGCGATGCCACGGGCCGGATTGCCAAATGGGCCATTGAGCTCCTTCCATTTGATATTACATACAAACCACATCGAGCTATTAAATCCCAAGTACTGGCTGACTTCATCGCTAAATGGACAGAGGCCGAGCTCCCTAAAGAGTACGGCACATATTCCAATTGGGTTATGTATTTTGATGGCTCCAAAATGCTGGCAGGGCTAGGAGCGGGCGTCGTTTTAACGTCCCCCACTAGAGACATCATTCAGTACGTACTCCAAATACTATATACAGACTCCAATAACGCAGCCGAATACGAGGCCTTATTGCATGGTCTCCGAATGGCTGTCTCCATGGGCATACAACGCCTAGAAGTGCGCGGGGACTCAAACCTCGCAATATCTCAAATAAATGGAGATTTAGATGCCAAAGATCCGAAGATGGAGGCTTATCGTAATGCCGTCCTAAAATTGTTGGCTTGGTCTGAGGGACCCGAGTTTCATCACGTGGCCCGAGAAAGTAATCAAGCGGCGGACGTCCTTGCTCGTATCGGTGCCAAACGCGACCCCGTCCCACCTAACATCTTTCTGGAAAGGCTTTTTAAGCCATCCGTGGTGTGGCAAGGGGAAAGCGGCAACACTAGTCCGGATCCGAACACAACCCAAGATTCTGAACACACCGATATCATCGGAGGCTCGGCCACTGAGATAACATCGTCGGCCCATCTCATTATGGCAGTCATTGCCCCCTGGACCGAACCCTTTTTGGCCTACCTTAATAGGAAGTAACTTCCTGAGGATCAGAACGAGGCCCGCCGCATTGTCCGGCGTTCGAATGCCTACAAGGTTCACGATGAAGAGCTCTACAAGAAAAGCACTACCAGAGTCCTTCAAAGATGAATCTCTGAGGAGGAGGGGCGGCAGCTCCTGGCTGAGATTCATGCTGGTCTCGGCGGGCACCATGCCGCAGCTCGGGCCCTTGTTAGCAAGGCCTTCCATACAGGGTTTTATTAGCCGACGGCCCGAGCAGATGCACAGGGCCTTGTCCAACGTTGCGTCGGATGCCAACTCTTCGCCAACCAAAGCCATATGCCCCCCACTACCCTACAAACAATCCCCATCACTTGGCCTTTTGCGGTCTGGGGACTAGATATGGTTTGACCCCTTAAAGGAGGAAGCCATAAGAAAAAATATATGCTGGTCATGATGGACAAATTCACTAAGTAGATAGAGGCCAAACCAGTTAAAACGGCCAAGTCCGGGCCGGTGATAGATTTCATATCCGGCATCGTACACCGTTACGGTGTTCCACACAGCATCATCACTGATAAAGGCTCCAACTTCACAGCTGACGAAGTGAAAACCTGGTGCGCTAATCTGGGCATCAAGCTCGATTACGCCTCTATCTATCATCCGCAGACAAACGGGCAAGTCGAACGGGCCAACGGTCTTATTATGAGCGGCATCAAACCCAGGCTAGTGCGGTCTTTGAAGGAATCAGACAAACACTGGGTTGAGGAGCTTGACAACGTACTCTGGGGGCTGCCGACCATGCCCAATCGCACTACCGGATACACACATTTTTTCATGGTGTACGGCGCAGAGGTTGTGCTACCCTATGACATTATACATGACTCACCTCGGGTGCGCATGTACGAAGAGAGAGAGGCCGAACTCGATCGGCAGGACAGCCTAGACGCCCTGGAGGAGGAGCGTGATGTTGCAAAAGCCCGTTCCGCATTTTATCAACAACAGGCCCATAGATATCAAAGCTGAGAAGTACGGGCCAAGACTTATAACGTTGGCGAACTCATTCTACACTTGCCGGAGAAGAAAAAGGACAAACTCAAGCCCAAATGAGAGGGTCCCTTCATCACTGACAAAGTTCTCACTGGAGGAGTGTACCGCATGCGTGATGCTTCAGACAATCGCCTCGAGCCGAACCCCTGGAACGCGGCCAGACTCCAAAGATTCTATGCCTAAGCGCCGAACTCTTTGTTCGTCTCCTTCTCCCTGCTGTTTCCATAATACCTTTTTTCTTCTTTCTCTCTCTTTTCATTTTCTCTCTCCAGCCTTACAGCTTTTGTGCAGTTAGACCGTGCACGCTTGACGCACACATCTTTAAAAATGTACGTCCATTATATCTAGGGACTTCTTGATAAGAAGCTTGCTATTATTATTCCCCGAGCATCAAGCTCATTACATATGCGCCTTTTTTCCATATGTATCTTTTTTTCACCATTATATGCATCGATATGACTTAAGTTTTGGCCAAGCTGGGTTGCTTGGCTCCTGTGCTTATGTCTTACGTTCCCGTTAGTTTGGCTAGGGCATAAAGGGAGCACCTCTGTGATTGTTACTGCCGGGTCATCCGGATGTGTACCTCAGACTGGGTGAAGCCGAAAGCTAGCGTTCTTAAGGGAATATTCGGTCGGTGGATTAAAGACGATTTTTGCATTTACTACATTGTGAACCCCCAGAAGTTAAAACATACTGTGATTTTTCAATCACAGTTCGGACATGCGCATTGACGCATGCACACCCAGGGAAAGGAACCCTTAACGGAATTATTCTTTCGGGAAGATATTTCTTACAATGTTAATGTAATATAACATAACTAGTCGGATACTTGTCTGTTCAAGCAACTATGACCCCTACGCCTGGTTTCCAAGCATACCCGGTCTACTCAGCCGCTCTGGTATTCGGAAATACTCCGCACCTTCAGGTCAAACTTCCTCCTCTATGTCATCCAGCAGGCTATCTAACTTACAATCCTGCTGGGAATACTTGGCGGCTACTTTTACTTGGTCATATACCAAACTAACGGGAACCTCTTTCCCATTTGACCCTAGAGGTCCGACCCAAGCCATATGATTTGGATCAAGCTTGGTGTACCGCGTTTTCACCATGGCCCAGGCCTCTTGCGCACCTTCCCGGCAGGCCGATATTTTCCATAGTCGAAAGCGCCGCCGCGCTCCCTTGAATAGCTCTAGGAGCTCCTCCATCTTTCCTGGGGGAGAGGCAGATGGGCACAAGGCCTTGGCAATGCTTCGCATCGCCTGCCGAGCTTGCTCATGCATGCGCGACAGCTCTTGTAGCAGATCGCCCGAGAATCCGGACATCTCCTCTTCAGGACGGCCCGTCAGCATACCTACAAACATAAACTCTATCAGTACCTTCAGTCTCTAAACTATCACAAGGTAAGTTCGGCCACATACTGAATATGCCGCCTCGCAGCCTTTTGTTCTCCTTTACGGAGTCGGCCAACTGGGCCCGCACATCTTTTAGTTCTTCGCCCAGTTGGGTATTTGAATCTTGGAGTTTGTTTTTCTCCTGTCTGACTCGGGCTAGCACCCGCTCGGCTGCGGCATGTAGTCTTTTCGACTCTTTTTCTCCAGTTGATCTGACAATCCTGTTATGAGATAAGCCGCAGTGTTAACACAGCCACTATACATTTACTGTTTCTTGATGGAGGGAAGTATGACCGGAAGACGCCTTCTTGGATTTTTCCAGTTCGACGGTAACTGCATTTAACTGTGTCTGGCACTTTTCTAGCTCTTGGGCCAGCAAGTCGTTATTCTCAGAAAGAACCTAATTATGTAGCGATCCTCAAATCAGTTGTACCAACTACTTTAAGTCTCGGGCGCTACTGGCATATGGTTACCATACTCAGACACACTAAACTTACCTGCACATCTTTTAAATGCTGCTTTGTGGCTCTGCTAAGCCCATCTCGAGCAGCTTGGATTCATCATCCGGGCTGAAGGCATTAAACGCCTCTTTCGAAAAGTTGGGGTCTCGTAAAATGGCCCTCCGGCACCGATGATTCATAGTGCTCTCCACTTCCGAGTTGGTGACGAACATAATTTCCGAGCCCTCAGCCGAAGGACAGTCCGGCGTCACTCCCATATTAGCCCCCGTCTCCTCGGCTGGGGCCGGATCCTGGCTGTTGGGAGTATAACTGGCCGGATCCCCGGACATAGTCCGGCGAACTCTTTTCCTGATACAGGACGAACATGAAAGTCATAGTTGGATCTGACTATTAAAAAACATATTTGAAAACCCGTACCTCTTTGATGAGGGCCCGACCGTGTCTTCATTTTCCTTCCTCTTCGAGGGCTTGCCCGGTGCGGGAGCCGCTCTCTTCGGAGTGGCTCCTGGAGTAGCACGGTACGTCAAACGCCTCCCCTTTGAAGCACGAGACAGTGCGGTGGGTGAGGCGGAACAGGGAAACCCTTTTGGGGGAGATGTCTCCTGACTACTTACGTGTGAAGCGGGGAGAAGACCAGGGTAATCAGCGACGATGGCCACTTCTGTGCTGTCATAGCTCGCCTGGTAAAACACCCCGCCCTCGAGCACCACGAATATATTCGGATCCTCTTCGAATCCGGGGTCAAGGTCCCGATTGTGGCCCTCGGGCTGCGGGGCGGGGCTGTGAATGTTGGGGAATGTAGTAATTTCAAAAAAATTCCTACACACACGCAAGATCATGGTGATGCATAGCAACGAGAGGGGAGAGTGTTGTCCACGTACCCTCGTAGACCGAAAGCGGAAGCGTTAGCACAATGCGGTTGATGTAGTCGTACGTCTTCACGATCCGACCGATCAAGTACCGAACGCACGGCACCTCCGAGTTCAACACACGTTCAGCCCGATAACGTCCCTCGAACTCCGATCCAGCCGAGTGTTGAGGGAGATTTTCGTCAGCATGACGGCGTGGTGACGATGTTGATGTTCTACCGACACAGGATTTCGCCTAAGCACCGCTACAGTATTATCGAGGTGGACTATGGTGGAGGGGGGCACCGCACACGGCTAAAAGATCAACTAATCAATTGTTGTGTCTTTGGGGTGCCCCCTGCCCCCGTATATAAAGGAGCAAGGTGGGAGAGGCAGCCGGCCATGGAGGGCGCGCCAAGGGGGGAGTCCTACTCCCATCGGGAGTAGGATTCCTCCTTTCCTTGTTGGAGTAGGAGAAGGGAAGGAAAAAGGAGAAGGAAGGAAGGGGGCGCCCCCCTCCCTAGTCCAATTCGGACCAGTCCATGGGGAGGGGTGCAGCCACCCTTTGAGGCCCTTTTCTCCTTTCCCGTATGGCCCATTAAGGCCCAATACGAATTCCCGTAACTCTCCGGTACCCTCGAAAATACTCGAATCACTCGGAACCTTTCCGATGTCCGAATATAGTCGTCCAATATATCGTTCTTTACGTCTCGACCATTTTGAGACTCCACGTCATGTCCCCGATCTCATCCGGGACTCCGAACTACCTTCGGTACATCAAAACACATAAACTCATAATATAACTGTCATCGAAACTTTAAGCGTGCGGACCCTACGGGTTCGAGAACTGTGTAGACATGACCGAGACACGTCTCCGGTCAATAACCAATAGCGGAACCTGGATGCTCATATTGGCTCCCACATATTCTACGAAGATCTTTATCGGTCAAACCGCATAACAACATACGTTGTTCCCTTTGTCATCGGTATGTTACTTGCCCGAGATTCGATCGTCTGTATCTCAATACCTAGTTCAATCTCATTACCGGCAATTGTCTTTACTCGTTCTGTAATACATCATCTCACAACTAACTCATTAGTTGCAATGCTTGCAAGTCTTATAGTGATATGCATTACCGAGTGGGCCCAGAGATACCTCTCCGATAATCGGAGTGACAAATCCTAATCTCGAAATACGCCAACCCAACAAGTACCTTCGGAGACACCTGTAGAGAACCTTTATAATCACCCAGTTACGTTGTGATGTTTGGTAGCACACAAAGTGTTCCTCCGGTAAACGGGAGTTGCATAATCTCATAGTCATAGGAACATGTATAAGTCATGAAGAAAGCAATAGCAACATACTAAACGATCAAGTGCTAAGCTAACGGAATGGGTCAAGTCAATCACATCATTCTCCTAATGATGTGACCCCGTTAATCAAATGACAACTCATGTCTATGGCTAGGAAACATAACCATCTTTGATCAACGAACTAGTCAAGTAGAGGCATACTAGTGACACTCGGTTTGTCTATGTATTCACACATGTACTAAGTTTCCGGTTAATACAATTCTAGCATGAATAATAAACATTAATCATGAAATAAGGAAATAAATAATAACTTTATTATTGCCTCTAGGGCATATTTCCTTCAGTCTCCCACTTGCACTAGAGTCAATAATCTAGATCACATCACCACGTGATTAACATCAATAGTTCACATCATCATGTGATTAACACCCATAGTTCACATTGCCATGTGACCAACACCCAAAGGGTTTACTAGATTCAGTAATCTAGTTCACCTCGCTATGTGATTAACACCCAAAGAGTACTAAGGTGTGATCATGTTTTGCTTGTGAGAGAAGTTTAGTCAACGGGTTTGCCACATTCAGATCCGTATGTATTTTGCAAATTTCTATGTCAACAATGCTCTGCACGGAGCTACTCTAGCTAACTGCTCCCACTATGTATCCAGATTGAGACTTAGAGTCATCTGGATCAGTGTCAAAACTTGCATCGACGTAACCTTTACGACGAACCTTTTTTTGTCACCTCTATAATCGATAAACATATCCTTATTTCACTAAGGATAATTTTGACCGTTGTCCAGTGGTCTACTCCTAGATCACTATTCTACTCCCTTGCCAAAATCAGTGTAGGGTATACAATAAATCTAGTAAACAGCATGGCATATTTTATAGAACCTATGGCTGAGGCATAGGGAATGACTTTCATTCTCTTTATATCTTCTGTCGTGGTCGGGCTTTGAGTCTTACTCAATTGCACACCTTGTAACACAGGCAAGAACTCTTTCTTTGACTGTTCCATTTTGAACTACTTCAAAATCTTGTCAAGGTATGTACTCATTGAAAACACTTATCAAGCATCTTGATCTATCTCTATAGATCTTGATGCTCAATATGTAAGCAGCTTCTCCGAGGTATTTCTTTGAAAAACTCATTTCAAACACTCCTTTATGCTTTGAAAAATATTTCTACATTATTTCCGATCAACAATATGTCATTCACATATACTTATCAGAAATGCTGTAGTGCTCCCACTCACTTTCTTGTAAATACAGGCTTCACCGCAAGTCTGTATAAAACTATATCCTTTGATCAACTTATCAAAGCATATATTCCAACTACGAGATGCTTGCGCTAGTCCATAGATGGATCACTGGAGCTTGCATATTTTGTTAGCACCTTTAGGATTGACAAAACCTTCTGGTTGCATCATATACAACTCTTCTTTAATAAATCCATTAAGGAATGTAGTTTTGTTTATCCATTTGCCAGATTTCATAAAATGTGGCAATTGCTAACATGATTCAGACAGACTTAAGCATAGATACGAGTGAGAAATTCTCATCGTATTCAACACCTTGAACTTGTAGAAAACCTTTTGTGACAATTCTAGCTTTGTAGATAGTAACACTACTATCAGTGTCTGTCTTCCTCTTGAAGATCCATTTATTTTTTATGGCTTGCCGATCATCGGGCAAGTCAACCAAAGTCCACACTTTCTTCTCATACATGGATCCCATCACAGATTTCATGGCCTCAAGCCATTTCCCGGAATCTGGGCTCATCATCGCTTCCTCATAGTTCATAGGTTCGTCATGGTCAAGTAACATGACCTCTAGAACAGCATTACCATACCACTCTGGTGCGGATCTTACTCTGGTTGACCTACGAGGTTCGGTAGTAACTTGATCTGAAGTTACATGATCATCATCATTAGCTTCCTCACTAATTGGTGTAGTAGTCATAGGAACAGATTTCTATGATGAACTACATTCCAATAAGGGAGCAGGTACAGTTACCTCAGCAAGTTCTACTTTCCTCCCACTCACTTCTTTCGAGAGAAAATCCTTCTCTAGAAAGGATCCATTCTCAGCAACGAATATCTTGCCTTCGGATCTGTGATAGAAGGTGTACCCAACATTTTCTTTTGGGTATCCTATGAAGACGCACTTCTCCGGTTTGGGTTTGAGCTTATCAGGTTGAAACTTTTTCACATAAGCATTGCAACCTCAAACTTTAAGAAACGACAGCTTAGGTTTCTTGCCAAACCATAGTTCATACGGTGTCGTCTCAACGGATTTAGATGGTGCCCTATTTAACGTGAATGCAGCTGTCTCTAATGCATAACCCCAAAACGATAGTGGTAGATCAGTAAGAGACATCATAGATCGCACCATATCTAATAAAGTACGGTTATGACGTTCGGACACACCATTACACTGTGGTGTTCCAGGTGGCGTGAGTAGTGAAACTATTTCACATTTTTTTAACTGAAGGCCAAACTCGTAACTCAAATATATTACCTCTGCGATCATATCGTAGAAACTTTTATTTTCTTATTATGATGATTCTCCACTTCACTGTGAAATTCTTTAAACTTTTCAAATGTTTCAGATTTGTGTTTCATCAAGTAGATATACCCATATCTGCTCAAATCATCTGTGAAGGTCAGAAAATAACGATACTTGCCATGAGCCTTAACACTCATCGAACCACATACATCAGTATGTATTATTTCCAATAAGTCAGTTGCTCGCTCCATTGTTCCGGAGAACGGAGTCTTATTCATCTTGCCCATGAGGCATGGTTCGCAAGCATCAAGTGATTCCAAAAGTCCATCAGCATGGAGTTTCTTCATGCGCTTTACACCAATATGACCTAAACGGCAGTGCCACAAATAAGTTGCACTATCATTATTAACTTTGCATCTTTTGGCTTCAATATTATGAAAAATGTGTATCACAACGATCGAGATCCAACAAACCATTTTCATTGGGTGTATGACCATAGAAGGTTTTATTCATGTAAATAGAACAACAATTATTCTCTAACTTAAATGAATAACCGTATTGCAATAAACATGATCAAATCATATTCATGCTCAACGCAAACACCAAATAACACTTATTTAGGTTCAACACTAATCCCGAAAGTGTAGGGAGCGTGCGATGATGATCATATCAATCTTGGAACTACTTCCAACACACATCGTCACCTCGCCTTTTACTAGTTTCTGTTTATTCTGCAACTCTCGTTTCAAGTTACTACTCTTAGCAACTGAACCAATATCAAATGCCGAGGGGTTTCTATAAACACTAGTAAAGTACACATCAATAACATGTATATCCAATATATCTTTGTTCACTTTGCCATCCTTCTTATCTGCCAAATACTTGGGGCAGTTCCGCTTCCAGTGACCAGTCCCTTTGCGGTAGAAGCACTTAGTCTCAGGCTTAGGACCAGACTTAGGCTTCTTCACTTGAGTAGCAACTTGCTTTCCGTTCTTCTTGAAGTTCCCCTTCTTCCCTTTGCCATTTTCTTGAAACTAGTGGTCTTGTAAACCATCAACACTTGATGTTTTTCTTGATTTCTACCTTCACCGATTTTAGCATCGCAAAGAGCTTGGGAATTGTTTTCGTCATCCCTTGCATATTATAGTTCATCACGAAGTTCTACTAACTTGGTGATGGTGACTAGAGAATTCTGTCAATCACTATTTTATCTGGAAGATTAACTCCCACTTGGTTCAAGCGATTGTAGTACCCAGACAATCTGAGCACATGCTCACTGCTTGAGCTATTCTCCTCCATCTTTTAGCTATAGAACTTGTTGAAGACTTCATATCTCTCAACTCGGGTATTTGCTTGAAATATTAACTTCAACTCCTGGAACATCTCATATGGTCCATGATGTTCAAAACGTCTTTGAAGTCCCGATTCTAAGCTGTTAAGCATGGTGCACTTAAACTATCAAGTAGTCATCATATTGAGCTAGCCAAACATTCATAACGTCTGCATCTGCTCCTGCAATAGGTCTATCACACCTAGCGGTGCATGAAGCACATAATTATTTTGTGCAGCAATGAGGATAAACCTCAGATCATGGATCGAATCCGCATCATTGCTACTAACATCTTTCAACTCAGTTTTCTCTAGGAACATATCAAAATAAAACAGGGGAGCTAAACGCGAGCCATTGATCTACAACATAGATATGCTAATACTACCATGACTAAGTTCATGATAAATTTAAGTTCAATTAATCATATTACTTAAGAACTCCCACTTAGATAGACATCCCTCTAATCTTCTAAGTGATCACGTGATCCAAATCAACTAAACCATGTCTGATCATCACGTGAGATGGAGTAGTTTCAATGGTGAACATCACTATGTTGATCATATCTACTATATGATTCACGCTCGACCTTTCGGTCTCCGTGTTCCGAGGCCATATCTGTTATAGGCTAGGCTCATCAAGTTTAACATGAGTATTCCACATGTGCAACTGTTTTGCATGCATTGTATTTGAACGTAGAGCCTATCACACCCGATCATCACGTGGTGTCTCAGCACGAAGAACTTTTGCAACGGTGCATACTCAGGGAGAACACTTATACCTTGATAATTTAGTGAGAGATCATCTTATAAAGCTACCGCCGAACTAAGCAAAATAAGATGTATAAAAGATAAACATCACATGCAATCATAATATGTGACATGACATGACCATCATCATCTTGTGCCTTTGATCTCCATCTCCAAAGCATCGTCATGATCTCCATCGTCACTGGCATGAAACCATGATCTCCATCATCTTGATCTATATCAATGTGTCATCACATGGTCGTCTCGCCAACTATTGCTCTTGCAACTATTGCTATCGCATAGCGATAAAGTAAAGCAATTATTTGGCGCTTGCATCTTATGCAATAGAGAGACAACCATAAGGCTTTTGCCAGTTGCCGATAACTTCAACAAAACATGATCATCTCATACAACAACTTATATCTCATCACGTCTTGACCATATCACATCACAACATGCCCTGCAAAAACAAGTTAGACGTCCTCTACTTTGTTGTTGCAAGTTTTACGTGGCTGCTACGGGCTGAGCAAGAACCGTTCTTACCTACGCATCAAAAGCACAATGACAGTTTGTCAAGTTGGTGTTGTTTTAACCTTCGCAAGGACCGGGCGTAGCCACACTCGGTTCAACTAAAGTTGGAGAAACTGACACCCGCCAGCCACCTGGGTGCAAAGCACGGCGGTGAAACCAGTCTCGCATAAGCGTACGCGTAATGTCGGTCTGGGCTGCTTCATCCAACAATACCGCCGAACCAAAGTATGACATGCTGGTAAGCAGTATGACTTATATCGCCCACAACTCACTTGTGTTCTACTCGTGCATATGACATCTACGCATAAAACCTGGTGTCAGTGTCAAAACCGGCGGATCTCGGGTAGGGGGTCCCGAACTGTACGTCTAGGCGGATGGTAACAGGAGACAAGGGACACGATGTTTTACCCAGGTTCGGGCCCTCTTGATGGAGGTAAAACCCTACGTCATGCTTGATTAATATTGATGATATGGGTAGTACAAGAGTAGATCTACCACGAGATCAAGGAGGCTAAACCCTAGAAGCTAGCCTATGGTATGATTGTTATCTTGTCCTACGGACTAAAACTCTCTGGTTTATATAGACACCGGAGAGGGTTAGGGTTACACAGAGTCGGTTACAATGGTAGGAGATCTACATATCCGTATCGCCAACCTTGCCTTCCACGCCCAGGAAAGTCCCTTCCGGACACGGGACGAAGTCTTCAATCTTGTATCTTCATAGTCCTGGAGTCCGGCTGAAGGTATAGTACGGCTATCCAGACACCCCCTAATCCAGGACTCCCTCAGTAGCCCCCGAACCAGGCTTCAATGACGACGAGTCCGGCGTGCAGATTGTCTTCGGCATGGCAAGGCGGGTTCTCTTCCAGATTCCGTGTACCTGTTGAATAATGTCCTGTTTTTTGTGAATGTAGTGCTCCTTGGCTTCTACGCCCAATAATGGCCGCCTTCCACGTGTCAAACGAATACGAGAAGTCTGGGTGTTTTTACATTCACACCCCTAGCCGCGTAAATGAGCCGCCTATTTAAAGGGATGGGGATTTAGATCCAAACCACACCTTCTCCCCTCCGCGAGTAGTCATCATAGCGCATCCAACAAAGGTCCATTCCACCATGGCCAGCCGTCGCAACTCCTCCTCTCGCCCTTCTGGTCCTAAGCCTGGAGACTGGGAGAGGTGCTCCATCCCGCATAGCGAGCTAGTATCGCTTCAGACCAAGGGATTCCTCCCTCCGGCCTATATGGTCCCGGTTCGAGCCGTACTCGCCACCTATAATGGCGGAGAGCAAGCGGAGAGCGCCCCCAATCCCTCCAAAGGAGAGCGGGTATGCCTTGTCCCTTATCTAATAAGAGGACTCGGATTTCCAATTCATCCGTTTCTCCGGGGGCTTCTGGAGTTCTATGGCCTCCAGCTGCACAACCTCACGCCTGCCTCTATATTGCATATCGCGGGCTTCGTAGCCCTTTGCGAGCTGTTCTTGGGTGTTGAGGCTCATTTCGCGCTGTGGAAGAGGCTATTCTGCCTGGTGCCCCGCTCTCAAGAGGGGTCAATATATCAAGTGGGCGGAGCCGAAGTGTGGCGCATCGCTGGGACCGGATATCTATCCGGAACCCCAAAGAAGGCGTTCGAGAATTGGCCTTTGGAATGGTTTTATATAGAGGACGTCCCACTGCCGGACCCTGTTCGGATCGGCCTTCCTGAGTTCTACACTGCTCCCCTGAAGAAACGCCTAAGCTGGCGTCCACGGAGCCCTCAGAGGGAAAGTGACAGGGACGTCCTTTACCTAATGGGCCGGATAAGATTATTAGCTCATTCCGAACTAACCATGATAGGAGTCATGGCCGCATTCATCATGCGGGGGGTGCAACCGCTTCAGTATAGAGGCCACCCCATGTGGGACTTCAACGGGGAGGACGACGCCACCCGTTACGGCCGTAAGGGACCGGACTCAGCTGCCGCTCTAATAAAGATCTTGTCCGCTTTGTATAAGGGAGAAGAGGAGGAATTTCTCCGCGTCAACCCTCAGGGTGGATTTACCATGTATAATCCTCCCAACTGGGTAAGTGGACACTTTCACTTGTCCATCCGTTTTGTATTCCCATTGTCAAGTATATAGTCTAACGACTTAAACGCAGGAGCTGCGCCAGGCTGTTAAAGAAATAAACAGCCCCCCTCCACAACCCGAGGATCCGGGACGGTCCCTCGACCCGGCCTCCCAAGAGGATCCGGACATATCTGTGGAGCTAATTTATGGGGTGTTTCATCAATTAAGCAAGGACAACGCCTTGGTGGCCATTACGGCCGATTACCCAGGGCTACTCCCAGCCTCCCAGGTAACTGAGACCGAAATCCCAGCGCTTCGAACGAGGGCCCGTCCTCGCGTGTTTTCGATTATCATATAACAACCGTGTTTTGCAGAGGAGGTCCCTGAGGCGGGAGGCCGAGCCTGCGGCGACTAGCCAACGAGGGGCCGCAAGGCCCCAGGGGCTGAAAAGGAGTGTGGTCCGGACTGAGACGCCGGCGCAAAGGTATAACGTGCCATCTCATCCCCTGATGTTATTCCTTGAAGGCATGTTAACAATCGTGCTCTCTTTAGGACAAAGAGACCTTGCCGGACTATATCCGGAGAGGCTGCCAATCGCGCCTCCACCAGCCAGGCTCCAAAGCCTGGTCCGGAGGCGGAGGTGAACACGAGGCGCGCGCCGGACGCTCCTCCAACAGAGGATGCGGACAGGTTGTCTGCCACCAATTCCGAGGTGGAGAGTGCCATGAACCACAGGCGTCGCTGGACAGTTTCGTGATGCTTGTTTCTCCCCCGAGGCATTGGATGCCTTCAATTCGGGAGACGCGTACCTCCATGCTGCTCAAGATGGTCTAGCCAGAGCAACGGAGCAGTATGTGAAAGACATACGTGTGAGAAAATTTGATGGTTATATATATCAGTAGCCCCCGAGACTTGAAACAGTTAGAATAACTGATTTAAGGATCATGTAATATGCAGGTTCTTTCAGAGAAGAATACCCAACTGTCCAAGGAGCTAGAAGAGTGCAAAGCCCAACTTGAGGCCGCACTAGCCGCGACGGGGGAGCCCAAGGAGACCTCCTCTGGTAATATATGCTTCAAAAAAGATAAGTATTGTGTGAAGTGCGGCATGTGTGCAAATCTGACAAATGAAATTGCAGATAGCGCCGGATTAGATCCGGATTAGATCCGGAGAAGCAACAACTCCTACGTCAGCTAAAGGCTGGTAAGATTGTGCTGACAAAGGTGAGGCGGGAGAAGAATGATCTCCAGCATGCCAACACCAAGCTGGGCGTTGAACTAAAAGATGTTCGTGCCCAGCTGTCGGACTCCGCTAAGGAGAATCAGCGGCTTCGACGCGGCATATTTAGTAAGTGCTTAAACGAACTTTGGAAAAAGAGTTCGGCGAGGAAGTCGACTAACAGAGTAATGTCTATAGGTGTGCTAACAGGTCGTCCTGCAGAGGAGATGCCCGGTTCTGCGGGTGACCTTCTTCCTGAGCTCTTGCAACTGCACGAGCGAGTTCGGCGGGTGATGCGAGGCGTCGCCCAGGCCTTGTGGCCATCCATCTCCATGCCCGAAGGCCTTGGAGAGCTTGCAGAGAAGCTGAATGGAGCGCGGTGGCGCTTTCGGTTGTGGAAGATATCGGCCTGCCGTTAAGGTGCTAGGGAGGCCTGGGCTATGGTGAAGACGCGGTACACGAAGGCTGACCCGAACCACATGGCCGAGGTCGGACCTGTAGGGCCTGATGGGAAGGAGATCCCTGTAAGCTTAGTATACGGCCAAGTAGAATTGGCCGCAAAGTATTCCCAGCAGGACTGTAAATTAGACAGCCTGTTAGATGGTATTGAAGAGGAATACAATCAGTCAGAATGACTATGTAATTTAATTGACATTTTTAATGCCTTCTAGCCGGATTGTAGATCGTTTGTCATGGCCGACCTTTTCGCTTCAACCTCAGGACCTGACGGTCCGGAGTGTGTTCGAATACCCTCGTGGTTATATAAGAACCGGGGTATGCATGGAGACTAGGCATAGGGGTCATTAGTGCTTGAACAGACAAGTGCCCAACTAGTTATGTTATATTACATGGTTAGTAAGAAACATCTTCCAGGGAGAATAGTTCCGTTAAGGGTTCCTTTCCCAGGGAGGCATGCCCTAAAGCGCATCTTCATGCTGCAAAAAGAGACGCAGAAAGAAAATCGCCTGGGGCGCATAAATGAATAAGTTAAAAGATCATCTTTAGTTCACCGACCGAATATTCCCTTAAGAACGCTAGCTTTCGGCTTCACCCAGTCTGAGGTACACATCCGGCTGACCCGGCAATAACAATCGCAGAGGTGCTCCCTTTACCACCTAGCCGAACAATCGGGAATGTAGGGGTAAGCACAGGAGCCAGGCAATCCAGCTTGGCCAAAACTTAAGTCATATCGATGCATATAATGGTGAATAAAGGTACATGTGGAAGTGCGACACATGTATTGGGCATGAAGCCCGTATGAATAAGCTTCTGTTTAAAGAAGCCCCCAGGTTTAATGAGCGCCGATAGCGCGTCACTTATTGGGCCTTTAAAGGCTATAAGAAAAAGGAAGGGGAGAAGGAGAGAAATGTAAGACAGAAAATATAAAAAATGGACAAAGGAAGGAGACGAACACAGAGTCCGGCGCTAGGCATAGAATCTTCGGAGACGGGTTGCGTTCCATGGGTTCAGCTCGAGTCGGTTATCCGATGCATCTCGCAGGCGGTACGCTCCACCAGTCAGGACTTGGTCAATTATGAAGGGACCTTCCCACTTGGGCTTGAGTTTGTCCTTTTTCTTGTCCGGCAGGCGTAGAACTAATTTGCCGACGTTGTAATTTTTGGCCTGTACTTCTCTGCTTTGATATCTTCGAGCCTGCTATTGATAGAATGTGGAACGGGCTTTTGCCACGTCACGCTCCTCCTCCAAGGCGTCCAAACTGTCCTGCCGATCGAGCTCGGCTTCTCTTTCTTCGTACATGCGCACTCGAGGTGAGTCATGAATTATATCGCAGGGCAAAACTGCCTCTGCGCCGTACACCATAAAGAATGGTGTGTATCCGGTGGTGTGATTCGGCGTGGTCCGCAGCCCCCAGAGTACGGAGTCGAGCTCCTCTACCCAATGCATATTAGATTCCTAAGGGACCGCACTAATATGGGTTTGATGCCGCTCATAATAAGACCATTTGCGCGGTCGACCTGTCCGTTAGTTTGTGGGTGGTAGACGGAAGCATAATCGAGCTTAATGTCCATGCTTTTGCACTAGAGTTTTACCTCATCGGCCGTAAAGTTCATGCCGTTATCAGTGATGATGCTGTGGGGGACGCCATAATGGTGTATGACCCCAGATATATAGTCTATCACCGGTCCGGATTCGGCCGTCTTAACAGGCTTGGCTTCTATCCATTTGGTGAACTTATCCACCATGACCAGTAAGTATTTTTTCTTGT
Source organism: Triticum monococcum (assembly GCA_034509565.1). Classification (NCBI taxonomy): domain Eukaryota; kingdom Viridiplantae; phylum Streptophyta; class Magnoliopsida; order Poales; family Poaceae; genus Triticum; species Triticum monococcum. The sequence continues at coordinate 822,816,763 of CM067843.1, forward strand.
GGGTTCCGCCTTTAAGGGGTCCAACCATGTCAAGCCCCCAGACCGCGAAGGGCCAAGTGATGGGGATGGTTTGGAGGGCGGTGGGTGGCATATGGCTTTGGTTTGCAAAAAGCTGGCAACCGACGCATCGTTGGACCAAGTCCTAAGCGTCTGCCCGGGCCGTCGGCCAATAAAAGCCTGTACGGAAAGCCTTGCTTACAAGGGACCGAGCTGCAGCGTGATGACCACCGAGTCCGGCATGAATTTCAGCCAGCAAGTTCCGCCCTTCCTCTTCGGAGATGCACCTTTGAAGGACTCCGGTAGTGCTTTTCTTATAAAGTTCTCCCTCATGGACTTTATAGGCTTTAGATCGCCGCACTATGCGGCGTGCCTCGTTTTGGTCCTCTGGGAGTTCCTGCCTAGTAAGGTAGGCTAGGAATGGTTCTGTCCACGGGGCGATGACGGCCATTATTACGTGGGCTGAACTTGTAATTTCATTGGCAGAGCCTCCAATTATGTCAGATTGTTCGGTGTCTGGCAGTGCGGTTGGGTCCGGGCTGTTATTGCCAGGTTCCCCTTCCCATGCTACGGATGGCTTGAACAGCCTTTCCAGGAAGATGTTGGGGGGGACTACATCGCGTTTTGCGCCGATGCGTGCCAGGACATCTGCCGCCTGATTGTTTTCCCGGGCTATATGGTGAAATTCAAGCCCTTCAAACCGAGCTGCCATTTTTAAGACGGCGTTGCGGTAAGCTGCCATTTTTGGATCCTTGGCATCGAAGTCTCCATTTATTTGGGATATCGCGAGGTTCGAATCCCCGCTCACCTCTAGGCGTTGAAAGCCCATGGATACTGCCATCCGGAGGCCATGTAACAGGGCCTCGTATTCGGCTGCATTGTTGGAGTCTGTGTACATAATCTGGAGTACATATTGAACTATGTCTCCTGTGGGGGACGTCAAAACAACGCCAGCCCCTAGACCGGCCAACATTTTGGAGCCGTCGAAATGCATGATCCAGTTTGAATATGTGTCGTACTCTTTAGGGAGTTCGGCCTCCGTCCATTCTGCGACGAAGTCGGCCAAAACTTGCGACTTAATAGCTCGCCGTGGCTTATAAGTTATGTTGAATGGGAGGAGCTCGATGGCCCATTTTGCAATCCGGCCCGTTGCGTCACGGTTGTTTATAATATCGTTGAGTGGTACTTCCGAGGCTACTGTTATCGAACACTCTTAAAAGTAGTGCCGCAGCTTCCGGGATGCCATGAATACCGCGTATGCAATCTTTTGATAATGCGGGTACCGTGATTTGCATGGAGTGAGGACAGTGGACACATAGTAGACCGGATTTTGAAGGGGGAATTTGTGTCCGTCCGTTTCTCGCTCGACGACGAGCAGTGCGCTTACAACCTGATGGGTTGCTACAATGTACAATAGCATTGGTTCGCCGATGTTTGGCACGGCCAGGACTGGGTTTGTTGCGAATATGGCTTTTATTTCGTCGAGTCCGGCCATGGCGGCATCCGTCCACTCGAAGTGTTTGGTGCGCCGAAGGAGGCGATAGAGGGGTAGTGCCTTTTCTCCCAAGCGGGAGATGAAGCGGCTTAGAGCCGCCACGCATCCGGTTAATTTTTGTATTTGTTTGAGGTCCTTCGGGATATCCAATTGTGACAAAGCTCGGATCTTGGCTGGATTTGCTTCAATTCCTCTACCGAATACAATGAAGCCCAAGAGCTTTGAGGCGGGAACGCCGAAAACGCATTTTTCCGGGTTGATCTTGATGTCGTATGTTCGGAGGTTATCAAATGTAAGCCTCAAGTCGTCTACTAGAGATTTGACATGTCTTGTTTTTACGACCACATCATCCATGTATGCCTCCACTGTTTTGCCGATCTGGTTTGCCAGACATGTGTGAATCATGCGCTGATATGTTGCGCCGGCGTTTTTGAGCCCGAAGGGCATTGTGTTGAAGCAGAATGGGCCGTATGGTGTGATGAATGCCGTTGCGGCTTGGTCTGATTCTGCCATCTTGATTTGATGGTAGCCGGAGTATGTGTCAAGGAAACACAATGAATCGTGTCCTGCGGTAGCATCAATAATTTGATCGATGCGGGGGAGGGGGAAGGGATCCTTTGGGCAAGCCCTGTTAAGGTCTTTAAAATCAACGCACAGGCGCTAGGATTTGTCCTTCTTTGGTACCATCACCAGGTTTGCTAGCCAGTCCGGATGTTTTATATCTCTGATGAATCCGGCCTCCAATAGCTTGGCTAGCTCCTCTCCCATGGTCTGTCTCTTAGGTTCGGGAAAACGCCGAAGAGCTTGTTTGACAGGTTTGAATCATTTAGGATATTTAAGCTGTGTTCGGCCAGCCTGCGTGGGATTCCTGGCATGTCTGAAGGGTGCCAGGCGAAGATGTCTCAGTTTTCACGTAGGAATTCTCGCAGTGCGGCGTCTACATCAGGGTTTAATTGTGCCCCGATAGAAGCTGTTTTATTGGGGTCCATTGGATGGACCTGGAATTTGACTATTTCGTCTGCTGGTTTAAAGGAGGTGGACTTGGATCTCTTGTCGAGTATCACATCGTCCCTGTTCACCGTGGAGCGCAGCGCAGTCAGTTCCTCGGCCGCTAGGGCTTCAGATAGTGCCTCAAGGGCCAGTGCGGCTGTCTTATTTTCGGTGCGGAGTGCTATGTCCAGATCACTAGCGAGAGTGATGATTCCGTTCGGCCCGGGCATCTTGAGCTTCATGTACCCGCAATGGGGTATTGCTTGGAAGATTGTAAATGCTTCCCGCCCAAGCAGAGCGTGGTATCCGCTACTGAACGGGGCCACATGGAACGTGACCTCTTCGGACCTGTAATTATCCGGCGTGCCGAACACCACATCTAGTGTGATTTTTCCTGTACAGCACGCTTCCCGACTGGGTATTATTCCTCTAAAAGTTGTGCTGCTTCGCTCAATGCGGTTCCAGTCTATTTCCATTTTTTGAAGGATTTCCTCATAAATGAGGTTTAATCCGCTGCCTCCATCCATGAGTACTTTGGTGAGGCGAAAGCCGTCCACTACTGGACTAAGGACCAATGCGGCTGGTGCTCGAGCTGTTCGGAATTTAGGTTCATCATTGGCATTAAAAGTAATAGCCGTGTCACTCCATGGGTTTGTTGTTGCTACTTGGTAGACTTCGGCAAGGCTGCGGAGTGTTCTTTTTCGCATATTATTTGATGCGAAAGTCTCGAAGACTATTAGTACCGTATTGGTGTCCCTAGGGAGGCTTTCTATGGCCTCCGGAATTAGGAGATCTTCGCCAATTTTGGCCACCTGCCAGAGTATCCAACATGCTCTAAGGCTGTGAGTTGGTGTGGCGCCCTCTGTACTGTGAATTTTACAGGGTCCATTAAGCCATCCTTCCAGTACGGTTCCATGCCCTGTAAAGGGTTTTTGCTTTTTGGTGTTTAATCCGGGTGTCTGGCGATGATGCACCCTTTTATTTTGGACTAGGTTTGTATTCATAGCCGGATCGTCCCAAAATTTTATTTCGGTTTTCCAGGCGCTTTCCATCGCACAGTACTTTCGTACTATGGACGCCAAGTCAGCGAAGCGTGTAATATCACGGCGACTTATGGCGTTGAGGATTCCCTTGTCCGTGCAATTATTGCAGAAAATTGAGATTGCGTCTTCCTCGCGGCAGTCCTTTATCCTGTTCCTAACCAGGGGGAATCTGGCCCAGTAATGATGTACTGTTTCTTCGGACTTTTGCCTGATTTGGGATAGATCGCTTATGTTCGGGTGGGTGGGTGGAATTAGATCCGAAACCTCGCCCAATCTGAGACTCAGAGGCCAAGAAGTTTCCGAACTCAAAAGTTTGGATTCTTGGATGTTGTCCAATGAATCCAGCCCGTCGCCTGATTCTAAGTTCAGGTCTTGAGTGATATCCTCCCCTCCGCGGGTATCCGGCTTGGAGCGATCGGGAATCCGGACGTAGTTAGTCCTTAGGATAGATGAAGGGTCGCTGCACTGCCCCTCTACCACGGCAACGTGATGGGTGACTTGGGGAGAGTTAATCTCTCTTGGATCGGGTTTAGGCCCAACCTAGTCATAATCCGTAACGACCCCCAGTCCAGCGATGCGATCCAAGAGCTCGTTTATGGAAGAGAGCTCCATTGGATCTAACTGCTCGGCGAGTTCCGAACTGACATGAAGATTGCTTTTGATGACCCGAGAGGTCATCGTCGACGCAGTAGCCGAACAGGCAGTCATAAGAAAACCACCTAGCCGGAGAGTTTGGCCGACAGCCAAAGCCCCCTTAGCAACGGTGTCATCTTTAAAGACGGGATGAGGCATCCTTCCTGATGGCGACGGCACAGAGAAACTCTCAATGAAAGCACCAAAGTCGGTGTCAAAACCGGCGGATCTCGGGTAGGGGGTCCCGAACTGTGCGTCTAGGCGGATGGTAACAGGAGACAAGGGACACGATGTTTTACCCAGGTTCGGGCCCTCTTGATGGAGGTAAAACCCTACGTCCTGCTTGATTAATATTGATGATATGGGTAGTACAAGAGTAGATCTACCATGAGATCAAGGAGGCTAAACCCTAGAAGCTAGCCTATGGTATGATTGTTATCTTGTCCTACGGACTAAAACTCTCCAGTTTATATAGACACCGGAGAGGGTTAGGGTTACACAGAGTCGGTTACAATGGTAGGAGATCTACATATCTGTATCGCCAAGCTTGCCTTCCACGCCAAGAAAAGTCCCTTCCGTACACGGGACGAAGTCTTCGATCTTGTATCTTCATAGTCCTGGAGTCCGGCTGAAGGTATACTCCGGCTATCCGGACACCCCCTAATCCAGGACTCCCTCACCTGGCTCGGATGCCACTGTTGGGGAACATAGTAATTTCAAAAAAATTCCTATGCACACGCAAGATCATGGTGATGCATAGCAATGAGAGGGGAGAGTGTTGTCCACGTACCCTCGTAGACCGAAAGCGGAAGTGTTAGCACAACGCGGTTGATGTAGTTGTGCGTCTTCACGATCCGACCGATCAAGTACCAAACGCACGGCACCTTCGAGTTCAGCACACGTTCAGCCCAATGACGTCCCTTGAATTCCGATCCAGCCGAGTGTTGAGGGAGAGTTTCGTCAGCACGACGACGTGGTGACGATGTTGATGTTCTACCGACCCAGGGCTTCGCCTAAGCACCGCTATAGTATTATCGAGGTGGACTATGGTGTAGGGGGGCACCTCACACGGCTAAAAGATCAACTGATCAATTGTTGTGTCTTTGGGGTGCCCCCTGCCCCGTATATAAAGGAGCAAGGTGGGAGAGGCAGCCGGACAAGGAGGGCGCGCCAAGGGGGAAGTCCTACTCCCACCGGGAGTAGGATTCCTCCTTTCCTTGTTGGAGTAGGAGAAGGGAAGGAAAAAGGAGAAGGAAGGAAGGGGGCGCCCCCCTCCCTAGTCCAATTCGGACCAGTCCATGGGGAGGGGTGCGGCCACCCTTTGAGGCATTTTTCTCCTTTCCCGTATGATCCATTAAGGCCCAATACGAATTCTCGTAACTCTCCGGTACCCCCGAAAATACCCGAATCACTCAGAACCTTTCTGATGTCCGAATATAGTCATCCAATATATCGATCTTTACGTCTCGACCATTTCGAGACTCCTCGTCATGTCCCTGATCTCATCCAGGTCTCTGAACTACCTTCGGTACATCAAAACACATAAACTCATAATATAACTGTCATCGAAACTTTAAGCGTGCGGACCCTACGGGTTCGAGAACTATGTAGACATGACCGAGACACATCTCCGGTCAATAACCAATAGTTGAACCTGGATGCTCATATCGGCTCCCACATATTCTACGAAGATCTTTATCGGTCAGACCGCATAACAACATACGTTGTTCCCTTTGTCATCGGTATGTTACTTGCCCAAGATTCAATCGTCTGTATCTCAATACCTAGTTCAATATCATTACCGGCATGTCTCTTTACTCGTTCCGTAATACATCATCTCACAACTAACTCATTAGTTGCAATGCTTGCAAGGCTTATAGTGATGTGCATTACCGAGTGGGCCCAGAGATACCTCTCCAACAATCGGAGTGACAAATCCTAATCTCGAAATACGCCAACCCAACAAGTACCTTCGGAGACACCTGTAGAGCACCTTTATAATCACCCAGTTACGTTGTGACGTTTGGTAGCACACAAAGTGTTCCTCCGGTAAACGGGAGTTGCATAATCATATAGTCATAGGAACATGTATAAGTCATGAAGAAAGCAATAGCAACATACTAAACGATCAAGTGCTAAGCTAACGGAATGGGTCAAGTAAATCACATCATTCTCCTAATGATGTGACCCCATTAATCAAATGACAACTCGTGTCTATGGCTAGGAAACATAACCATCTTTGATCAACGAGCTAGTCAAGTAGAGGCATACTACACTCTGTTTGTCTATGTATTCACATATGTACTAAGTTTCCGGTTAATACAATTCTAGCATGAATAATAAACATTTATCATGAAATAAGGAAATAAATAATAACTTTATTATTGCCTCTAGGGCATATTTCCTTCAGTGAAGCCCTTCGGAAATCTTTCGACAGTGCTGTTATCAATGGATGGGTTAATGCTCATCGAAAATAGCTTGGGGAGTAGAATGAGTAGAGCAGAGGAGTAGGGGGCTTACCCAGCTAGGAGGACTATATATAGAGTATCATTCCCTATGTTTGATGCGCAGGAACTCCTCTTCCTCCCCTTTGAACAGCTCGGCCAATATTTTGGCCAGGGGGGCAGGGGGGTCTGGACCCTTCCTGCCGCAGCGGGAGGCGTCATCTTCCCCATTATAGTGCCACATGGGAAGTCCTCTGTATTGGAGTAGCTGGACCCCCTGTACTATGGAGGTCACCATTACTTCGACTATCGTATATCCGGACTAGGCGAGCATCTTTATCTTGCTCAAGAGTTGGCGAACCTCCATGCTATCTTCCTCCTCGAGGCTCCGAGGGCGCCAGCTGTGGCGTTTCTTCAAAGGAACGCTTGTGAACTCAGGAAGACCCCTCCGGGCTAGGTCTGGAAGTACGACGTCCTCGATGTAGAGCCACTCGAAATTCCACTCTTCAGACGCCTTCTTCGGCATGCCGGATAGGTATCCAGTCTCGGCAATGCGCCATATTTTGGCTCCGCCCACCTCAAATATCGATCCCTCATAGTTACACGGGACAAGGCAGAATAACTTCCTCCACAGTTCAAAATGGGCCTCACAACCCAGGAATAATTCGCATAAAGCGACATAACCCGCAATGTGCAGGATGGAGGTTGGAGTAAAGTTGTGCAGCTGGAGGCCATAATATTCCAGAAGCCCTTGGAGGAATGGATGAATTGGAAATCCCACGCACCTTAGCAGATAGGGGACAAAACACACTCGTTCCCCCCGGATGGATTGGGGAAATCCTCCGCCTGGGTTTTGCCGTCGAAGGAGGCCAACCCTACTCGAACAGGGACCAGATCCGCAGGGGGAGAAACCCATGCGTTTGCAGCTTCACCAGCTGACTGTGGGATACAAAGCACTTCTCCCACTCGCCTCTCTCTAGGCGCAGGGATGGGAGGAGGGGCTGGGAACGCTAGACATGTTGGAGTGTTCTTTCCTAGCAGCTTTTGAGGATTTTCTCCGCGAGATGATTGAACAGATCTGGGATCCAATCTCGTTAAATAGATGTTGTCCCTCGCGTGGCCGGGGTGTTATGTGCAAAAATACCCTGACCTCTCGCATCCGCTCGACACATGGAAGCTGAAGTTGTTGGTATGCAGAAGTCGAGGGGTACAACATTAAATGGAAGGCCGAATACACTACTTGAAGTCATCGGTGGAGGAACCCGCCTTGCAATGCCGAAGATGATCTATGCGCCAGACACCTCGTCATTGAAGACTGGTTCAGGGGCTACTGAGGGAGTCCTGGACTAAGGGGCCCTCGGGCGTCCGGCCTGTTAGCCATGGGCCGGACTGATGGGCTGTGAAGATACGAAGACCGAAGACTGCACCCGTGTCCGGATGGGACTCTCCCGGCATGGAAGGCAAGCTTGGCGACCAAATATGTAGGTTCCTTTCTTTGTAACCGACCTTGTGTAACCCTAGATCCTCCCGATGTCTATATAAACTGGAGGACTTGATCCGGAGGGGAGATATACATTACCATATTCATACAGGCTAGGCCTCTAGGGTTTTAGCCATTACAATCTCGTGGTAGATCAACTCTTGTAATACTCATATCAATCAAGCAGGAAGTAGGGTATTACCTCCATAGAGAGGGCCCGAACCTGGGTAAACATCGTGTCCCCTGTCTCCTGTTACCATTGACCTTAGACACACAGTTCGGGACCCCCTACCCGAGATCCGCCGATTTTGACACCGACAGTTACCGTCCATATTTATATGATGGGACATTTTGGCTTGTTGCCATGGACACGTGTTGCCCCATGGCCACGGGCGGCTGCACGCGTGAACGAAAAGCCGCCATATACAAATATGTATACGGTCGGGCATACGATCTAACCGGGCCCGTACGGGCCTCCCAGGGCTCCTCGACGGCTATACGCGGGGGCAACAAAGACGATCGTGCCCCTCGTTATGAACCGTCTTTGGTTCATCCTGGTCGTCGATGTATTTTTCCACCTCGCGTTCAGCCCAGGGGGGAGCATCGGAGCAGAAACTAGGGGGACAGAGCAATTAGTTCGCTTTTCTTGGGCTAGCTCTCGTGTGGGCTACTATATGACGTTAGTAGCATCAAATAGCGTGTGGAACACACAACAGTTCGCGTCTGGGCCAGCATGCTGGCGGGCACCGAAACGGCCTTTGCTTGTAATGTCCGAGTAAAAGTCCAAAAGAAAGACGAGTTGGAGAATAGAACTCATGACTTCAAAGACCCGACCACGTGCTTCTAGCCACTCGAACAAATGTATACCCAAGGCCAACATGAATATTTAAGAACATACTGTAGTGTAAGATTTGATAAAGTTTTTTATTGATTCTTTTAAATTTTTTCTAAAAACATTAATAATTATGATATGCCAAATATTATAGGAAACGTGAAGAATCTTTGAAATCCCGAACATTTTTAGAAAATGAGAATAGTTTTTTTTTCGGAAATTCCATACTTTTTTGAAAAAAAACGAACATTTTTTTAGATTAGTAAAAAAACTGAAAACATGGAACTTTTATAAAAACATGATTTTTTTTAATCTTTGACTAATTATTGAAAACGGGAACATGTTTTAAGCATTTAAAACATATTAGAAATGAGTTTATTAAACAAGAACATTATTTGGAACTTTTCAAAATTCCACTAAAACAGAATATTTTTCGGAGATGAAAAATATGCATTTTATAAATCTTGAACAATTATGCATAACCAAAATATTTTTGGAAAAATTGGGAACATTTTTAAATTTTGAAAAAATTGGGAACGAGGGAAAATATATTTAAAGATCTGTATAACTTTTTAAACGGGATTTTTTTGGAATTATGAATATTTTCGAAATGTGAACAAAAATGGAAATTTTGAACATTTTACAAAAAATATTGAATTTAAAAATAAATAAATAAGAACTTGGAATGCAAAAGGAGAGGGAAAGGAACCGAAAACTAAAAATAGAGATCGAACACAGAAAAAAAACGGTCTGGCTAAGTCTTGGTCGCCTGTGCGAAGCTCTCACTATTTAATATATTGTGCGGTAAATAGGGTTTTCCTAACTGCATTGGCAGAAAAATAAGTTGGCTGGTTCGCTGGGCCACAGCGCGCGCGACCCACATACGAAATTCCAAACAAACCATTTTTCCTTTTCTAGGACACAGAAAATTTTGTATTATTTTGGATAGATTTTGTATTTCTTTTCCATGGTAAACGGACCAAAAAAACGCATGCAACACACAACAGTTTGCGTCTCGGCCAAAACACTGGCAGGCGCCAAAACGACATTTGCTTGTAATGCGCGAGTAAAAATCCAAAAGAAAGACACATTGAAGTATTGAACTCACGACTTCAAAGACCCAACTACGCGTCCTTCTAACCCAAGGCCAGTGCGAATATTTAAGAACATACTGCAATCTAAGATTTGAAAGATTTTTTGATTGATTCTTTTTTTAAAAAATTAATAAAATTAATAATTATGAATTGCTGAATATTCTTGGAAACGAACAATTTTGGAATTCCCGAATATTTTAATAAACTGTGATTTTTCTTGAAAATTCCATGCATTTTTGGAAAAACATGAACAAAAAACAGAATAGGAACATTTTTTGAAATTAGTAAACATTTGTTGAAAACATGAAACTTTTATAAAAACACGAGTTTTTATTTAACTATTGAAAACGGAACATGTTTGAAAGATTGGAAAAAATTGGATGTTGAATATTTTTTGAAAGGAGAACGAAAAGTTAAAGTTCCGGATATTTTTTGAAACAGGAACATAATTTTGGGATTCTGAATATTTTTGAAAAATTAAACAAAAATGGAAATTTTGAACTTTTTTGAAAAATATTGAAGTTTCAAAGAATGAAAAAAAAGAAAATAAACTTGCAAGGCAAAAAAGAAAAGGAAAAAGGAACAGAAAAATACACAGAAAAAAATCAGTGGCCTCGGAATCTCCAACCAGTAGGCAACGAGCACGGCCAAGAGGCGCTCAGGACATGACTCGCTGGCTCTTACCTCCTCTTTTCGCATGAGAGATTCAAGTATATAATGCATCTGAGCCATTGATCTCATTAATTAGTGGTTTGATTAACTCTTATTTCTCTACCTCACATGTAAAAAGGCAAGGTAAGAGGGAGCATGATACAATTTGTGTAATCTCTGTGAACAGATTGTCTAATGAAATATATGATTGCTTCAAAAAAAAAGTAGGCGAGTTTGTTATTCCTTCCCAATGCACGCACTTTCCAGAAGATGGAAATTTCTACCAAATGAAGCAAATTACACAAGGGAATAGAAACATCAACAATCACGAATTTCAACCAAATTTCTAATAGCTCACAAATTCCTAATACTAGCTCCTGCCTAGCAGCGAAAACACAAATGGAAATTTGAACAATCACAAATTTCTAACGAAAATTTCTACCAGCAGCAGAGCACAATTCCTAAAAACACAAACGACACATAATACACACACCATACACCAGCAACCATATACAAACAACACAAACAAATCATCTTTCTCAGCGAGGGTTGATGCTGGGCACCACGCCGCTCAGAAGGTTGCTGCCAGACACGTCCGACGTCGACATGTCGTACTGATCATTGCCCATCCGAGACCCGGTTGCTGTCGACGAGGATGCCGGCGTGTGGGTGGGATCCATGGCCACCGACTCTGAGGGCACGCCGTCCGTGTCGGGCGTCATCTGCCAGATGGTCTCCAGCTCCCTGACCACCTCCGCCATGGACGGCCGCGCGTCCGTCTCGTCCCGGCAGCACCGCAGCCCCAGCGCTGCGAACCGCTCCACGCACTCCCCCGGCACTGCCCCCATCCGCAGATCCACCACCGACAGGATCATCCCCGACTGGTTCGCCGCCACCACCTCCCTCACCAGGTTTTTTCCATGAGAGATGGGCTGCATCCCTGTAAGCAACTCCAGGAACACCACGCCCAGGCTGTACACGTCGCTCTTGTCCGTCAGCTTGTGCGTCAGGAAATACTCCGGGTCAAGATAACCCTGCCAATTGTACACAAAGCCAACTCAACCAATCAATAATGCAGCTAGTAGATCAGATGGCAACATATACTATATGTGAAAAAATCATGCATGGTACAAGAGAAGAGCCTGCTCACCGGGGTGCCCTTGACGACGGTGGAGACGTGGCCAGGGGCGCTCCCCTCTGTGTCCGGCAGCGGAGCAAGCCGCGACAGGCCGAAATCAGCAACCTTGGCTACAAACTTGGAGTCCAGTAAGATGTTGCTGGCCTTGATGTCGCGATGGAATATCGGAGGGTCGGCTTCCGTGTGCAGATACAGGATGCCCCGTGATGATCCCAGTGCGATTCGTAGCCTCATGGGAAAACTTGGAGACTCTCTAGCTTTAGCTGTTAGTATTACGTAAATGAAGCACCGGCAAGTTAGAGCAACTTTCGACACAGGACAGGCAAAAATAGTTTGCAAGCGACCAAAAAAGCATGATAATTTTGAGGTGGCTACAGATCGAAAACAAGTTCTAACCTGAAAGATGATCACGTAGAGTACCATTTGGCATGTACTCGTACACCAGCATCTGCAATACATGTTTTTTTATTAGTATGAGTTTGTATCATCATAGCAACATTTGTAGTTTTGATTATTAGTTTATAGAAAAACAAAAGTTGCAGGGGAAAATAGCAACCTGCTCATCCTCTTCGTCGCAATAGCCAAGCAAAGAGACGAGGTTTCGGTGATGCAGCCTGGACAGCAATTCTATCTCTGTGAAGAACTCCCTTGAACCCTGAAGAGATCCCTCTTGTGCGCGTTTTATTGCTGCTACTTTTCCATCAGCCAACACCCCCCTGTATACTTTTCCGTACCCTCCTTGACCAATTAGTGCCGACTCACTAAAATCATTTGTACAGTTTGATAATTCTTCGAAAGTGAAGTCTTTCACGCCATCAATTTTCATCGGAATCCTTTTCGCTGCAAAGCCAGTAGAATATTGTCATCGTGTAGCCATAACTATTTCTTCACAACTGTAAAGCAGCAACTCATATTGAAAAGTCAAAAGAACAATATATTCAGTGCTGCAAACTCTGTACTAACAAAATCAGCAGCAACTCATATTGAAAAGTCAAAAGAACAATATATTCAGTGCTGCAACTCTGTACTAACAAAATCAGCAGCAACTCTGTTCTAATAATAAATAAATAAAAGTGGACAACTGAAACATTATTATTAGTTTTAGACCAAAGAAGGTAGAAATGAGGGGCTTACCGGTGCGTTTCTTTGAAAACTGTCTTGAACGCCTTCTCAATATGATGAGAGTAATGAGTGATGACAGAACTGCCGCTGCAGCAAATGCTGCGATGACAATACCAACAATGCCACCTGTACTGAGACTTTTCTTTGTAGGACGCGACAGTACTGAAAAGAAAGCATGGGGAAATGTGACTTCTCTCTTCAACAATTCTACCGCAAGTTACCCTAGCTAGAAAAGATTTTAAGAAAACAAGCTACTATATGTTGCTCTACTGTACGGCTGTAGGCACGTGTTAATCACTAATACGAACATCGCGACAAAAGATTGCAACGAAACAGAATATGGAGTGGAATGAAGATAAAGTAGCATGCATACATACCGTTCTCATACCACCCTGGGTTGAAGTTGATAAGCTCATAGGGCCCAAATATATCCGAGTCCGCGATGAGCCACCCTGTGAACATGTATCTCAGTCTCTCCACTTCACGCGAATTGAAAAGAATGGTGTTGTTTGGGAACAGCTTCAGCGTCATCTTCAGCCTTGGGCCTTCTTCCCACATGAAAGTGGTCACTTCCAGCTGGTACGAGTTGAGAAAGAGCCCCGACGACAGGTACTCCTGAAACTGCGCTTCATAGGGAACAAAATCCCAGAATCCTGGACTCTTCAGCCGATAATCGACGTACAGTGGAACGCCACATGAACATGGATTTGGAGCCTTGAGTACGCTTTCTAAAGGAAAGTCGGTTGCGCATGGCGCGCAAAGTGTGCTGTTATCTATGGAGCCTCCTTCGGCGGTAACTTCTGGAGTTGATTGACAATACTGAGCTATGTTCAGTTGGTTCTGGGATTGACATACGGGGTTTCCAGATAACCTAAACATGCCATGTGCATAAAGGAAATGTATATGAGGTACTGGCAACGTCAAATAAATCTGCTGCAGCAAATAAATGGGTCTGAAAACTCCAACCCGATTGTTTCTCCACTTAATCGTGTGAATGAAACTTTTTTTTCGAATTGTGAGGTTAAATATCCAGTATGTAGTTGCAGCATATAGTCGTAGATAACATGTGGAAGTTAAGAATACTATTCAAGCTATAGTACCAGTCAGCAGCAGATTTTTTTTCTTTTATTATCAAACAAAGATTGTCTGACCAATTCCGGGGTGTCAACATAGAATCTTTCTTATGGTTCAAGTAGGTCAAGTTTTTCCTAATTTTAAAATGAACAAAGAAATTGTTCAGTAGAAATGCATACAGGATGGTAACATTAGCAGGGGGCGTAAGAGGATTTGACAGATTCGTGAGACCGTTGTTGTGGAAATCCCTGCAAAATATTCAACGGAGAGTATTAGACTATCAGTCCCAAAGAAATATGCTAATTAAACCGTTCTCGGGAGTCAAAGAGGTGAAACAAAAGGTTCAACTTGTGATGGCCTTACAATATCAGGGTTCTGTTTCCACTGAAATCGATATTTTGCCAAACATCAGATGGAACAGAGCCATCCAAGTTATTATTGTCCAATGACCTGAATCAAGACCACAAAAATAAAATAAGGTCAGCTGTCTGATTCGACTCAACATTCATCAACAGTGCTCTATTATGGACGAGCAGGCCCTAAGGATTAACAATGATTAGTCAACTTCTTTGTTAGACTGATGTTAACTATATTATCACTACTATTGACCGAATGAGCAATAATGAAGAAGAGCATCCCGCCTCTAAAGTTCTCCTTGGTACATATCAAATAATGAAGAAGAGCACTGTGAGACTTACAGTCTTTGTAGATTAGGAAGGCCGGAGAAATTTGCAGGAATAGAACCGTTAAGACGGTTGTGGGAAAAATCTCTGCACAGCTTGCAAAAGTGAGTGCAAACTTAAAATGGAAGTTTCTATGAAACAAAATGGCACAAGCTTTATTTGTTGTATACATTGTAGTTATGTTGCTTGCTAGTTGGCCGGATGGTATGGGACCCGTCAACTGATTCCAACTAACATCCCTGAAAGAAACACCGACACAAGAAAGAAAGAAAGAAAGAAAGAAAGAGAGATCAGAGCAAGTATAAGGTACTGTAATATGCAGTTTCAGAATTGGATGCATACAAGTAGCCAAGCTGCGGTATTCCACTGACATCAGGAGCAGGGCCTTCCAAGCTGCAGTTCCTCAAACTCCTGATGGAGGGACCATATCCATTAGTCATGTGAGCAGATAGCTAAACAAGGCAGACAGATATACAACATACTTACAATTTCAGAAGTGTGGTGATATTGCCATAAGATGGAGGAATCGAGCTTCCCGAGAAGTTGTTATTGTCTAGCTGGCTGGAATCATTTTGAAAACACGTAATTACTAGTGGTTTACTGATGGCAGGAAATAAAGCCGTAAAGGTCAGGGTGAAATCATAAGTAATCCCAAACAACTAATAACTGTGCTAATGCCAGTTAAAGCAACTTCCCAGTATTACTATTGAGCAAGTTATCATAAAGAACACTAGTCCGATTAGTAACTAGTATTAATTTAAGCTACAGAAAAACAAATACAGAGGAACTACTTCTCATGAGCTTCATCTACAACCGAAAATTTTAGTCCGATTCATGATCAAGGATTGAATAATATTCGAACTACTGCACAATAGTAGGCTTCGTACATGATGAGCAGTTTCGGTAGCTGCGCTAATTCTGGAGGGAGATAGCCCGATAGGTTATTGTTATCCAACAACCTGCAAATGAATTATACCGTCAGTAGGGTATATATGAAAAACAATTATTATGGTGGTTGCAGTGGTCAGGTACTTACATGTGAACAAGTGAAGGTAACCTTGACAATTCAGGTGGAATCTGACCACTCAATGAATTGTTGTTCATGTGACTGCACAGAAATTGGAAATCCATTAGGGTAACAAGGATCACGATTACAAGTTAACAGAGAGGCAAAAACGTATTCTACTTACAAGTGCTTGGTCTTGTTCAGGTTAGCGAATGATTTAGGTATGGGTCCGGATATATTGTTCTGATCAATCTGAATCCTATTCAGGTTAGGAAGGAAGCCAATTTCATCCGGTAAAGAACCAGTCAGCTGGTTCCCATTTACGAGCCTGCAAACATAAGCAATGGACACATTGTTACATGAGCAAAACCAATTATGCAATCATCTCAGAGTCAGAGGAACAAGTATTTATTGGAAAATGATAACCACCATGTCCAACAGGAAGGATATGAAGGAAACTGATTCAGGTAGACCATGTTTGTTTGTAATCAATCAGTGGTGTAGATTTGGAGCGACTTACAATAGTTCCAGAGAAGTAATGTTGCCGACCTCCTTAGGAATGCTCCCAGTGATTTTGTTCCACATGAAATCCCTTTGAAAGGAAATTAAAAGAAGTAGTCAGTCCCCCCTTTCATTAATTGTGCAATCCATGAGATAATTACACAGCTGAACTCACTCCACTTACATAATTTTCATGCGGGAAAGCTGGCCAAGCTCAGGAGCTAAAGTCCCGGATAAACCCAACCGTAGAAGCTGCCTGTAACCACATATATTGTAGGAGGAAAAATATATCAATCACCAAGTGAAACATATTTCCATCACAGGAAGGATATATATGAGAGATGACATACAGTTCTTGCACATGGAAGTAACCATCATCTTTTGCTGTTACGTTGTAACAGATAACACGGGTCCAATTAGCGACGCATGGATCTCCACGGTTCCAGTTGTTGAGAAATCCATTTGGATCACTCAAGCTGCCTCTTATAGCTCTCAAAGCATTGACTGCAGTTGAACCAAATGAAATGCAGAGCAACTAGTTAGTCATTCTCTAGCTCTCATGATAATGCAAGGAGGATATAGAAGAATGTAAACATAAGAAGAATATGTACAATACCAAACAAAAATTTAAAAGATGGATGGATGGATTTTACCTTCCCATGGTGCTGTGATCTGTGCAGCCGTCGGTTGCTGCACATGTGCGAAATATAATAATGTGAAGATAGCAGTGCAGATATACAAGGGCAGCATGGCGCCGTTGCAGAGGAGAGGAGAAAATTCCCCCAAGTTGTTGGCAGTAAGTAATATTCAGGTTTCAGCAATGCAGGAGGCTCTCTGTGATGGCGGTCTTCATATTCTGAAAAAAAGGAGAAACAACAGTTACTTGTCATGATCCAGAGATACAGAAAGCAGCGTGGTTGTGCTGATCTTATAGTAGTATTTGGGGGTTTTGTTGTGTAAGGAGCGGTTGTGTGGGAGGGAAAATCATGCAGTCTCTAAGGAAGGAGAATTTGGCGAGCACCCCAAAGTAAGAGCAATACACATAAAAAGGAGAATTTGGCGGAAGGAAGAAGCATACAAAGAATGAAAATAATTTTGGTGTTGCTGAGAGCAGCGCAAGCAAGCAAATCCTTGTGAGATAGCGCGAAGGAAGGTAACAAGCAAGCAAGCAAGCAATCATGGAAGGAAAGGCAGCATCATCGGTAGATTGATTGTTTGATATATAGCATGGCATGAAGGAGGGAAGCATAGAGATTAACGATGAAATGGACGAAGCTGGACTCACTCACCTGGTAATGGTAAGAACCGGAAAACTGAGGACTGGTTGATAGGCCGAGGGTTCCGCGGCAGCAGAAAGGACAAGCGAGCAAGCAAGCAAGCAAGCAAAGGGTAGAAGAAGAAGAAGAAGAAGAAGAAGAAGAAGAAGAAGAAGAAGAGAGGGATGGTTGGGGATGCACCAAGAAGAAGAATGATTGAAAAATGCAAGGAGTAAGTAAGCAACAAACACGGATGGAGGGAGTCGAGTAGAGAATTGTCAAGTATTCTATTGTGATTGGTTGGGGAGCAGGGGATTAATGGGGAGGAAAGGGACAGCCGTTTTTTTTCTTTGATCTTTCATCCTGTGTTGAATCCAATCCAATCCAATACAAGTGAAGACCAGTTCCTTGTCCTTGCTTTGAATCAATCAATCAATCAATCCAACCAACCACAAAGACAAAGGAGGAACAAATCAATCCCTTTTTTTTCTTTCCACGCAAAAAAAAGGCATTGAAAATGAAGTTGGGAAAGCAAGCAATTGAAAAGTGAGGAAGGCAGGGCAATTGTTGACTAATGTTATTACCCTACTAATGTAGTAGGGTAATCGTGGTTGGTGGCACATACACATTTGTTCCCCTCCCCTGCTGCTTCCCCTGACCTCCCTCACCACCCACCTCAGACGACGACTAGTAATACTCCCTAGTACTTTTGGCCGGCCATTGAATCCATCCATCCATCCCTCCCCATTCATATTCATATTGATGTCAACCGAACCAAGCAAGGTAGCTTCCTCCCTACAAACCATCACTGACTTTGACAAGAATATATACCAGCAGGCAGGCAGAATGAGACGGAGTCAAGAGGGAGAGGGAGAGGGAGAGGGAGAGGGGGAGGGGGCATGGGAAGGAATACCTGAAGTCTCGCCGCCGCTGCCCATGGTAGCTCCCTCTACTAGTAGGCCGTTGCCGCCGCCGCCGCCGCCGCAATCCCACAAATGGGAAGGAACAACTCAACCTCAGGTCGCGCAGTGGCCGGCCAGTGGGTAGGGTTGGGGAAAATGATGGATGGATGGATGGATGGATACTACTCTCACCTGAGTGACACCTGGGCCCCCCTTCCTCCTCCCTCCCGCACCACAATGATGGCTGTTGGTCACGTGACACAAATAGCAACCATTTAATTAAACGATTTATTTATTTATGTATAAACCAAGGAGTATAGAGCCCATTCCCCTCCTTCTTTTTTTTCTTTTTTTTTGGGGATGAAAGAAGGTTTTATTCAATCAGCCATGCTTCTTACAAAGTTCAGGGACTTCACCCGGTCCCGATCCCAACCACACAATAGTGCATCGTTTCTGTCTACCAAAACCAACTAAATGGTGGCTGATGCCATTTTGCTCTCTACCCCCCTCATGAGTCTGTTGATTTACTCAACTAGCATAGCATGACGAGATCTATCTCTGCCCGACGTCTTGATCATATTAAGTGCCACACGACAGTCCGTCTCGATCTCGATGGGGGACTGCGACCACTGCAGTGTAAGGTTGAGGCCCTCCATGCATGCGTGTAGCTCGCTCAGCTTCCAAAAGGTTCAGCACACGTCCTCAACTCCCTACAGGATGAAAATATGATCTCGCCAAAGCTGTCTCGTAGGATCATCCCGGAGCTCGCGCAGTAGGATCCGTCCATGTTCAACTTGGCCCGGCCTGCCTGCGGAGGCGTCCAGCGTGGCCACGGACCATCAACAGAGGTAGTCTGATGTGTCAGTGGCCGGCATGGCACAACAACATCAACTACTTGCTTGCATTTCACTGGGTCTGCACTGGGATGGTTCTGGGTGCCTATCAAGGAGTCGACGTAGCTCAGCAGAAACCTCTTGGACACCTCAACCGGGGGCGGCCGCTTGTCGTGCGTCATCTCATTTCGAACATGCCAACACCGCCACAAAGTCATCATGAGCTCCATCCTCTCCGTGTCTGCGAGGTCACAGAAAGTTTGGGCGAGCCACTCCGTGCCCGTCCGACGAAAAGATGCAGCAGCCGGCATTCGCCATTGCTTCGTCATCACTTGCCATAGCTCCACCGCCTGCGAACACCTGCAAAAGACGTGAAAAGTGTCCTCCGGCTCCGTTGCAGAGAGTGGACATTGGTCAGACACTTCGAGACCTTGACGTTTTTTATTAACCCAAGTGGGTAGCCCATTTCCCTCCTTCACGTGAGAAAACCATGCCAACACTAGGAAGGCCCTTCTATCTTTCTTTTAAGTATAAGTAAATTACTCACAACCACCACAAACATGACTAGTTTTGAAGAAAAACAAAAACAAAAAACCATTACTTCTAAGCCAAGTGAGCAACAAATCGCACTAATTTGGAAAAATGAGCCACGTCTAACACCATAGGATTATATATCCGGGCCGAACCTGCATGGCAGCTGCGACCTAGCTAGGTTCCTCCCTTCACCCACAGGCCACAGCAGATAGGATTGGAGTTTATTAATCTACCAACAAGAAGAAGAAAGAAGTGGAGTCAACAGGACGAAGCAGTCAAATAGCGAGAGAGGTTCTACCTGCCCATCCACCCGTCACACTACTTTGTAATATTTTCCTTCCAAGCAACCCCATCATTAAAAATTAATAAAATGTGTGACACGACGATGCCGAATAATTAAACCTTAATCCAACTTCACATCACATCGGCATTGTTATTAAGCGCGTGGGAGAAATGGAACCATTCAATTTCTATTAGACAACCCATAGTAGGAGTGATATAGACGACACCTAAGCAAAAAAGATGATGTGTCAGCTAATTAATGTGGAGAGAGACAAATTGAGTAACATAGCTATTAGACTACCACAGTAACATAGATAGTAACATCATACATATCTAGATAAAATCGATGATGTGACAAGCAATAAATGAAGAAAGAAAGAAAAATGGTAAGACTAGCCACAATGGGTAGTAACATAGAGTAGTAACATGGGCATGTTACTACCTCTATAGTGGGAAGTAACATATGTGTGGTAACATGTAACACTTTATTTATTATGCTATAGACTCATCTTGCCTTGATATGTGTGATGTTGCAGTAACTAGCTAAATTACTAAAACTACCTCTCTCTTCATTAACCATTGCCACATAGACAAATTTGCTGAGTTGGACTTGAAGTTACTACTGAAGTTACTCCCACTGTGGCTAGTCTAACATAGCTAGTTACTAGTAGTATGAGAGCAAGTACAATAGAGCTGAGTCAGTGGGCTATAAGGATTAAACTAGTATATTTTTGCTTAGTTGGAGGAAAGAGAAGAAGAGAGAGAAGGTAAGTGGGCTCTTCGTGAAGAGCCAGCTCTAGCATGTGCTCCTAGGCACTTTGTGAGAATGAAAGGTGGACCACATAATAAAAAAGTAGTACACTCTTTTGATCTACTATTGTACATGTTGGCTATAAGATGAACTGTAGATGACATGACACTAGCTTATAGCCAGCAGTTGGCTATATTATTAACCATGTTCTGAGTAACATCACACATATCAAGGCAAGATGAGTCTATAGCATAATAAATAAAGTGTTGCATGTTACCACGCATACATTACTCCCCACTATAGAGATAGTAACATAGACTAGTAACATGCACATGTTACTAGCCTATGTTACTACCCACTATAGACTAGTAACATGCACATGTTACTAGCTTATGTTACTACCCATTGTGGCTAGTCTTACTCACACTATGAGTAACATCACACATACCAAGACAAGATGAGTCTACGACCTCATAAATGAAGTGCTGCATGACACCACACATAAATTACTCCACTCTCCTCTAAGAATATAGACTAGTAACATGGGTAGTCTTAGAGGTTGACGCAAGATTCATTGCGTCATTTTCTCGCAGGATTGTCTTTTTTTTTTCTATAGTAGGTTATTTAGTTTATCTTCTTTGTCTTGGATTTTAATTATGTTTTGGGGGAGAAATGGAACCATTCAATTATGGCTAATGCGAGATTCGCCGTGTCCTTCTTCACACGTAGGATTGTCTTTTTTTCTCTAGCAGGTTTCTTGGTTTATCTGCTTTTGTCTTTGATTTTAGTTATGTTTTGGGGGAGAAATGGAACCATTCAATTATGGCTAATGCGAGATTCGCCGCGTCATTCTTCACTCGTAGGATTGTCTTTTTTTCTCTAGCAGGTTTTTTGGTTTATCTGCTTTTGTCTTGGATTTTAATTATGTTTTGGTAGTGTTTTTTTTCTGTTTGTATATCGTGTTGGGGTGTAGCTAGAGACACTACTTGTTCTTAGAGGAGAGTCGAGTTGTTCAATGCATCACACTTCAGCCTTGTATCAATTGGTAGTCCTTGCATGGGCCCCTTGTGAGCTCATAGAGCCCTCCTCTTCGGCGCCTTAAGCGCCGCTTAGCGAACGCAGCGCCTTCGCCTATCAGCCGGTACAAAAACAATAGGGGAGCGCTCACTCTGTGATGCACAGTTTTTCCTGGCAGCTCGGTCATGAATTTGAAAAATATAAAATTTCACGGAAATGAAAACTGTTTACCAAATTTTAAAGTATGTCATGAAAAGTGAAAAAGAAGTTCAATAAGTATAAAAAAGTTTTTGAAATTCGAAAAAAGTTAACAAATTTGAGAAAAGGTTGAAGAATTTTAAAAAAAGTTTGCGATTTGGGAAAAATCACAAAATGAGAAAATTATAAAAAACATAAAATAGTTCATAATTTTTTTAAAAAAATTCAACAAACTGGAAAATTTAAAAAAAATGGAAAACAATTCACAAAACTTAGAAACAACAAATTTGAGAAAAAATCATGAAAAATGACAAAAACGCTCAATATATTGAAAAGTTCATGAAATTTGAAAAATTCATTCACAAATTAAGAAACAACAAGTTTTAAAACAGTTCATGGAAATTGACAAAAAGGTTAGATAAATTGAAAAGATCATGAATTATTTTAAAAAGAATTCAAAAAATATAAGGACAAATTTAACGAATTTAAAAAATTCAAAGGTTCACAAAAAATTGAATAGAATCAAGTTTAAAAAATTGTGAAAATTGTGAAAACGTTCACAAAATTAACAAAATGAAAATTTATAATTAAAATAATTACGAAAAAAGGAAAATTGAAAACTAAAAATGAGAAACCGGTGAAAAAAGGCACTAAATGGGCCGGAACCACTTTTGAAAAAGGGCCTACCGGTGAAATATTTCACACCTTAAAGGCACTAAATTAACATCATTTTTGTTTCTTATTTATGGATTTTCTTTTTACCCCCCGCAAAAAAAATATTTTTTGTTTACAACAAATGCCTTTAGTTTCATTCTGGGATTCAATGAAGGGCATAGTTCGGCACCAACATTAATGATGAATGATTCTGCTACCATATTATCATGCAAATACATCAAACTAGATAGAATGTGATGTGCGAGATATGCTTATGGCCCTACAGAGCAGCCCTTCGGGGATATGACGTGAAATATCGCCATGGTCACATTCTACTGGGAGCTCGGTGTTCCTAGCTAGTGGCCCATTGTAATTTTCTCCCATTCATATGATGACTTGATCGGAACCATTCTGTCGCTCCCTCCTGCTAAATCAATGAAACACCAGCCAAAAGCTGGTTTCTTCACAAAAAAAGAGGGATGAGGACATAGATGCGAGGGGAGCTGGCAGATATTGAGATGCGAGGGGAGCCACAATACGTAGTGCCCATCAAATAAAAATCATTGCTCAATGCAAGATCTGGAGACATATGTAACCTCGGTGCCGGACAAGGCATCCACAACATGGCAGTGGCACAATCCGCACGCAGTGATAATAGATGAGCTTTCTCGGCCATAGGAAGATGTATCACGCGGTCAAGGGCTTGTTGAGGAATTTGGCAGCGGAGGGTGGTGTGTATGTGTCAATGAGTTTACATGCATGTTGGTAGCTTTTTGCGGTGAACCGAACCCTGGCATCGAGCATCGAGCTAGAGGAGGAGAGGTGGGCATGCATACGGAGCAAAAGGTAGATTTAATTTGGATGGGTTCAATTCTTATTTTTGAGTAATCAAACAACAATTAACTTGTGATGAGGTTCAGAACACGCAGTAATAAACAAACTATAGATACCGAAAATCTATTTCTGCACCCGAGCTCATCTGCACCCGCGCCGACGAAAAAAATCAAAACAAATACTAGAAAAACTAAAAAAAATCCAAATAAAATTTGTGTGGTAGACAACTTGATGCGTGAGGCCCGCTCCAAATTTCAAGGCATTTGGACATATGATCAGCTCTCAGCAAAAAAGACAAATTGAGGGTTTGTAAAAATGTTTACTGTTCATGTACTGTTTTGGCAGGATTTATCTTTTTTGCTGAGACCTGCTCGTATGTCCAAATGACTTGAAATTTGAAGCGGGCCTCACGCATCAAATTGTCTACCACACAAATTTTATTTGGAATTTTTTGAATTTATTTTGAATTTTTTACGAATTTTTTTCTAACCGGATGCAGATGAGCTTGGACACCAAAACGTCCTACTCCTATAGATACTCCATAAAGAAGCAGTCTGAACTTGGCAGTGATTTTAACATAACAAATTAACTAGTAATACAAGGAGATTGATGTGGAGATGGATCATTTTAGAGTAAATTAATCTGCTCTGATGGAGACTAGCTATAATATGACACAAACAAAATCAATCAATCATTTTAATTACTAGGCAAAACCAACCTAGCTAGGTGGTAAAATAATCAAGGGCATGCAACCCAATCCTAGGTTATTGGATGTACGTACGTTATGTAGGCGTGGCGATTTGGTGGACAAGATAAGATCATAGATGGATGGATGGATGGAGAACCAACATATATATATATATATATATATATATATATATATATATATATATATATATATATATAATATATATATATATATATGGTTGGCTGCGGCTGGACAATACTTGTTGTACGACGGGCGGCGGCGGCGCTCCCTTTTCGTCCCCTCCCCTCTCCGATGCTGGCCGGAAAGTCCTTCTGCTTCTTCTTTTTTTCTTTTTTTTTTGGGTACGGTGCAGGCCCATACTAACCGGCCACAGTCCACATACAGCACAGGCCCATTATCTATCAAGGACGCATGAGAGGGAACATCATATATCTAGCCATTTGGCCTTCTCTTGTGTGTGGGGGCTCATCACAAGGATTGACCCGCTCTACAGACTTCAGGTTAGGGTCTTAATTAGGGAATAGCAATGGAATGGTAGTTCGCACCAATGTCCTTCCACCCATTGACGACCAGACGTCCGTCCATCTTCTTGTGGCGTGGAGTACAATACATTATACATAGGTTGTGACCTTAGAGCATCTCCAACAGGCGCCGGTCACACTGCGCGCAAAAAATACATATACCGCGCGCGCATCGGCTGATTTGGCGTGGCGCGCTGCGCCCGCTCCAGTAGCCGCGCTAAAATACAGCGTCTACGTGGAGACATTGAAAAATAGATAGATTGCATAGATTTTAAAATGATACAAAGATATTTTACATCCAAAACATAGATTGCATAATAATTAAAAACGACAAACGATTTAAAAACGAGATAGATTGCATAAAAAAACTACTCTAAGTCGATATCATCACTATCATCACCATTATTCTCCTTGGCGGTGTCGTCTGAGGTATCCAGCCAGATGTCCAACCATCGATCATCGTTCGGCGTGAAGAACGACTGGCCACCTGCTGCAACGAGATCGGACTGCGCGTTCGCCAACGCCTTGCGCCGACGCCTGTCCAACCGCGCCTCGCGGCGCCTTCGCGTGTCCTCCTCGCGATGCCTTGCCCAGTAGGCCTGCTCGTAGGTGACGTCCTCCGGGTGGCGGGCGCGCCACTCCGTCATGACCCGCTCGTCCTCCTGAGCGACGAGGAGGCGGCGCTGCCGCTCGGCGTGCTCCGCATGGTCTTGTACCGTGTTCAGACGCGACGGCGGGGCACGGTCGAGCGCTTGCTGGAGCGTGTAGACGTCCTGGAAGTTCATCTGGCCGTACGGCCGGCCTAGGCGCCACGCCGCCGCGTCGTACGCGCGGCCGGCCTCGCGCGCCGTCCCGTACGTGCCGAGGCCGAGCCGGAGATCGCCGGAGCGTATCTCCGCGTAGTAGCCGCCGTTGGGGCGCAGGCGGACGCCGCGGTAGCCGGACTCTCCTCGGCGGCGCGGCGGCATGGCGGAGGCGCGTCGGTGGCGGGGCGCTGGAGCGGCGCGTGGCACAGAGAGAGTGAGAGAAGAGGAGAAGAGGAGGCGTGGAGAGGCGCGTGGCGCGTGCTGGACTTTATAGGCGCGCCGGAAGCGCCGCGCAAAATATGACGCGCGAACTGACGCCTTTTCGCGCGCGCGCAAACGGTTACCGCGCGCGTGGTTTTCCCGCCGCCGCTGGAGCGCAGCAAAACGCTCGACGCGCGCTAAAGGCTGCGTCACGCACGCCCTGTTTCGCGCAGCCGTTGGAGATGCTCTTAGAATACAAACATTCGACAAGTTAAGTTACAACAAGGAAAAAAGAAGGATGCATGGGGGTGCCTTGACGAAGCAGCGCCTAGACGATCACAACAAGAATAATTAATCACATGCATGCAGTGTGTGTATGTATGGAGGAGTGCAATTGGCAACACCAAAGTCTTGCAAATTGCCACATGGTCATTGGTTATCACCACTACAAAAATGTAATACTGGAGCTAGCTAATTCAAAAACTCCGCCACAAGGAGCATACAGTACGTACGTACAATCACACATGCAAGCTAGTCATGTGGCGAATGAAGAACACAACATCTTTTACCACACGTACGGAGACAACCCACTCATTTTTGCAGGCAAGGTGAGGTGCACGTCATGCATGCGCCATCCAAGAGCAGAGAGCAGAGATCTGCCAAGTCCACATCATGGATCGGAGGACACGAAACTCACTGCAACACAACCATGGGGCCGGATGGGCCTGAGAGCTTGCTTGCACATCAACATTCCACGTCAACGGCACCACGTATGGTATGGATAGGACTAGGAGGAGGGGCAACGTACGAGGTAGGAGTACCACCACAAGACCCAATTATGGTTTGAATTTGCGTCCATGCAACATGACATGTGTCTAATTACTTGGTGTTCATCTTTTCTTTTCTTTTTTGAATAAATAAATAGTGAGTTCAATGTTGACGCACCCACATATATACGATGGAGGATAACCACCACGCACACAAAGTTACATGCATGCTGGCTAGGAGTACTATATAAAAACCGAGCAACAACCGCACTGCGAGTCAATATCAACACAAATGTCGCCTCCAGCGAAAGAGATAATATTCCGCCTTGATGAAATTAAAACATAGATTTGTCAGATCCAAGGTTTAATCCTTCCTTGGCTGCAGGCTTGGATACAATTAACCATCGATCATCCTAATAACTTTTCAACCACTGGTTGATTTTTGATTCTTGACTCGGCAATCATGCATCTTGAACCGAAGAAAGAGAAGAATACATTATTGATGTTTTCACAATTTCACAAACAATCTAAATACTTCCTTCGTCCCATAATATAATATATTGAATATAATAATGTCTTATATTATGGGATAGAGGGACTAGTTATTACCAACACATGACGGCAGAGCATAGTACATGTGTTGGTTGGAAAATTAATGATGCAAGCAAAGCAAAACCGGCCGGTGGAATCAATTGTTGGCAACAGAAAAGAAAATCGAATAAATGGAATTGTATCACATAGCAGAGCAGAGTATTTATTATTAAGCAGCTCAAGTCCTAGCTAGCTAGCTAGAGACTTAGAGAGGGAAGGCGTGCGGGTTGGCGCTGCCGCGGGAGAAGGATGCAGGCGGTGGCGCGACGACGACGACGTTGCTGTTCCTGTGCCCGTGCCCGTTGCTGTTGCTGGCGCCGCTGTTGATGCTCATCATGGTCATGCTCATGGACGCCGAGTACCCCCCGCCGCCACCCGCGGCCGTGCTGTAGGACGCGGAGATGGAGGTGGTGGAGGAAGACGAGGGCCGGCGGCGCGGTGCGGGGCCCTTCTCGGCCCAGAGCAGCTCCTCCGCCCTGACGGAGGAGGAGGAGCCCCAGGCGTGGAGCGTGCAGCAGCAGAGGCAGAGGAGGCCCGCGGCGGCGGTGGCGCCCCGGCCGGCGCGGTGGATGTAGCGGTGGCTGTACTTGCGGCCGAGGCAACCGAGGCACTTGCGGCCCTCGGTCATGTCGCCCATGCCGGCGCCCACGCAGCGGCGGCAGTAGGCGCGGCCGCAGACGAGGCAGCGGTGGCGGAAGACGTGCATGTAGCGGCTGCACGTGGCGCAGAGGTTGGAGTGCGGGATGCCGGCCCGGCGCATCTGCCGGCTTCTGCCGGCGTGGGCGGGAGGCGGGCGCAGCTGTCCTCCTGTGCTGCTTCTGGTGGTGGTGGTGCGGCCGGGCGGAGGAGGGGAGGGGGAAGGGGAGAGCTGGAAGCCTGCTGTGGCGGTGTCCTGCTGGCGCTGGCCGTCGTCGTCGGAAGAGGAAGCGGACTCGATCTTGTAGGTGAAGATGTTGGTGGAGGTCCTGCTGAGCAGCGCCTTGTTGCTGCGCTCTGGGTCGTCCTCGCCGGGCTGCTCCACCTCCACCTCGTGGATGGGGGCCAAGGTGGGAGCAGGCGCTACGGAGGCGGTGGGAGGTGGCGGGGCGACGACGAAGTCTCGGAAGGTGAGGTCGACGGAGCCGTCGGGGACGGCGAGGTAGAGGTCCTCCAGCTCCTGCTGCGCCATGCGCACCGCCTTCTTACTGTTCTTCTCCGCCATCCTCACTCTCCCTAGCTATATTTCTTTCTTTTCCCTATATTAGCTTGGTTTCTTGCTCTGAATCTGAATGGGTTTAGGGTCGGTGGTGATGTGGAGGTTTATATATGTAGCATATACAAGAAGATGTGATGATCCATTCCATGGCTGGCTTGGGCTGGGCTGGGCTGGAGATACGACGCACCCATGGCCGGCTGATGCATACGTACGTGCGTGCATGCGCGCGCGTATCCCAGCTACCCACCTAGCTAGCTCTGTTTGTTTGTGTCCGGCCGGCCGGCCGTGCTAATTCCGAGGTGAAGAAGGTGATGGCCGGCCTTGCTGCCTTGCAGGTGTAGGCAGGTTGCAGCAGCTAAGATAATACTCTGTCTCCGTCTCCGTCTCCGTCTCCGTCGACAAACTCATCGCCAGATAGCCAGCCAGCAGGCCAGAGAGAGAGAGAGAGAGACAAATAATTAAGGATTGGAGAGGCGATTCCATCCATGGCATGGCTAGCTGCTTTGGTTTGCATCCTTGTTCCGTCGATGAATCCCATGGAATAATGATCCGATTCACACGTACGGCCGGCCGGCCATCCGCGCCCCTACACATATTTTCCGCATCCTTTTAATTTCCCACCATCATTTTGTCATTATAGTATAGTATAACTAGACAGACGGACAGACTAGTAGAAACAAAAACATGCTTTCAAAAAGAAAAACTAGTAGAAACAATAACTAGCATTAATTCTTCTACCTACTTATTATTACATACATACAAAAACCTAGGGGTAATAGATACTAGATATATAGATGGATGAATTCGACATGCATGTCATCATGGATGAAGCTAGGGGACATCGCTAAAGTACATATATATATATATATATCAAGGCTTTTTTTCAAAAAAAAAACTTCCAATCCATTCATTTTCAATCATGACAATACTACAAACACCAGAAATAATAAAAATTACATCCAGATCCGTAGACCACCTAGCGACGACTACAAGCACTGAAGCGAGCCGAAGGCATGCCGCCGTCATCATCCCTCTCTCGCTGAAGCCGGGCAAAACTTGCTATACTAGACAGTCAGGAAGTCATTGTGCTAAGGCCCCATAGGACTAGCGCAGCAGAACAGCAACCGCCGTCGATGAACAGTAGCATAGATCGGAAGGATCCAACCCGCAAAAACACAAACGTAGACGAACTACGACCAAATCCGAGCAAATCCATCAAGGATAGATCTGCCGAAGACACACCTCCACACACCCATCAACAATGCTAGACACACCATAGAAAACGGAGGATAGACGGGGAAGACCTTATTTCATCTTCAGAGAGCCGCCGCCGTCTTGTTTTTCTGAGCAGGACACAAATTCTAACAAAACTTGAAAAAACAACTAAAAATGGAGCCCTCCCATCGGCAAGGGTTGGGATCCACCCTGCCGCCATGGCCCAAAGGCCACCAAAGACGAGACATATATATCAAGACTTGTAGTCATGCATGACATAGTAGACCACGTAGCTGCACCAAAACTTAGCAAATTACTGTAGTAATTAAATGCATTTTTTCTTCTAATTTCCAAACCAAACAGACCAGACCAAACCAACAAGGCAAGCACACGAACATGCATATATATACGCCACACAACACCAATCGTTTTCTTCATTCCCCCGGCCCAGGTCATATTATATATCTATATCTATATCTATTCTATACCGCTAATAAAGCAAAGTGCATTTCTTCATTTTTTTCATTCGTTCATCATTAAAAAAAATTCTATTCAAGGTGCTACTAAATTTTAGTGCGTCTATCCGCTAGAAAAGAAATAGGATTGCCCAAAAGTCCGTATCTGGGCACGCGTGCTTCGGCCCAACAAAGCCAGCCAATTTATTATTGCCCATGCAGTTGGAAAGACGTTATTTGTCGCATGGAGCAATAAATAGTTGAAACTTCCCAAAGTGAGCCTAATACTGGGCTGGCCCGTTTCGTCTTTTTTGTTGTACTATTTTTATTTTCATTTTTCTATTCCTTTCTCTTTCTCTTTTATATTTATCTTTCGTTTTTTCCTTTTATTTTTTCTGTGAAGTAAAAATTTATAAAAAAATTCATGATTTCAATTTTTGTTCAAATGTTCAAAAAATGGTCAGAATTCCAAAATTATATTCCTCTTCTGAAAAATGTGCGAAACTTTTAAAAAATTCTGTTCGACATTTTCTCAACATAAAAAATGTTCTCATTTAAAAAAATCGGTTTTAAAAATACTTCGAGTTTTTTTAGTAAAAATTACATTTTCTAAAATGTTCTATATTTGAAAATATAATTGTGTTACTGAATTATTAACAAATTCAAAATAATATTTGAGTCTAAGAAATCATTTTCTAAAATTGTTTTGAATGTTCCCCTTTAATAAAATAAAAAAATTAAAAATAATTGTATATCTATAAAATTTTCATGTTTTCAAAATATATTTTGTGAATTTCAAAAACTATTCATGTTTCTAATTTTGTTCGTGTTTTTCCAAAAATGTTGGAATTTTTTAGATAATATTTCAGGATTAAAAAAATTGTTCACGTTTCCAAGAATATTCACCAATTCATATTTTTAATGTTCTGAAAAATGAAAAAAATTATTTTTAATCTGACGGTATAATATTTTTTAAATATTGGCGTTGACCATTGGTTAGCAGTGCACATTCGTTCCATGCTGGTTGACTATAAATGAGACAAATTGTGGGCAGGTGCCAATAAAAAAGAATATATTGTTTGGCTTTAATTAGAGCAAAATTATGGACACTTAAGCTCTAAAATAATAAAAAACAGAATAACCCTTAAAAAGAAGGGATAGTCATGCCTGATTATGCTAATGAAATGTGATTTATATGCTGCAATTAATAGTCCATCCGGTTACGCTTTAGTAGGAGTGGTCGAATCAACTGTGTCCCGAAAGTCGCCGGGTAGCCACCAAATGAGGAGGCAGGCACACCCCCGAGATGGAGGTAGACCTAGAGGAAAAAAAAAGGCATGCGTTGGTTGCTCACCACCACGCCGACCAACCCCACCACTATCACAATTTAGCGTGTCAAGCATGTCCAGCGAGAAGACCATAACTCCTTTTTTGGATGATACATAAATTATCTTTCCCGTTGCTTCTCGCAAAAAAATAATAATCTCTTCGGTTGCAACACATGGGCATATGTGCTCCTGGAGAGTGTTATACCGTACCAACACCTGCTAAAATGTACTTTATCTCAAAACAAAAACCTACTAAAATGTACTTTGTCTCAAAACAAAAACCTACTAAAATGAATGTTCTTCTCCTACACTAGCTAAAGCATGCATCTTGACTCAGTGCTTACTACTCCCTCTATAAAGAAATATAACACCTACTAAAATATATTTCTTTACAGAGAGAGTACCAAAGTAGAGTAGGATGGCATGTCAGCAGGCAGAGGCAGAGGAATTACCAAAGGAGGCAGCAATCAATCTTCACAACTTGCTGCTACCTGCTACGTACTGGTTCGCACCTCACACAAATTAACAACTGACAACACCATGGATGGATGGATGGCTCTACAATTAACAAAACAAACTCCGCTAATCTCTACCTACCTGCATACTAACTGTGCCTCTTTCCTCTTCTCCTTCGTTCCTTCCTGTCTAGTAAGTATCTCATAGATCACCCACCCTTACCTTATCGACTTTCTAGTAGCTAGGAGCATAATCAGCAAGCAACAAGAAGCACCAAACATGATGGACATCCTCTACTCTGTGTTGAATATAATGCTTATTAGGAAAGACGAGATAGACTAGGATTTGTTCTGACTTGTCTTGTACTCCAAGTAAATGATTGTACTCCTATATATATATGCCCACGAGGCTCAAGTAATACAACAACTAATCCACGAAATCTCTCTCCCTTCTAACATGGTATCTATCGCAAGTCGATTCAGCGCCGCCCCCGGGGTGGTCGGCCTCCATGACCGCCGCCGGGGGCCGCGCCGCCCGTACCTAGTATTCGTCCGCCGGTCGTGTTGACCGGCTGCCCTAGAGAGTCTTTTTCCCGATCCTTTGATCCGGGTTTTCTCTCTCTCGCCGGTCGCTTTGATCGGCGTCTAATTTTTGGTTTTCCGGTCTATGTGATCCGGTTTGCGTTGCCCACCGCTGCTGTCGACCCCGTGCGCCTCTACTCCAACACCGGCGCGATCGGCCGGCTTCTTCACCGACTCGGCGGCCTCGCGCGTCGTCCGCGCGTCTGCCCGCTGGTCGCCCGGACTCGGCGGCCTCGCGCGTCGTCCATGCGTCGGCCCGCCGGTCGCCCCGACCCGGCGGCCTCACGTCATGCGGCGGCCCTTCGCCGCCGCCGTTCGCGCGCCGACCCGTCCGTCGATCTACGCCGGCCGTCACCACCCTGCTCCGACCGGGACTCCTACATCACCCCGACCCGGCGGCCTCGCGTCATCCAGCGGCCAATCATAGCCGCCCTGCTGACCGCCGCCGCCGGCTTCATCTCGGACTCCGTCGCCACCACGCCTCCACCGAGCGGTGTCTCCGACCTCGCGCGCGATCGGCTTGATCACCCGCTCGCCGCCGCGATTCGACTCATCTACGCCGCGCGACTGACCTGGCCCGTCGGTTACGCACGCCTCCGCAGGTCCCGTGAAGATCGTCCCCGAGTTCGGCGCGCCTCTCCATCGATCGAGCATCGGGCTGCCGCTGCGTCGCCTCGTCAGGCCGCAGCGCCGCCGTCCCGTGGTTCTTCTCCCGGCTGCACCGACCCGCGTCACCGCTGCGTCGCCCCTTCGGGCCGTAGTGCCGCGGCCCGCGGTCCCCCGCCGCCCCGAGGGCATCCACTCTAGGCTGTCCCGTGGCTGCATCGACCCTCGCGCCGCCGCTGCGTCGCCCCGTCGGGCCGTAGCGAGCGTGGCACGCGGTCCACGCCGCCGTCCCGAGGCCGTACCCGCGGTTGCACCGACTCGCGAACCGCCGTTGCGTCGCCCCTTCGAGCCGCAGCAGCGCGGCCCGCGGTCCCCGCCGTTGCCCCGAGGTCTTCCCGCCGTCGCCCCGACCCGCCTGCCGCCGCTACGTCACCCCTTCGGGTCGTAGCGCGGCGGCCCACGGTCCACTTCGTCGTCCACGCGTGTTGACTTCCCGTGGTATGCGCCGCGCCGTCTCCATTGGCGCGGGAACGCCACTGTCCGCGCCGGTCTTCGTCACACTGTCAGGGTTCTTCGCCTACTTCGAGCATCGCCGCCGCGTTTCTAACCTAGCCGCCGCCGCCGCCGTCAGGCCGCCGCCGCTGCTCTTCTTTGGTCGCCGCCGCTACCCACGTAGCCGCCGCCGCCCGTCCACCTTCTTCGTATTCATCCAGCATCAGCCCGTCGCCGGCGTCGCCATCATCTACCACGACCACTTCGTCTACTCTGACAACCGCGGGCGACACCGGCCCCGCGCTGATTGGCGCCGCAACCGTCGTCGAGTCCTTCTTTGCTGGCCTCTCTGACTTCTTCGACATGGCGTACAGCTCGTGCAGGTCCCAGTCCACGCATGCCCGGTACTGGCAACACTGCCGCGTGCCTTCGTCCACGACGTGTCCCTAAGCCTGGCAAGCCTGGCGCGGCGCTTCGTTAACTTCGTCTTCGTCCGTCTACGCATGCCCGGTACTGGCAACACCGACGCGTGCCTTCGTCTATGATGTGTCCCCGGGTTTGGCAACTCCGCCGCGACGCGTTGTCAACAACATCTTCTTCCCGGCGCACCACTACTTCGACACCACTGCGCCCATGCTAACTCGGCATCTCCTTGCGCCCACGGCTCCCCGGCGACTTCATCGACACCGGCTACCCCGACTCGACATCGACCGCAACATTTTTCGCACGGCTACCTCGACCACGGCTCCACCATCATACGCTCTCGGCTACCTCGACAAACGGCACAAAGGGCTACCGCCTTGCTTGAGCAACCTCGTCGGTTGCCACTCCAGCCACGACTCCGCGATGCGTCGACCGTTACAACTGTGGGGGGGGGGGATGGTGTCCGTCGGCTTGCCTTCGGATTCTTCTCCAGTCTCACCGTCTGCGTCACTACCGTTGTGACTGCAGGGGGATGTTGAGTATAATGCTTATTAGGAAAGACGAGATAGACTAGGATTTGTTCTGGCTTGTCTTGTACTCCAAGTAGATGATTGTACTCCTATATATATGCCCATGAGGCTCAGGCAATACAACAACTATTCCATGAAATCTCTCTCTCCCTTCTAACACTCTGCATCTGCATCGCTCCCCGACAAAACAAACTCCTCAACCAGCTCCAACGCATCAATCTCTGCAAAGTAGGCCCTCCGCTCCACTCCATGACGAAATTCTCACGCGGTACCGGGGACGACTCCTCATCACAGCTCATCTCCTCCATTATGGCTGCCTTCTCTTTTCTTCCCTGCCCCTGCCGCCGCCGCCGCTTGTTACCTACACAATTCATTCATTCATTCATTCATGCACACACAGCAGCAGCAAAATAAGACAACAAGAGTTTCACCATCCCTTTTAGAAATAATATAACCCAAGACAGTTTCACAAATGGGGAAACAACCGTGGGGTAGCAAAAACAGGCCTGCCACAAACATGATAGATATATTTACCTTCCTTGTATTTTTGCTACCAGACACCCCGTCTTCAGTCCTCGCCTTTGTTTTGCTAGAGCCATACAAGGGGAGATCAAAGGATGCTCTTTCCTTGTTACCTAAAATGCACACACATCAGCGAGGTAATCAGAAACAATTCGCCTTCTTTTCCAAATAAACCAAAGGCAGTTTCACGAATCGGGAAAGCAAGCTACAGGGAGTAGCAAAACTGGGAGAGAGACTCATAATGACCACAACAAGGGTTTGGTATAGATAGATGCGAAATAAAAGAAGGTTAACACCATGCTAATACTTGGGCAGAAAGCTCATATATATGCATACCTTCATTGTCTTTTTGCTGGCAAGTGTTGATGTGTCACCACTATTGCAGGATGGTCCAAACGCGACACTACAATCAGAGACACTTCGACGAAACTGTGTGCGATGCCATAATCACAAACGGTGCTGTAAAAGAACCGTAAAAAGGTGCAAAACATTTGCGATGACGGAGCTATCAAACACGGTTCAGATTATAGTTGCGTGTGCGATGCAGGGCATACGGTTCAGCTCAATGAACTGTTTGCGATGAGGCGGAACAAAAGAAACGGGCAGCCTGATGAAGGCGTGTGCGATATAGAGCATACGGTTCACTCGGACGAACTGTTTGTGATTAGGCAACACAAAAAAAACGGTCAGCCAGATCAAGGTGTGTGTGATAGGCAGCAAACAAATCCGTAATTAGAAATGTGTGTGAAGACCAATAATAACACAGACGATTACTGCTAATAAGCCGTGTGAATTGCTCTATCTACAGTAGAATAACATGTGTATATATATATATATATATATATATATATATATATATATATATATAACTGAAATAAACATCCAATTACATAAGTGACTATACAGATCATCCGCACACACCTCAATAAACAATTGCATGCATTCTAAAGTAGGAGAAACAATCGTCTAGTCATCTACTTCTTGTGACGCGTATGAAGTAGTAAATCCAAAACTCGTCTGAAATTCATGAAACTTGGCATGCTATCATGGAGCGACATCAACATGGCGTGGTAAATATTTTGTCCCATTTGGGGCAGGTTTTGATATAAGCTTCTCACAACAAGCCTGATGGTTTCGGTAGGGAACATGCCACCTTTGGGGACGAAACGTTATCCATTGCCTCTTATTGCTTTCAAAAAAAATTTAGTGTCAACATAGAACAACAGGAGTATTGTGTTATGTTTTGGAATTTTTCGGGGTTTGTTTGGACATTTTTATACATTAACTGGGTTTTCTAGGCATTTTATGTGCATAATTCAAATTTGAACTACATGCACATGCTTCAGTGCATATAAATTGGTTGAAAAATCAAATCTATATCCTTGGGTGCATGCTTAGGTCCCTTGCAATAAATGGGAATGAATTTCAAACACCAGGGCACTGTTGATTACCGGCAAAACACTGAGATTTTAAATTCTAGTAAATCCAAAACTCGTCTGAAATTCATGAAACTTGGCATGCTATCATGGAGCGGCATCAACATGACGTGGTAATTTTTTTGTCCCATTTGGGGTAGGTTTGGGTATAAGCTTCTCACAAACCAGAGCTTGTCACAACAAGCCTGATGGTTTCGGTAGGGAACGTGCCACCTTTGAGGACGAAACGATATCTATTGCCTCTTATTGCTTTTAAAAATTTCCTAGTGTCAACATAGAACAACAGGAGTGTTGTGTTAAGTTTTGGATTTTTTTGGGGTTCGTTTGGACATTTTTATACATTAACTGGGTTTTCTAGGCATTTTATGTGCATAATTCAAATTTGAAACACATGCACATGCTCCAGTGCATATAAATTTGTTGAATAATCAAATTTGTGTGCTTGGGTGCATGCTTAGGTCCCATGCGAGAAACGGGAATGAATTTCAAACTTCTGGGCGTCGTGGCTCGGCCTGAAAGATTGAGAGACTTGGTTTTTTAATTCCTGTAAATCCAAAACACGCCTGAAAATCATGAAACTTGGCACAGTGTCATGACATGGCACCAAGATGTTGTGGTAATTTTTTTGTCCAATTTGCGAA
The DNA here is from genome assembly GCA_034509565.1 of Triticum monococcum. NCBI lineage: Eukaryota > Viridiplantae > Streptophyta > Magnoliopsida > Poales > Poaceae > Triticum > Triticum monococcum. Next base: position 822,853,682 of record CM067843.1, read on the forward strand.
GGCGCACACATTAACAATCAACAAAGTCATTTTGGAACAAGTGTTGTGATGTTACAAATCGGAAACACAACTATTATTGAAACAGTGGGCGTTCTACTTACCAATTATGTGCCGCCACGCGTCCCCTTTATTATTGGCTAGGAGGTGTCGTGCGGGGTAGCTATTTGAGTACAGGAGGTGTGCGATCAGACCCCGACGCGTGCTCATTGGGAGGAGAGCCCTTTGACCTCTATCCGCCGCACACCTCCCTCCCAACGTCTCCATTAATGGCGCCTGAGCCCCTGTTTCACGACATCTTTTCCAAGAGTCTCCGCTAGTTGAACCGCGTCCAGTAGACGACGTCTTCCACTCATCCCCTTCGTCAGCTCTTTGATAGGGATACTATAACCTAGGTCCCTAAACTTGGAATGGATGGCAGAGCGTAGGTGGCAGGCAGTTATATGGATACGGTGCTTTACCCGTAGACGCTTCTCCAGCTCTCGGAAGAATTGTATGGGAGTCGTCCTCGGGGGGACATCCCGAATGACCGTACCGGGGAATTCTACCGTACTCCATGCAGCTATGGTTGTTGATCCTGCGGATCCTACCCAAAGGTTCAGACCGGATTGTAGGAAGTGGGTGATATGTTTTTTTATTTTTATGAGAAGAAATACGGCACCCACGATTCCCAGTAGTAAGTCGTTGACATATTGCGCGTAACAAATCCTTATTAATAAGGAATGGCTTTTAAAGGGGGCCAAGTTTCATGAAATAGGGATAAATTTCGAACACCATGGCACTGTGGCTCTCCAGCAAACATTGACGTACTTGCTTTTGTAATTCTAGTAAATCCAAAAGTCGTCCGAATTCATGAAACTTGGCATGCTATCATGGAGCGGCATCAACATGCCATGCTAAATTTTTTGTCCCATTTGGGGCAGGTTTGGGCATAAGCTCTCACAAACCAGAGCTTCTCACAACAAGCCTGATGGTTTTGCTAGGGAACGTGCCACCTTTGGGGCCGAAACGATATCCGTTGCCTCTTATTGCTTTCAAAAAATTTCTAGTGTCAACATAGAACAACAGGAGTGTTGTGTTAAGTTTTGGAATTTTTGGGGTTCGTTTGGACATTTTATACATTAACTGGGTTTTCTAGGCATTTTATGTGCATAATTAAAATTTGAACTACATGCACATGCTCCAGTGCATATAAATTGGTTGAAAAATCAAATCCGTGTCCTTGGGTGCATGCTTAGGTCCCATGCAAGAAATGAGAATGAATTTCAAACACGAGGGCACTGTTGATTGCCGGCCAAACGTTGAGATATCTGGTTTTTAAATTCTAGTAAATCCAAAACTCGTCTGAAATTCATGAAACTTGGCATGCTATCATGGAGCGGCATCAACATGCCGTGGTAAATATTTTGTCCCATTTGGGGCAGGTTTGGGTATAAGCTTCTCACAAACCAGAGCTTCTCACAACAAGCCTGATGGTTTCGGCAGGGAACATGCCACCTTTGGGGACGAGACGTTATCCGTTGCCTCTTATTGCTTTCAAAAAAATTCTAGTGTCAACATAGAACAACATGAGTGTTGTGTTATGTTTTGGAATTTTTTGGGGTTCGTTTGGATATTTTTATACATTAACTGGGTTTTCTAGGCATTTTATGTGCATAATTCATGCACATGCTCCAGTGCATATAAATTGGTTGAAAAATCAAATCTATGTCCTTGGGTGCATGCTTAGGTCCCTTGCAATAAATGGGAATGAATGTCAAACACCAGGGCACTGTTGATTACCGGCCAAACGTTGAGATACCTAGTTTTTAAATTCTAGCAAATCCAAAACTCGTCTGAAATTCATGAAACTTGGCATGCTATCATGCAGCGGCATCAACATGCCGTGGTAAATTTTTTGTCCCATTTGGGGCAGGTTTGGGTATAAGCTTCTCACAAACCAGATCTTGTCACAACAAGCCTGATGGTTTCGGTAGGGAACGTGCCACCTTTTGGGACGAAACGATATCCGTTGCCTCTTATTGCTTTCAAAAATTTCCTAGTGTTAACATACAACAACAGGAGTGTTGCGTTAAGTTTTGGAATTTTTTGGGGTTCGTTTGGACATTTTTATACATTAACTGGGTTTTCTAGTCATTTTATGTGCATAATTCAAATTTGAAATACATGCACATGCTCGAGTACATATAAATTTCTTGAATAATCAAATCTGTGTGCTTGGGTGCATGCTTAGGTTCCATGCAAGAAACGAGAATGAATTTCAAACATCTGGGCGTCGTGGCTCGGCCTGAAAGATTGAGAAACTTGGTTTTTTAATCCCTGTAAATCCAAAACACGCTTGAAAATCATGAAACTTGGCACGGTGTCTGACATGGCACCAACATGCTATGATGATTTTTCTGTCCGATTTGCGAAGGCTCACACATTAACAATCAACAAAGTCATTTTTTTACTGTGAACCGTGGGGCAAAACCCCCACAGCAGATCAAAACTTTATTGAAATAAAGAACAAATACAACAAGTTGATTACAAGGAGTAACCAGAATACAAAGGATAAGAAGGAAAGCTTACAAAAACTAGCTTAAGGGGGGGAGGAAAGAGATCCATTTGAGCAAGTCATCCTAGAAAGCAGATTTGATTCTGTGTTGCATTAGGCTAATATCATGTCTAAAAGCAAATCTCCATCTATTGAAACTTGCCCTCTCATTTCTGAACACTTTGGCATTTCTGATGATCCAAATATTCCAGCAAGCAATGAATACCACTTCAGTGAAGAAAGGCTTATCAAAACTTCTCCTTTCCTGAGTAACCAACTCTAGCATGGAGGTGCCAGCTGACCAATCAATCTGCAGATAATTCCAGATCTTAATACTGAAATTGTAGTTGAAGAATAAGTGATCCCTGGTTTCTCTAGCCAGTAAGGGGCAGAGCCTACAATGGACTCCATCTTCCATGTGCCAATGCCTTCTCTCAACCATATCTTTGGTGTTCAACCTGTCCATAATAAGCATCCAAGCAAAGACCTTGATCTTGAGGGTACAGGAGGATTTCCAAACCCAACAGAGCAAAGGGTTGAAGGACTCAGACACAAAAGTGTGGGAGTAAAACATCTTGGGCTTGAAGACCTTGGATGAGCCCTGCCAGAACCATAGGTCTTTTGAACTGGGGTCTCTGCTGTGGGAATCCATCAAATCCTTAATCAAGTTTAACTCATCAAAGGCTTGAGCAGATAAAGGAAGGTGGAAAAGTTGGTGCATATCCTGGGTATTGAAAATTTCCTTAACTAAAACCCATGGGTCCTTGGCAAAAGAAAATAGCCTTGGAAATCTTGTCTGCAGACTAGAAACTTCAGTGCCAAGGTTCCAATTATCAGACCAAAAAAGAGCAGTGTCCCCTTCATTAATCTGCACCCAGGAGCAATCCCTAAAATTTTGCATTACTTTACAAATATCCCTCCACCAGAAGGAGCTACAATCATTTGTTCCCTGGGGCATTCTTCCATAATAATATGAATCCCAAACTAGGGACACCCAGGGAATATCTCTTTTGTTCAGGAAGTTACTGGCATGCTTGAGAAGAAGGGCCACATTCTGAACCCCCAGATTAAGAATACCAAGACCCCTTTGTTTTTGGCCTACAAATGAGTTCCCAAGCAGCAAGAGATGGGGCTGGCTCATCTCTATGCTTTCTCCACAGGCACTGCCTTTGGATTCTTTCCAACTGTTTGAGAATACCAGCAGGGAGAGCTAGGATACACAAAAAGAATATTGGCATTGAAGATAGAGCAGAGTTAAGGAACTGCAGCCTTTCACCTTGGTTAAGAAATGATGAACTAGCAGTCATTCTTCTTTCCATACAGTCAACCAAAGGCATGAAGTCCACCATTTTTGGCCTTGTGCCCCCCCACAGGTAAGCCAAGATATGTGAATGGCATTTTACCAATTTTGCAACCAAAAGCAGCAGCCAGATCCTCCATTACAGCAGAGTCAACATTGATTGGAATAATAAAGGATTTATGGTAGTTGACATCCAGACCTGTGGACTGATAGAACACCTTTAACATATCCTTCAGGGCCAGAAGCTGAACCCTGTCTGCAGGTAGGATGATCAATGTATCATCAGCATACTGGATCACAGGGTAATCTCTATCATGGCAAGGTATAGGTAGGTGAAGAACTCCCTTCCTAAACATATCATTAATCACTGTTTGTAACAAGTCAGCAGCTATGACAAAGAGAAGTGGAGATACAGGGTCACCCTGTCTAACTCCTTTTTTACAAACAAACTTCCTTCCAGGGACCCCATTAAGAAGAACAGAAGAAGTACCAGTGGCTAGGAGCTGCTTCATCCAGAGAATCCACTTATCATTGAAGCCCTTATGCCTTAGAATTTGGAAAATAGCTTCATGCTCAACAGAATCAAAGGCCTTCTCAAAGTCCAGTTTGAGAATTACTATGGGTCTCTTTGACTGATGACATTGGTGCAAATATTCAAAGGTCCAACCCAGACAATCCTGGATTGTTCTGGTCTTAATGAAACCATATTGATTTTTGTGAATGCACTGCATAATCATCTCTTGTAATCTATTTGCAGCCATTTTGGACAGAAATTTGAGCCCCATACTAGTGAGAGAGATAGGCCTATAATCCCCCACTTCCTCAGGTGATAGCCTTTTGGGCACCAGAGTAATAAAAGAACTGTTAATGTTCTCCAAGACAGCAGTTCCTTCATGAAAAGCCTGGGCCAGCTCATAAAAGTCATTTGAAATTAGGTGCCAGCATTTTTTTAAAAATAGGCCATTGAAACCATCAGGACCAGTTGCTTTATCCACAAGCATGTGCTTAACCACATTGTCCATTTCTTCCTTTTCAAAAGGCTTAGTGAGCACCTCAAGGCCAGCCACTGGTCAAAACTCATCACTATCCCTCTAGAGGTGCCCATTCTATTCTTAAAGCAACTCCAAATAATTCCAGCCATTTGGGAGTGATCAGAGACCACAGATCCATCAGGTAGCTTCAAACTAGCTATAGAGTTCCTCCTGTGTCTCTCAGTGGCCATAGCATGAAAGAATTTGGTGTTCTCTCCCCCAACCTTAAAATACCTGATAGTGCATCTCTTTTCCAGTACAGAAACTGCAGGTGCAGAAGCTTTTCCAAATGGGTCTTGACAATTCTTCTGAAGTTATTCTCCTGTATAAAAAGAGGTCTCCATTCCTCCAATTCATCAAGAAGGAAAATAACATGATTGCATTTGCTGATCAATAATCTCAATTTGGAAACATTCATTTGCCACCTCTTAAGGCACATTCTCAAGCTTTTAAATTTGTCTGCAATTCTAGCAGTTATATGTGTTTTTCTAGAGGGTTGTTTCCAAGAAGATTCAACACAGTACATGAAACCCTCTAGCTCTAGCCAATAATTTTCAAACCTAAAGAGATTTGATTTTGGAATGGAAGTCTTAATGGAGACCAAGCAAGGCACATGATCAAAGGCAGTCCTGGCCAAGGGCAGAACTTCAGTCATAGGATAATCAGTAATCCAGTCCACAGAGGTGAAGAACTAGTCCAGCTGCTCAAGAAGTGGGATATCTTGCATATTGGACCAGGTGTAGGATCTGCCTTTGATTGGAAGTTCAAGGAGGCCTAGGTGTCCAATTATCTCATTGAAAATAAACATGTCATTTATGTCTCCACCAGGCAAGTTTCTGTTATCCACAGACTGAAGGAAACTAAAATCACCAAGCAACAACCAGTGCTCATTGAGAGGGATAGACAGGTTGTATAACCAATTAACAAAATTGTCCCTGGCTTCACCCTGACAAGGGCCATAAACAGCAACTAAAGTCCAAGTTTCATTGTTCTGTCTGGAAGTAAACTGGACAACCACAGCAAACTGCTGCACTTCAATTATAGTGCCACTAAAAATAGAAGAATTCCAGACCACGATAATTCCTCCAGAAGCTCCAATGGAAGGATATCAATCAAAAGAGTCAAATCTTTTGGGGCAGAAAGATTTAATTGTCCTAGAGTCAAAAGAGGAGCATTTAGTTTCTTGCAGACAGGCTATTGAGCATTGGCTTTCCTCAATTTTCTGCCTAACAGCCCTCTGTCTAACTTCAGAATTCAGACCTCTTACATTCCAGCAGAGAATATTCCAGTTTCTACAAATATTACTCATTATAGCATAAGATAAAGTCCACAAACCATATGGTACACAATACCACATGTCCAGAAGAGCATAGCATAATCTGACCCAACATTAATACACACAAAAGTTCAAGAGGTAGAATACTGCCTAAAAATAAAGATAAAGCAAAGTTAAGGGCTTGCCAAACCCAACATGCCAAGGACACACTAATCATCATTCTTAGGGGAAACAACAGCTGGTGGGTCCACCATAAGTGCATCCACAGATAGAAGGGCATCGTCAATTTCCAGCTCTCGCCCAACTTCTTGAAGTCGACTGACAGGAGTTGCAGGAGGAATTCCTTCAGAAGCAGGCTCATCATGCATCTGGGCCATGAAAGGTTTAGCTTTGGGCTTCTTTCTCTTGGGCTGTAGAGTGAGCTCCTGGAAGGTGGGATTGAACCCATCACGCTGAGTCGAGCTTCTGGTGCAACGCCTAACTGAGGTGTCCACAATTGGAGTTGGCGCCAAAGTTTTCCGTGGCCTGCGAGCTTTAGCCACCGCAGCAGCAGGGGAGGACATCTGCACAGGTTGCACATCAACATGGTCAGAAAAGAGCGCCCTGGCAACAGGCCTAGCTGGCTCCTGTTCTCTCCAAGTAAGACGCGGCAGGTTTGAGTCACTGAATGCAAGATCCCAGCTTCTCTTATACAGAACAACGGGCGACAGTGGCTGCAGCAGGACCGGCCTGGGAACAGAGCAAGCTACCGGAGCTTGCAGAAGGCTCTCAAAAGATCTCCTCCAAACCATATCCGGAGGCAGAGGAGGCCCAAAAGGTATCACAAGCAAGACAATCTCCTCCCTGACAGCAGGAGGCTGATAGACAACAATGGCCTAGTTGTTAGCTGCATCTTCATCAACCAAAGGCATAGCAGGTGCTTCAGACAGATCATCATCCACCACAACAATGGGCGGATCCTGGTTAGCAGCAGAGCTGGGCTGGGCTGAGAGATCCACCACCATAGATTCTTGGTCTTGTGCAGGTTCAGGTGCCACATTGTCATTCCAATTACCCCAATTGTCATCAGCCAGCTCATTGATCACAGGATCAGGCGGTGGAGGTGGGACTGCATTCCACCCCAAGGCAGGGTAAGCAGGAAGATTGAACGGAGGCAGCTCAAGGAAAGGAACACCAGGAACTGGATGCGGATTGCCATTGATGGGCATCCAATCCTCATCCTGGGGCATCTGCTCAGTGAAGTTCGCACCCAAAATATACAGTGGCGCAGTCCAAGAAACTCTAGCACCACCGTAAGCCGCATAATCCATGAATACCACATCACGTGGCACAAGAATATCCTCTGGGAATGAAGCAAACACCAGAGAACGAACCAGATAAGGGTCCTCACTGACCCAGTGGTGAAACTTGCCAAAAGTGTTCACAGTTGCCCTGATACATTCAGTATTACGGAGATCCAACGGAATACCAAGAAACATAAGTAGTCCCTGACAAAAACCCCGGACACCACGAAAAGTTTCGCCCTCATCGTGCTTCATAAATCGCACAAAATGGTCATTACCCAGTGGCTGTGGCGAAAGTTGCAGCAAAGAAAATCTGACAGCAGCGTCCGGAAGCTCAAAAAGCCCAACCGAACGGATCCAAGGCTGCGCTGACCTAACAAGAACACCATGCGCTTGCAGCCACTGCACTACTTCTTCTCTAGCAGCACCAATCTCATCAGGCTGGGGGATAGGCATTACCTCCGCAAGCATGAACTCCTCATGACGACGCACAATTGGGGTATGTGGTGTCACAAAAGTACGCGGGAGTCGATCTTCCCCACCATCGACGATGTGGTGGCCAACAGGTACATACAGCAGAGGATCCAGGTGAAAGTTCGCCATCGGAGCTGAGAGCTCCGCCTCCAATGATGGCGAATGGAGAGGTGGGGGAGGGGTTGCAGGCGGCGAGGCCGATGGTGTCTTGGGGCCAGGGCTGATGGAACTGGACGACGGCATAAATGCGGAAGTGCAAGGGAGGTCCAAGTTTGGTAAAAGAGTTGTCAGAGAGATATTCCCGCAGCGCGCCTCGGAAGATGGAGCGTTAACGGGTTTGGCTTGCCAAAAGAGCCCCAAGATTCTAGCAAACTTGTTGCAATCTTTTTTGACGTGACCAGACTGGAGGCAAGAGATACACCAGAGCTTAGACGTACATGCAGAGGCAAAATGACCCTTCTTTAAACACTTCTGGCACGTAGAAATTTCGTCGACCATATCAGAAATTAAATTATCAAAATCCTCCCTGGCTTGTTGAGACGAGGGGATATCCAGCTGCTCCCCAAAGGAAATCGGCCGAGCCCAGTCCGACTCAGCAGAAGGTGTGGGCTAATCAAGGCCCAAAGCAGCCACAGAAGTTGGCCCATTATGGCACGGTATGTCCTCATTCAAAGAAACTAAATTCCCACTCGAGATTGGTGGCGTGTGATCAGCGGGTGGCAGAAGATCATGAACCGTACCAAATGAGATAGATGGCCTTGCCGACGTCCACCGGAGATTCGCCGGTAATGAAGGACGAATTATAACCCGCTCATGAGGAGGAATCGAATAACCCGCATCTTCAACAGTTCAAATGCAATTTTCCGTAGCTAGATAACGGTAACCCTGGCATGCACCATAATTCCGAAAGACTGCAAATGATAGCTTTTTGCCAACTGAATGAGCGGATTTAAACGAGGACTTAGATGGCTTAGAATGCAAAGCTAAAACCCCAAGAGCAGCACACCTTTTAGAGGGACTCACAAGGATCCACTCGGCATCACATTCCAAATTCCAGATCTTAAACTCACGACTCCAATTAGGACCACCGTTACTCCACAGATGAAAGTAACATTTGAATTTATCGCAAGAAAAAGACCGAAGACTAAGAATGATCATGGCAACAACCTTGCAAGAGACTTGAAAACCAAATACCTTATCTTTAATCAGAAAAACCATGAGATCAATGCCCGAACCACCAATGGCTGCCTCCAGAGCCGCGGCCACAGAATCTTCGTTTAAACGAAAATTGTGGCGTCCAAACGAAACCACCATGGTGAAGATGTATGAGTCCTCCATGGGATGCACCGAAAAGCCCGTATATTGGAAAACCTTATCCGCAAAAGCCAAACCCTTGGAGAAGTCCAAACCAAGGGTGGAACCCTCCATGGAACCCATAGAAGATGGGTATGAACGTGTAGATCTCGATGCGCCGAAGAGATCTACTAGAAGGGAACTAGGAATTAGTGGCTAGAGGTGGAGATCACCGGAGGGGGGGTGGAGATCGCCGGGGTGGGGGTGGGAGTGCCATTCTTTAATGAATAACAAAGTCATTTTGGAACAAGTGATGTGACGTTACAAATCGGAAACACAACTGTTATTGAAACCGTGGGCGTTCTACTTACCAATTACGTGCCGCCATGCGTCCCGTTTTTTATTGGCTAGGAGGTGCCGTGCGGGGTAGCTATTTGAGTACGGGAGGCGTGCGATCAGACCCCTGCGCGTGCTCATTGGGAGGAGAGCCCTTTGACCTCTATCTGCCGCGCACCTCCCTACCAACGTCTCCATTAATGGCGCCTAAGCCCCTGTTTCACGGCATGGCTATGTCTCACTGGCCTGAGATTTAAGAGAGAAAATGAAAATCTGAAAAGAAAGTTTTGCATGGATCTTGATGTAAGATCCGACAGACCTATATAGCATCGACTGTGACTTATAGCAAGCATGATGAATATAAGGACGATGACAGTGGATAATAATTTTCTTACATATTTAGCAACATAATTAAAAAAAGTCACAGACGGCAACACCCGAAATGCACAAGGGCAAAAGAAGAAGGAAGACAATGATTTGGCTCACTGATATCTACTTTGTTGATGCGTTGCTGCAGGCCACGGGAACTAGTCTTCGTGGCAAGCGGCGATGAGCTCTTTCCTGTCCTCAATATGCTGCTTGAGAGCATCCACGGATTCCTCCACCAGCCTTTTGCGCTTCATGTGCAACACGACATTCTTGTCCATAAGTTTCTCAATGATGACGCTGGTCCTCTTCAACAAGGCAGTGGTCTCCTCCTGCTGCTCCGCACTTCCGACGATCTTTAACCTCAGCAGGTCGCGCTCAGCCTGGAGCTTCACATTGCTCTCCATTAGTTGCCGGATGACACTGGTAGCCTATTCAAACGAGGCTTTCATGTCGTCCTGCAACCTCGCCCAGTCGGAGATCTGATCCATCTGGCTATGGATGATCGCATGCATGCCCTGCTACCTCTTGAGCACTGCGTTGGATTTCCCCGAAGAGGAAAGGATGATGCAGCAAAGTAGCGTAAGTATTTCCCTCAGTTTTTGAGAACCAAGGTATCAATCCAGTAGGAGGCTACACGCAAGTCCCTCGTACCTACACAAAACAAATAGCTCAACGCAACCAACGCGGTTAGGGGTTGTCAATCCCTTCACGGTCACTTACGAGAGTGAGATCTGATAGAGATGATAGATAATATTTTTGGTATAAAGATGCAAAGTAAAATAAAAGGCAAAAGTAAAAAGCAAAGCAATAATAAAGTGATGGAAGATTGATATGATGAGAATAGACCCGGGGGCCATAGATTTCACTAGTGGCTTCTCTCAAGAGCATAAATATTCTACGGTGGGAACAAATTACTGTTGAGCAATTGACAGAATTGAGCATAGTTATGAGAGTATCTAGGTATGATCACGTATATAGGCATCACGTCTGAGACAAGTAGACTGACTCCTGCCTGCATCTACTACTATTACTCCACTCATCGACCGCTATCTAGCATGCATCTAGAGTATTAAGTTTAAGAAAATAGAGTAACGCCTTAAGCAAGATAACATGATGTATAGGGATAAATTCATGCAATATGATAAAAACCCCATCTTGTTATCCTCGATGGCAACAATACAATACGTGCCTTGCTGCCCCTACTGTCACTGGGAAAGGACACCGCAAGATTGAACCCAAAGCTAAGCACTTCTCCCATTGCAAGAAAAACCAATCTAGTAGGCCAAACCAAACTAATAATTCGAAGAGACTTGCAAAGATAACCAATCATACATAAAAGAATTCAGAGAAGATTCAAATATTGTTCATAGATAATCTTGATCATAAACCCACAATTCATCGGTCTCAACAAACACACCACAAAAAAGAGATTACATCAAATAGATCTCCATGAGAGAGGGGGAGAACATTGTATTGAGATCCAAAAAGAGAGAAGAAGCCATCTAGCTACTAACTATGGACCCGAAGGTCTGAGGTAAACTACTCACACTTCATCGGAGGGGCTATGGTGATGATGTAGAAGCCCTCCATGGTGGATTCCCCTTCCGGCGGAGCTCCGGAACAGGCCCCAAGATGGGATCTCATGGGTACAGAAGGTTGCGGCGGTGGAATTATATTTTTGGCTCCATATCTAATCGTTTGGGGATACATAGGTATATATAGGAGGAAGGAGTACGTCGGTGGAGCAAAGGGGGGCCCACGAGGCAGGGGGCGCGCCCTAGGGGGGGCGCGCCCTCCACCCTCGTGGCCGCCTCTCTCCTTTCTTGACAGAGGGTCCAAGTCTCCTGGATCATATTTGTTGAGAAAATCACGTTCCCGAAGGTTTCATTCCGTTTGGACTCCGTTTGATATTCCGTTTCTTCGAAACACTGAAATAGGCAAAAAACAGCAATTCTGGGCTGGGCCTCCGGTTAATAGGTTAGTCCCAAAAGTAATATAAAAGTGGAAAATAAAGCCCAATATGGTCCAAAACAATAGATAATATAGCATGGAGCAATAAAAAATTATAGATACATTGGAGACGTATCATGCGCCTGTAAGAGTCCTCGCCTGCCCGCGAGACATTTTCCCAGGCCGCCGCAGTGCAGGAGGACATCTTCGCTGCTTCCGCGGCGCGGCCGGATATCTCTGCTACTTCTGCAGTGCGGCCGCACTAGTCTGCTGCATCGACGGCTGATACGTCTCCGTCGTATCTACTCTTCCAATCACTTTTGCCCTTGTTTTGGACTCTAACTTGCATGATTTGAATGGAACTAACCCGGACCGACGTTGTTTTCAGCAGAATTGCCATGGTGTTATCTTTGTGCAGAAACAAAAGTTCTCAGAATGACCTGAAACTTCACGGAGATTAGTTTTGGAAATAATAAAAGTACTAGCGAAAGAATCAAGGCCAGGGGCCCCACACCCTTTCCACGAGGGTGGGGGGCACGCCTGCCCCTGATACGTCTCCTTGTATCTACTTTTCCAAACACTTTTGCCCTTGCTTTGGACTCTAATTTGCATGATTTGAATGGAACTAACCCGGACTGACGCTGTTTTTAGCAGAATTGCCATGATCTTGTTTTATGTGCAGAAAACAAAAGTTCTCGGAATGACCTGAAACTCCATGGAACATCTAGTTGAAAATAATAAAAAATCCATGTTCACGAGGGTGGGGGGCGCCCCCCCTAGGGCACGCCCCCTACCTTGTGGGCCCCCTGGAGCTCCTCCGACGCCAACTCCGACTCTATATATTTGCTTTCGGGGAGAAAAAATAAGAGAGAAGAAATCATCGCGTTTTACGATACGGAGCCGCCGCCAAGCCCTAAAACCTCCTGGGAGGGCTGATCTGGAGTCCGTTCGGGGCTCCGGAGAGGGGGATTCATCGCCGTCATCATCATCAACCATCGTCCATCACCAATTTCATGATGCGCACCACCGTGCGTGAGTAATTCCATTGTAGGCTTGCTAGACGGTGATGGGTTGGATGAGATCTATCATGTAATCGAGTTAGTTTTGTTAGGGTTTGATCCCTAGTATCCACTATGTTCTGAGATTGATGTTGCTATGACTTTGCTATGCTTAATGCTTGTCACTAGGGCCCGAGTGCCATGATTTCAGATCTGAACCTATTATGTTTTCATGAATATATGTGAGTTCTTGATCCTATCTTGCAAGTCTATAGTCACCTACTATGTGTTATGATCCGGCAACCCCGAAGTGACAATAATCGGGACCACTCCCGGTGATGACCATAGTTTGAGGAGTTCATGTATTCACTATGTGCTAATGCTTTGTTTCGGTTCTCTATTAAAAGGAGGCCTTAATATCCCTTAGTTTCCATTAGGACCCCGCTGCCACGGAGGGTAAGACAAAAGACGTCATGCAAGTTCATTTCCTTAAGCACGTATAACTATATTCGGAATACATGCCTACATTACATTGATGAATTGGAGCTAGTTCTGTGTCACCCTATGTTATGACTGTTACATGATGAACCGCATCCGGCATAATTATCCATCACCGATTCAATGCCTACGAGCTTTCCATATACTGGTTTACGCTTATTTACTTTCCCGTTTCTACTGTTACAATCACTACAAAAACACCAAAAATATTACTTTTGCTTTCATTACTCTTTTCTTATCGTTACCACTACTATCATATTACTTTGCTACTAAACACTTTGCTGCAGATATTAAGTTATCCAGGTGTGGTTGAATTGACAACTCAGCTGCTAATACTTGAGAATATTCTTTGGCTCCCCTTGTGTAGAATCAATAAATTTGGGTTGAATACTCTACCCTCGAAAGCTATTGCGATCCCCTACACTTGTGGGTTATCAAGACTAATTTCTGGCGCCGTTGCCGGGGAGCATAGCTCTATTCTTTGAGTCACTTGGGATTTATATCTGCTGGACACTATGAAGAACTTGAAAGACACTAAGACAACAATTTATCCCTCAACTACGAGGGGAGGTAAGGAACTGCCATCTAGCTCTGCACTTGATTAACCTACTGTTTTGAGTAAGCTTGCGACACCTAAACCTGCCTCTGCTATTTGTTCTGATATGTCGCATGTTATTGATGATGCCACTTCTGCTATGCATGATACTTATGATGAAACTACTTCTATGCTTGATACTACTGTGCCCCTTAGTGAATTTCTTGATGAACAAATTGCTAGGGCTAGAGAGAAAGAAATTATTGAAACTGATACTGTTGATGAAAGTGATGATGAAGATAGGCCTATTATTCCTGAGGGTTATGTTTTTGATAAATAAGCTTCTGCAGCTATTTTAGCTTGCAGAGATAGTCATGAACTCAAGAGGCTATTAATTAAATGGAACAAGGAATCACTTAGAGATAAAATGAGGCCTGACCCTGCTTTTGCTACTTCACCTATCTGTGTTGCCGATAAGGATTATGAATTCTCTGTTGATCCTGATATAATTACTTTGATTGAATCTGATCCTTTTCATGGCTATGAATCTGAAACTGTTGTGGCACATCTTACCAAATTAAATGATATAGCCACCCTGATCACTAATGATGAGAGATCTCGGTACTTTTATATCCTTAAAATATTTCTGTTCTCATTAAAGGGTGATGCTAAGATATGGTTTAATTCTCTTGATCCTGGTTGTGTGCATAGTCCCCAGGATATGATTTATTACTTCTCTGCTAAATATTTCCCTTCTCATAAGAGACAAGTTGCTTTAAAGGAAATATACAACTTTGTGCAAATTGAAGAAGAGAGTCTCCCACAAGCTTGGGGGAGGCTTCTCAAGTTACTTAATGCTTTGCCAGATCATCCTCTTAAGAAAAATGAAATACTTGATATCTTTTATAATGGACTAACCAATGCTTCCAGAGATTACCTGGATAGTTGTGCTGGTTCTCTTTTCAGGGAAAGAACACTGGATGAAGCTGAAATTCTATTGAATAATATGTTGGCAAATGAAAATAATTGGGCACTTCCTGAGCCAGTTCCTGCTCCAATTACTAAGCCTATTCCTAAACCAACTCTGAAGAAGAGAGGTGTTATATTTCTCAGTCCTAAAGATATGCAAGAGGCAAAGAAATCTATGAAAGAAAAAGGTATTAAAGCATAAGATGTTAAGAATTTACCTCCTATTGAAGAAACACATGATCTTAATTTACCGCTTGTTGAAGAAATATATGATCTTAATCCATTACCTATTGAGAACCTCCTGATCTTGATAACCCGACACAGGTAGTAAAGGTAAATTCTCTATATAGATTTGATGAAGGTGATATTCCTCATTATAAGTCTGCTAGACAATGCTTTGATGAGTTTTATAATTTTATTGTTAAACAAGAAAATTTCAATGCTTATTTTGGTAGACAATTAAAACAAAATGCTTATATGATTAAACACTTGGGTGACTATATGGCTAATATTAGAGGTGAACTTAAACTTGTTAGCAAACATGCTTCTATGGTTACCACTCAAGTAGAACAAGTACTTAAGGCTCAAAATGATTTGCTCAATGAAATGAATAGTAAGAAAAATGATTATGCTGTTAGAGTGGCTACTAGAACTGGTAGAATGACTCAGGAACCTTTGTATCCTGAAGGCCACCCTAAGAGAATTGAGCAAGATTCTCAGAGAAATAATATTGATGCACCTAGTTCTTCTAAAAGGAAGAAAAAGAAAAACGATAAGACTTTGCAAACTTCTAGTGATCCTATTGCTGAACCACCTGAGAATCCAAATGATATATCTATGTCTGATGCTGAAACACAATCTAGTAATGAACATGAACCTAGTGAAAATGTTAATGATGATGTTCATGATGATGCTCAACCTAATAATGATAATGATGTAGAAATTGAACCTGCTGTTGATCTTGATAACCCACAATCAAAGAATCAATGTTATGATAAGAGAGACTTTGTTGCTAGGAAAGATGGTAAAGAAAGAGAACCATGGGTTCAGAAACCCATGCCTTATCCTCCCAAACCATCCAAGAAAAAGGATGATGAGGATTTTGAGCGCTTTGCTGAAATGATTATACCTATCTTTTTGCGTATGTGATTGACTGATATGCTCAAAATGAATCCTTATGCTAAGTATATGAAAGATATTGTTACTAATAAAAGAAAGATACTGGAAGCTGAAATTTCCACCATGCTTGCTAATTATACTTTTAAGGGTGGAATACCTAAGAAACTTGGAGATCGAGGAGTACCAACTATACCATGCTCCATTAAAACAAACTATGTTAAAACTGCTTTATGTGATCTTGGAGCCGGTGTTAGTGTTATGCCTCTCTCTTTATATCGTAGACTTGATTTGAATAAGTTGACACCTACTGAAATATCTTTGCAAATGGCTGATAAATCAACTGCTATACCTGTTGGTATTTGTGAGGATGTGCCTGTTGTGGTTGCAAACGTTACTATTTTAACGGACTTTGTTATTCTTGATATTCACGAGGATGATAGTATGTCCATTATTCTTGGAAGACCTTTTCTGAATACTGCAGGGGCTGTTATTGATTGCAACAAAGGCAACGTCACTTTTCATGTTAATGGTAATGAGCATACGGTACACTTTCCGAGGAAACAACCTCAAGTTCATAGTATCAACTCTATTGGAAAAATTCCATCGATTATATTTGGAGGTTTTGAATTTCCTCTTCCTACTGTCAAGAAGAAATATGATATTCTTATTATTGGGGATGTGCATATCCCCGTTGAGGTAACATAGTGTTATTCGAAATTTCTCCGGTTCCATGTTAATCGGAATGAGTTTGTTAACAAGACTTGATCAACCTTGTTAGTGGATTCCTTTTGATGAGCATGAGATGAATGAAACTAGAAGGCACAACCTTCTGTTCCCTCTTTATACTTCCTGTTATTTAGTTGAAATAAAGTAAAAATAGTATTTTTCTGTCTGTTTCCTGATTTATCCATGCAATATAAAAATACCCCGAAAATAAAAGTCCTCCAAATGCCATGCCAATTTAATATAATTTTTCTGGAATATTTGAGGATTTATGGTACTGAAAACACCGCGGGGGAGCTGCCACCTGGCCACGAGGGTGGAGGGCGCGCCCCCTGCCCCGTGGGCCCATAGTGGCCCTCCTCCACTTATTCCTGCACCCATCCTCTTCTTCTTCCTCCCACAAACACGAATAACCAGCTCAAGCATGAGTTCTAGCTCACTTTGCTGCGATTTTCGATCTCCTTGCTCAAAGCACTTCTCACAAAACTGCTTGGGGAGATTGTTCCTTGGTATGTGACTCCTCCATTGGTCCAATTAGTTTTTGCTGTAGTTCTTTATTCATTGCAAATTTGTGTTGCATAGGTGACCATGTTCTTGAGCTTGCATGTCAAATTTATATGGTTCCAAGTAGTTCTAATGCTTTTATATAGGCTCTAGGCACTTGTAGGAGTAGTTGCTATCAATTTTGTTGAGCTTTGTTTACTTTTGTTTGAAGTTACTAAAAATTTCAGAAATTTTTCAGAGAAAAGCAATATGCTTAGGAAGATGTTCCAAGGTGGTTCTTCAAGGAAGCAAGGCCCCAGGCTTGCAATGTGTGATGCTGATGAGGAGCCTCCAAGGGATGCTCCAGTGCGGTCTTGTGAATGGCCTTCAGAAAGTTTTATGGATCGAGCGGGAATTAAAGAGGAATTTAATGCATATTTGCGCAACGCCGATCTTGTGGAATTTGAGGCAGACAAATGTCCCCAGTACCATCAACTCACTAGTTCATTTGTGAGGAGGTTTGAGTTTTCATGTTCACGTAATTCTCCAACAGTCATGTTTGATCTTTATGACAAATCTTATACCATGGACTTAGAGGATTTTACTTTTGCCTGCAAACTCCCACAATGGGGTAGTACTATTGATCCCCGTAAATCTGAATTTAGAAACTTTCTTGCTAGTATAACTGTAGGGGAATCTAGAGATATAACGCAAGCTACCATAGGGAGCATTCACTTTCCTGCTATACATTATTTTGCTCTCTTCATAGGTAGGTGCATAAATGCTAAGGATGAAGCATGTCATATGTGTGTCCCTGACCTTAGCATTCTTAGGAGTGTTGTGTTAGGAGACCAATCTTATCATATGGGAGCCATTGTAGCACGTAGGTTGCATCATAATAGATATAATGGAGATTTCTTTGGAGGAATTTATGCAACCTGCCTAGCTAATTTTCTTGAGGTGGACGTTCGTGAGGGTGATATGGAGTTGCCTCCTGCTTATTTAGATTTTAATTCTATGGTCTCCCACCAGTTTGTCGAGAGGGATGAATCACCTCTCTTATATCGATCTTTGATAAACGGCGGTTTTTTGTATTACTCTCCCTGCTCCTGCCTTCTTTGATTATCAGGCAAAACTAAGATATACAATTACCAGGGAGGAGGCAGATGAGTACGAGAGGAGAGTGGAGGCAGCCCGACGCCACGCTGCAGCTCAGGAGGCGATAGCCACTGCATCGCAGTACGACCCCAGCTACACCTACGGGTATCAGCCAGGCTATCCCTGGCCATAAACCAACTTAGGCCAAAAGCCTAAGCTTGGGGCAGTACGTATTTCTCACCGACATTACATTTATGTTCACACACTCATTGCTAGATGTCGGTGCTCATACTCTTTCACTGTAATATCCATGCTAGTTTATTTTCTTTTTTACTTCTTTCCTCTTGTGTGTTTGTTAAACCTTAAGAAAAACTAAAAAAAATAGTAGTAACTTTTAGTTAGTTTACTTTTCTTGCTGTAGCAGTAATAATTAAAAAGAAAACCCAAAAATATTTCTCGTTCTTCTTTTGCTTGATGGGAGCTTTCCCATGTAAATAGTTTTTATTTCTTTTCTTTTCTTTGGGGGTCGGTAGGAGAAGACCATGATTAAAATGTTGAAGTGGCTCGTATATGCATTATTGTTGATTTAACCAAGAGCCTATATTGCCTTGTCTTCTCCTGTTTATTGAATGCTCGCAGATTCCAGCTTAGGCCAATGCACATGCACTATTATTATTACTCACATCGTTCGGTCGTGCAAGTGAAAGGCAATTATGATGATATATGATGGACGGACTGAGATGAGAAAAGTTGGTATGAACTCAACCTCTCTTGTTTTTGTAAATATGATGAGTTCATCGTTCTTGATTCAACTTATTATGAATAAACATGTTTGCAATGACAAATAGAGATCATAGTTGCTTGTGCCATGCTTGATTAGCTATGAGTTATAATGGTTTACCTTGCGTGCCAACATGCTATTAAAATGGTTATGATGTGGTATAGTGGGGTGGTATCCTCCTTTGAATGATTTAAGTGACTTGACTTGGCACATGTTCACACATGTA
Source organism: Triticum monococcum (assembly GCA_034509565.1). Lineage (NCBI taxonomy): Eukaryota > Viridiplantae > Streptophyta > Magnoliopsida > Poales > Poaceae > Triticum > Triticum monococcum. The sequence continues at coordinate 822,872,957 of CM067843.1, forward strand.
GTTGAAACAAATCAACATAGCCTTCACGATATTTATGTTCATGGTGGATTATATCCTACTCATGCTTGCATCCAATGTTTATTAATTTTAATGCATGTTCATGACTGTTGTCGCTCTCTAGTTGGTCGCTTCCCAGTCTTTTGCTAGCCTTCACTTGTACTAAGCGGGAATACTGCTTATGTATCCAATCCCTTAAACCCCAAAGTTATTCCAGATGAGTCCACTATACCTTCCTATATGCTGTATCTACCTGCCGTTCCAAGTAAATTTGTATGTGCCAAACTCTAAACCTTCAAATAAACATTATGTTTTGTATGCTCGAATAGCTCATGTATCAACTAGGGCTGCCCTTATCTTCCATGTTAGGCGGGTTATTCTCAAGAGGAGTGGACTCCGCTCCTCATTCACGAGAAAATGGTTGGTCACCGGGATGCCCAGTCCCATGCTTTCTGCAAACTAAATCAAAATTAATTGCAAACAAAACTCCCCTAGGACTGTTGTTAGTTGGAGACACTCGTTGTTTCGAGCAAGTCAGGGATTGATGCTTGTTGGTGGAGGGGGAGTATAAACTTTACCATTCTGTTTGGGAACCGCCTATAATGTGTGTAGCATGGAAGATATCGCCATCTCTTAGTTGTTATGTTGACAATGAAATTATGCCGCTCAAAATATCATTTATCTCTATTTCAAAAACGAGCTCTGGCACCTCTACAAATCCCTACTTCCCTCTGCGAAGGGCCTATCTATTACTTTTATGTTGAGTCATCACCCTCTTATTAAAAGCACTAGCTGGAGAGCACAACTGTCATTTGCATTCATTACTGTTAGTTTATATTGGGTATGACTATGATTGGATCTCTTTTACCATGAATTACAATGTCTAGTCAGTCCTTGACCTTTAAAGGTGCTCTGCATTTATGTTTTGCAGTCTCAGAAAGGGCTAGCGAGATACCATCTTGTTATATCATATCATGATTGTTTTGAGAAAGTGTTGTCATCCGAGATTTATTATTATCGCTCGCTAGTTGATTTATGCTAGTGATATGAGTAAACATGAGACCTGAGAATTATTACAAATGTGGTTAGTTATAATCTTTGCTGAAAACTTGAATGCTGGCTTTACATATTTACAACAACAAGAGCAAACAGAGTTTGTAGAAGTTTTTCTATATCTCTTTCAGCTTATCAACTGAATTGCTTGAGGACAAGCAAAGGTTTAAGCTTGGGGGAGTTGATACATCTCCGTCGTATCTACTTTTCCAAACACTTTTGCCCTTGTTTTGGACTCTAATTTGCATGATTTGAATGGAACTAACCCGGACTGACGCTATTTTCAGTAGAATTGCCATGATGTTGTTTTATGTGTAGAAAATAAAAGTTCTCGGAATGACCTGAAACTCCACGGAAAATCTAGTTGAAAATAATAAATATCCTTGCCAAAGATGAAGACCAGGGGGCCCACACCCTGTCCAAGAGGGTGGGGGGCGCCCCCTAGGGCGCGCCCCCTACCTCGTGGGCCCCCTGGAGCTCCTCCGACGCCAACTCCGACTCTATATATTTGCTTTCGGGGAGAAAAAATAAGAGAGAAGAAATCATCGCGTTTTACGATACGAAGCCGCCGCCAAGCCCTAAAACCTCTCGGGAGGGCTGATCTGGAGTCCGTTTGGGGCTCTGGAGAGGGGGATTCGTCACCGTCGTCATCATCAACCATCCTCCATGACCAATTTCATGATGCTCACCGCCGTGCGTGAGTAATTCCATCGTAGGCTTGCTGGACGGTGATGGGTTGGATGAGATCTATCATGTAATCAAGTTAGTTTTGTTAGGGTTTGATCCCTAGTATCCACTATGTTCTGAGATTGATGTTGCTATGACTTTGCTATGCTTAATGCTTGTCACTAGGGCCCGAGTGCCATGATTTCATATCTGAACCTATTATGTTTTCATGAATATATGTGAGTTCTTGATCCTATCTTGCAAGTCTATAGTCACCTACTATGTGTTATGATCCGGCAACCCCGAAGTGACAATAATCGGGACCACTCCCAGTGATGACCATAGTTTGAGGAGTTCATGTATTCACTATGTGCTAATGCTTTGTTCCGGTTCTCTATTAAAAGGAGGCCTTAATATCCCTTAGTTTCCATTAGGACCCCGCTGCCACGGGTAGGTAGGACAAAAGATGTCCTGCAAGTTCTTTTCCTTAAGCACGTATGACTATATTCGGAATACATGCCTACATTACATTGATGAATTGGAGCTAGTTCTGTGTCACCCAATGTTATGACTATTACATGATGAACCACATCCGGCATAATTATCCATCACCTATCCAATCCTACGAGCTTTCCATATACTTGTTTACGCTTATTTAATTTTCCGTTGCTACTGTTACAATCACTACAAAAACACCAAAAATATAACTTTTGCTTTCATTACTCTTTTGTTACCGCTACCACTACTATCATATTACTTTGCTACTAAACACTTTGTTGCAGATATTAAGTTATCCAGGTGTGGTTGAATTGACAACTCAACTACTAATACTTGAGAATATGCGTTGGCTCCCCTTGTGTCGAATCAATAAATTTGGGTTGAATACTCTACCCTCGAAAGCTGTTGCGATCCCCTACACTTGTGGGTTATCAGCCCCCTGGGTGCACCCCCTGCCTTGTGGGCCCCCTGGAGCTCCAATGACCTCAACTCCAACTCTATATATTCATGTTCGGGGAGAAAAATCAGAGAGAAAGATTCATCGCGTTTTACGATACAGAGCCGCTGCCAAGCCCTAAACTCTCTCGCGAGGGCTGATCTGGAGTCCGTTCGGGGCTCCGAAGAGGGGAATCCGTCGCCGTCGTCATCATCAACCATCCTCCATCACCACTTTCATGATGCTCACCGCCGTGTGTGAGTAATTCAATGATAGGCTTGCTGGACGGTGATGGGTTGGATGAGATTTATCATGTAATCGAGTTAGTTTTGTTAGGGTTTGACCCCTAGTATCCACTATGTTCTGAGATTGATGTTGCTATGACTTTGCTATGCTTAATGCTTGTCACTAGGCCCCGAGTGCCATGATTTCAAATCTGAACCTATTATGTTTTCACGAATTTATGTGAGTTCTTGATCCTATCTTGCAAGTCTATAGTCACCTAGTATGTGTTATGATCCGGCAACCCTGAAGTGACAATAATCGGGACCACTCTCGGTGATGACCAAAGTTTGAGGAGTTCATGTATTCACTATGTGTTAATGCTTTGGTCCGGTACTCTATTAAAAGGAGGCCTTAATATCCCTTAGTTTCCACTAGGACCCCGCTGCCATGGGAGGGTAGGACAAAAGATGCCATGCAAGTTCTTTTCCATAAGCACGTATGACTATATTCGGAATACATGCCTACATTACATTGATGAATTGGAGCTAGTTCTGTGTCACCCTATGTTATGACTATTACATGATGAACCGCATCCGGCATAATTCTCCATCACCGATCCAATGCCTACGAGCTTTTCACATATTGTTCTCCGCTTATTTACTTTTCCGTTGCTACTGTTACAATCACTACAAAACCCAAAAATATTACTTTTGCTACCGTTACCGTTACTATCATACTACTTTGCTACTAAATACTTTGCTACAAATACTAAGTTATCCAGGTGTGGTTGAATTGACAACTCAACTGCTAATACTTGAGAATATTCTTTGGCTCCCCTTGTATTGAATCAATAAATTTGGATTGAATACTCTACCCTCGAAAACTGTTGCAACCCCCTATACTTGTGGGTTATCAAGACTATTTTATGGCGCCATTGCCGGGGAGCATAGCTCTATTCTTTGAGTCACTTGGGATTTATATTTGCTGGTCACTATGAAGAACTTGAAAGACGCGAAAACAAAATTTTATTCCTCAACTACGAGGGGAGGTAAGGAACTGCCATCTAGCTCGGCACTTGATTCACCTTCTGTTTTGAGTAAGCTTGCGACACCTAAACCTGCTTCTGCTATTAATTCTGATATGTCACATGTTATTGATGATACCACTTCTGCTATGCATGATACTTACGATGAAACTACTTCTATGCTTGATACTACTGTGCCACTTGGTGTATTTCTTGATGAACAACTTGCTAGGGCTAGAGAGAATGAAATTATTGAAACTGATAATATTGATGAAAGTGATGATGAAGATTCTCCCCCAAGATATGAATTGCCTGTTGTGCCTGAGGGTTATGTTATGGATGAAGAAACTGCTAGAGACTTTCTTGCTTGCAATGATAGAAGCGATCTTAAGAAATTATTAGCTAAGCTTAAACAAAAAACTCTGAATGCTAGAATGAAATATGATCCTGCTTATGCTACTTCACCTATCTTTGTTACTGATAAGGATTATGAATTCTCTGTCAACCCCGATATAATTACTTTGGTTGAATCTGATTTTTTATGGCTATGAATCTGAAACTGTTGTGGCACATCTTACTAAATTAAATGATATAGCCACCCTATTCACTAAGATGAGAAAACTCGCTACTATTATATCCTTAAAATATTTCCGTTCTCATTAAAGGGTGATGCTAAGATATGGTTTAATTCTCTTGATCCTGGTTGTGTGCGTAGTCCCGAGGATATGATTTATTACTTCTCTGCTAAATATTTCTCTGCTCATAAGAAACAAGCTGTTTTGAGGGAAATATATAATTTTGTGCAAATTGAAGAAGAGAGTCTCCCACAAGCTTGGGGGAGGCTTCTCCAATTACTTAATGCTTTGCTTGATCATCCTCTCAAGAAAAATGAAATACTTGATATCTTTTATAATGGACTAACTGGTGCTTCTAGAGACCACCTGGATAGTTGTGCTGGTTCTGTATTTAGGGAAAGAACACCAGATGAACCTAAAATTCTATTGAATAATATGTTGACTAATGAAAATAATTGGACACTTCCTGAGCCAACTCCTGAACCAACTCCTAAGCCAACTCCGAAGAAAGGGGGTGTTCTATTTCTCAATCCTGAAGATATGCAAGAGGCAAAGAAATCTATGAAAGAAAAAGGTATAAAAGCTGAAGATGTTAAGAATTTACCGCCCGTTGAAGAAATACATGGTCTTAATTTACCTCCTATTGAAGAAATACATGATTTTAATCCATTACCTATTGAATAAGTACACAGTGTTGATAACCCGACACAGGTAGTAAAGGTAAATTCTCTCTATAGATTTGATGAAGGTGATATTCCTCGTTATAAGTCTGCTAGCCAATGCTTAGACGAGTTTGATAATTTTATTGTCAAACAGGAAAACTTCAATGCTTATGTTGGTAGAAAATTAAAACACAATGCTTATATGATTGAACACTTGGGTGATTATATGTCTAGAGTTAAATGTCAACTTAAACTCATTAGTAAACATGCTTCTATGGTTACCACTCAAGTAGAACAAGTACTTAAGGCTCAGAATGATTTAATCAATAAATTGAATAGTAAGAATAATGATTTTGATGTTAGAGTCACTAGTAGATAAACCACAGTTAGTCCCGGTTGGTAAGGGCCTTTTGTCCCAGTTTCTGAACCGGGACTAAAGGGTCGTTACTAATGCCCTACCCCTTTAGTCCCGGTTCAGTCCAGAACCGGGACAGATGGGCCTCCACGTGGCCGGTGCGCCGAGCCCAGGCAGGAGGGCCTTTGGTCCCGGTTGGTGGCACCAACCGGGACCAATAGGCATCAACGCGTCAACATTTCAGGGGCTATGGTTTTTGTTTTGTTTGAAAGGGGGGGGGGTTGGGGGTTTTGGGGGGTTAATTTAATTGTTTCATATATTGTGTTATAGCTATAGCTAATTAATAGAGAGAGGTGTCCTCTCTTATGTCCGTGCTTGGTCGACGCTACGTACTATATATGTATAGAGAGGACTAGACACGCTAGCTAGCTAGTAAGAAAACGAAGGAAACAGAAGATCGTCATGAACATATATGCATACAGAGAGAAGTGATATCGACCACCTCTCCTTCTCCGAGAGATTGGTCGAACAACAAGTTCTCGTATATCTATCCGACACTACCGGCTACATATATACAATAATTATCTCTTACAATATAATCTCCTAATTATATACGAAGTCAAGCTCCACATGGCATTCTCCGTCTTCAGCGATCACGTGGTCAAGGAAGAATGCCGCCAATTCCTCTTGAATTGCTCGCATACGATCTGGTGGTAGGAGTTCATCCCGCATCCGAAAGATCTAATTTGAAGAAGGGGGTCAATACATATATATATATATATATATATGAATAAATGAAACTCAACACAAATTATGGTAATAAAATAAAATTGTGAATAGTATTGCTTACGCACTTCATATTGTTCTTCAGTGTACCCCCGTTCACAAGTCGTGTAGGGGATGGACTCGCAAACGTAGTATCCACAGAAATCATTCCCTTGATCCTGCCACAACCACTTTACAAGAAATAGAGGTCAATCGAACTGATAAGCAAGCATGCCAAATGGTATTGATGAAACTAGCGCTTGAATCACTAGGAGATGCGCGGAACATGCTACTATAGTACTTACTTTCGGGTATCTAAATTGCAGCTTCTTCGGCAGTCCCGGAGCTTTTCTGGTGAATTTTCTCCAAACCCTGCTAGACAAAGAAAACAATTACTTGATATCAGGAAATGAACAAAGTTGCTGATATGGTGGAGAATGATTGATTTAACTTACTTCTCGAGGATTTCAGTCATGTCCGCATACTCCTGGGGATCTTTTCGTCTCGAGTCTAAGACGGTTACTAGTCCGTGCTCAAGCTTAATCTCTAGGAGAATATAGTGGATACTGCGCACGCATGCATAACTCATCAATTACATTACTATAACCTGGACTAATATATAAGGGAAACCGAATATGCACAAGAAAGTAACACTCACTTGAAGTTGTAAGGAATGAGTATTATATCTTTGTTTTCATTTATTACCAACGATCATAGCAAGTTGGCCTCAGTATCTTTGGCATGAAATTTAAACTCAGTTGCATCTATGAGATTTGTGTTAATGAAACCAATATCACCGACTTGTCTTTTCTTCAATTCGGCGATCTTCAATCTGCATAATATAGTGAGGATAATTATAAATATATGCAATGAAAGAGCTGACCTATATAGAGAGACTTAATGACAGAAGTAGTAGTACTTACAGACAGTAGCAGGTGACTGTTGCTTTATCGAGGGCCCTTTGATTGAAAAACTAGAAGAACTCCTCAAATGGATAATTTAATAGTTCAATTCCAACAAGGTCATGCTCCTCTCTAACTCTCAGCGTCAAAGTATTCCTCCCCCCAGACTCTCTGCAGGTTTTCATGTACCAATCATGCAATCTTCGCATCATCGTTGTTAGAGATCTTTCATCATTGGCGAGAGGCTTCTCGTACTCGAATCTGTGTACCACCTCCACCTCCAAGAAATCATAATGTACATCGTCGGGCAGGTAATCTCCAAGATTGCTATAACCGGGCACCATCCTCGGATCATTAGCGATGATGTCACTAGGCACCTTGAGCGGGGGGCACGATTGGTTCGCTTGTTCGCCGAGCTGGGCAATTTGTTTCCCAGCTCGTCGTTCTTTTATCCTTTGATCACTGACAGTACTTCCCGACCGCTCCGCTTCGACAAATGTATTTCCAATAATGCGCTCATAGTTGCCTTTCGGCAGAGACTTTGGTGGTTTTCTCAGGGCAGCCAGAGTGCGCTTCGCTTTCACCGGATCTACCTTCTCCTCCGGAGGTGGATGTTTCTTTGCTTTCACCCCTTGAAACCAGTTCGTCACTTTGGTTCGCAGGATCTCCGCGTTCTCCTCCGGGGTCATCTCGTATGGTAACTTCTCTGGAGTCTTCAGAGAAGGACCGAATCTGTATTTCCTCCCGCCTCTGGCTGTACTGCTAGATGCCAGCAGAGCAGACGGAGCGGCTGCGGCTGTCTTCTTTCCTTGCTTACGAGGCAGAGGAGAAGGACTACGACGCGCCGGAGTAGCCAGAGCGGCGGTGGTCTCTTCCGCCCTTGCTGACAAGGCGGAGAAGGAGGAGGCTGGCTGCTCGGGCGCGCCGGCGCAGGCGGAGAAGGAGGCGGAGTGCCGCCACGCGCCGGAGAAGGAGGCCGAGTGCCCTGATTGTCACTCGCCGGAGGAGGAGGCGGTGGAGGAGGCGGAGTGCCCTGACTCGCCGGAGGAGGAGGAGGAGGCGGAGGCGTCCAGTTCAGAAGGTTGATGAGCTCCTTCCGCCATAGGCATGGAGTCTTCAGAGCAGAACCCAGCCGAGTCTCCCCTTCACCGGTAGGGTGGTCAAGCTGGAGGTCCTCAAATCCCTCCATTATTTCATCCACCATCACCCTAGCATATCCTTCTAGAATCGGCCGGCAGTGAGAAGTTGCGCCGGGTTTAGTAGGAAAAACAGAGCCAACAGCCGCCTTGACCTTCAAATTCATCCATTGCGTCATAAGGTGGCAATTTTGAGACTCCGTGATAGCATCCACGGGATAGCTGGCAGGAGCCGTCAAGACATGCTCCGGCTGAAGCAGCTTGGTGGAAGCCACACTGCTTCTCCACTGAGATGGCGGGGTAGCTTCGGGGGAAGCTTCGGCAGTTCGTTTGCTGCGATTTGCTTCTCGTTCCTCTATCGCTTGAACCCTTGTCTGCTGCACTTTTTTCCTCTTCTCCTGGCATTTGTAACCGCTTGCGACCGGAAATCCAGCCTTCCACGAAACGGAGCCTGGCATGCCTCGTGTCCGTCCAGGGTGCTCAGGATTCCCGAGGGCCATTGTGAGCTCGTCATTCTCTCTGTCTGGAACGAACGTCCCTTGCTGCGCTACATCGATATAGTGTTGAAGCCTCTTGACTGGTATTTTCATTTGCTCGTCCGTCCAAAGGCACTTCTCTGATACAGGGTCCAAGGTTCCATCAGCCCCGAAGAACCAAGTACGGCAACGGTCTTGCCAGGTCATTGTCTCTGGTTCGATCCCTTTATCAATCAGATCATTCTCAGCCTTGGCCCACTTAGGCCAGGCTTTGAGGTAGCCACCTGACCCCGTGCGATGGTGAAGCTTCTTCTTGGCAGCATTTTGCTTGTTTGTCGTCGACATCTTCTTACTCTTTTCCGATGTCTTGTGGGCCACAAATGCGGGCCAGTGATCTCTGATCTTCTCATATTTGCCCTTGAATCCTGGTGTCTCTTCTTTGTCGACAAACCTTTTCAGCTCATTCTTCCACCTCCTGAATAGGTCTACCATCTTCTTAAGAGCAAAAGACTTGATTAATTGCTCTTTAACTGGCTTCTCCGGATCATCCTCTGGCGGTAGGGTGAAATTTGACTTTAGCTCAGTCCAAAGATCATTTTTCTGCATATCATTAACATAAGACACCTCAGGGTCTTTGTTCTTAGGCTTATACAATTGGTGGATGCTGATCGGGATCTTGTCCCTAACAAGAACCCCGCACTGAGCAGAAAATGCATCTTTTGTCCGGATGGGTTCAATCGGTTGGCCATCGCGCGGGATTGCTGTGATCTCAAACCTTTCATCTGAGCTCAACTTTTTCTTTGGGCCTCGTCTCTTTACCGAAGTTGTGCTCGATCCGGAGGGCTAGAAAAAAGAAGAAAGACGAAAGTTAATTAATATGTGTACATACCAAAACAATGAATGCATCAATTAGCTAGTCAGCACAGGCTTAACTAATATATATAGCTGGCCGGACCCGGTTCGGTCACCGGAGCCGTCATCATAGTCTCGTTCTTGCACCGTCATTGGGTCACTGGAGCCGTCATCACGGTCTCCTTCATAATCCTAGCCTGCTTCTTCATCACCATGTCCTTCCAGACCATCGGTGTCGTTGAGAAACAACGAGCATACGGCATCACTTCCTTGTGCGATTATGTCCCCCAACATCACTTCTTGTGCTTCGTCTCGGGGGGTGTCCATAGTTTATACAAATATTTACAACATGGCAATTATTTTTCAAACATAACATATGGATATATTAGTGGCAAATGTAGAACTAGCTAGCTAATCACAATAAGGAATCATATTAGTGGCCTCGACGCTGCTTCTGTAGGGTTTGGGGTGGCCTCGACAATGCTTCAAGGGTTTGGGGTGGCCTCGACAATGCTTCAAGGAGGGGGTAATATCGACAACGATGAGATACATACATGGGAAAATAATTTTATCGGGGAGGGGGTATATCAACCCCCCCTCCCACGTGTTGAAGTTATCGGGAGGGGTTTATATCGACAATGACGACATACGTACATGGGAAAATAATATTATCGGGGAGAGGGTATATCGACCCCCCCCACGTGTTGAAGTTATCGGGGAGGGGGTATATCGACCCCCCCACGTGTTGAAGTTATCGGGAGGGGGTATATCGACCCCCCACGTGTTGAAGTTATCGGGAGGGGTTTATATCGACAACGACGACATACGTACATGGGAAAATAATATTAACGGGGAGGGGGTATCTCGACCCCCCACGTGTTGAAGTTATGGGGAGGGGGTATATCGAACCCCCTCATGTTGAAGTTATCGGGAGGGGGTATATCGACCCCCCCACGTGTTGAAGTTATCGGTAGTTTATATCGACATGACATACGTACATGGGAAAATAATATTATCGGGGAGCGGGTATATCGACCCCCCTCCTCGTGTTGAAGTTATCGGGAGGGGTATATCGATGATGGCAGACTCGATAAAACATAAGAAAACGAAGAAGAAATAAAAAGAGGAGAAGAAGAAAGGAATAGAGGAGAAGCTTTCTTCTTCTCCTCTTCCTTTTCTTCTTTTTTCCTCTTCTTATTTATTTCTCCTCTTCTTCCTCTCCTCTTCTTCTTTCTTTCCTCTTCTTATTTTCTTCTTTCCTATCCTTCTTTTTCTTCTTCTTCCCTTGTCATATATAAAAACTTTCTATGAACAAAAAAACATTTTTGACATATATATTTAGCATATTCTAGCCATGTACACATATACATCACATACACATATACATTATAGCCACATACACATATACATTATAGCCACATACACATATACATCACATATGAACAAAAAAATTAAACTAATAAAAAAACATATAGCCACATATGAAAAAAAACATATAGCCACATACATACACATATACATTATATATATATATGAACAAAAAAAATTAAACTAATAAAAAAACAAAGCCGGGGCGGCGGCTCATAGCGGGGGCAGGCGAGGGCGCCGGCGCGCGGGGGCGGGACGGGGTAGGGGCAGGGTGACGGCGACGAGGAGCGGGCGGCGACGGCGAGCACGTGGCAGCAGGGGCTCGGGGCGCCGGGGCGGCACGCGCGAGCAAGGGAGCTCGAGGCGATGGTGGGGGCGGCGAGGGCGCCGGCGCGCGGGGGCGGGACGGGGCAGGGGCAGGGCGACGACGACGAGGAGCAAGCGGCGACGGCGAGCACGGGGCAGGGGCTTGGGGCGCCGGGGTGGCGCGCGCGAGCAGGGGAGCTCGAGGCGGGGCGGCGCATGGGGGCAGGGCTACGGCGACTAGGACTGGGCGGCGACCCGTTGGGGCAAAGTGCGGGGCGACGACGACGGCGAGCACGGGCAGCCTGGCAGCGTCGAGGAGGTCGGCGTCGTCGGGGGCAACTGGCGAGGGAAATCTGAAAATTTCCCAAGTGTTGTTTATATAGCAAAGGCTTTGGTCCCGGTTCGTGGCACCAACCGGGACGAATGCCCCCCTTTAGTCCCGGTTGGTGCCACCAACCGGGACCAAAGGCCTCCGCTTCTTGGTCCCGGTTGGTGGCACCAACCGAGACTAAAGGGGGGCATTGGTCCCGGTTGGTGCCATGAACCGGTACCAATGCACCCCTTTAGTCCCGGCTGGTGCAACCAACCGGGACCAAAGGCCTTGCGCTGGCGCGGTGCGGTGGGAAGTTTAGTCCCACCTTGCTAGCTGAGAGAGCTCAGCACCTGTTTATAAGCTGCATTGCGGCTCAGGTGCTGAGCTCCTCTCTAATATGCAGGCAGTACTTGCCTACCCTTTGTCACTGCCATGTTGGGCCTATTGGGCCTGCGGGCCTGCATCCTGGCCCATGTACAGATGGGTTTCTAGTCGTATGCAGGCCGTGTGGCCCAATAGGTGGCATTTTTTATTTTTTCTAGTATTTGTTTTGTTTTTTGAATTATTTATTTTCTTTTGATTCTTGCTTTATTTTTTTATTCTTTTTTGCTTTTAGTTTTAGAAAAATTATAAACTTTCTGTTAGTGCCATTAGTTTTCAAATTTGAAAACACTTTTTGTTTTTTGTTTTCTTTGTTGCTTTATTTATTTTATTTTGTTTCTACTTACAAAAAAATAATTATTGTTGCTATTTTTATTTTTTTTCCAGTTTTTTGTTTTGTTTTCTGCATTATTTATTTTCTTTTTTTTGCTTTATTTTTTTAATTCTTTTTGCTTTTAGTTTTAGAAAAATTATAAACTTTCTGTTATTGCCATTAGTTTTCAAATTTGAAAACACTTTTTTTGTTTTCTTTGTTGCTTTATTTATTTTATTTTGTTTCTAGTTACAACAAAATACTTATTGTTGCTATTTTTATTTTTTCTAGTTTTTTTGTTTTGTTTTCTGCATTATTTATTTTCTTTTGTTTTTTGCTTTATTTTTTAATTCTTTTTGCTTTTAGGTGAGCAAAATTATAAACTTTCTGTTAGTGCCATTAGTTTTAGAAAAATTATAAACTTTCTATTAGTGCCATTAGTTTTCAAATTTGAATAGTTAAAATTTGAATTCTTTGAAATTTGTGTGAATCACAAGTTTGTGATTAACTTTACTAAAAAAATGAACATAGATGCGCCTACTAGGACTTGGAGTCCTAGTAGGACTCCACACCTGGCGCGCCTCTCCTATGGCCAGCCTCCTCCCCCTTGCTCCTTTATATACGGGGGCAGGGGACACCTCTAGACACACAAGTTGATCTTTGAGATCGTTCCTTAGCCGTGTGCGGTGCCCCCTGCCACCATATTCCACCTCGATCATATCGCTGTAGTGCTTAGGCGAAGCCCTGCGTTGGTAGAACATCAAGATCGTCACCACACCGTCGTGCTGACGGAACTCCTCCCCGAAGCTTTGCTGGATCGGAGCCCGGGGATCGTCATCGAGCTGTACGTGTGCTAAGAACTCGGAGGTGCCGGAGTAACGGTGCTTGGATCGGTCGGATCGGGAAGAAGACGTGCGACTACTTCCTCTACGTTGTGTCAACGCTTCCGTTGCGATCTACAAGGGTACCTAGATCAGACTCTCCCCCTCGTTGCTATGCATCACCATGATCTTGCGTGTGCATAGGAAAATTTTGAAATTACTACGTTCCCCAACACTACCATACTGGAAAGACCTAGAGGTCCGCTCTTCAATCGACATGATGCACGTGACGAAGAACCTTTGCGTGAACCTGCTAGGCTTCTTGGGCGTGTATGGAAAGACAAAAGATACACCTGAGGCACGGGAGGACCTGCAAAGTTTGCACGAAAAAGATAGCATGCCTCCGAAGCAGTATGAAGGTCCTGCTAGCTACACTCTTACGAAAGAAGAGAAAGAAATCTTTTTTGAATGCGTGCTCAGTATGAAGGTCCCGACTGGCTTCTCGTCGAATATAAAGGGAATAATAAATATGCCAGAGAAAAAGTTCCAGAACCTAAAGTCTCATGACTACCACGTGATTATGACGCAACTGCTTCCGGTTGCATTGAGGAGGCTTCTACTGGAAAATGTCTGATTAGCCATTGTGAAGCTATGTGCATTCCTCAATGCAATCTCTCAGAAGGTGATCGATCCAGAAATCATACCAAGGCTAAGGAGTGATGTGGCGCAATGTCTTGTCAGTTTCGAGCTGGTGTTCCCACCATCCTTCTTCAATATCATGACGCACGTCCTAGTTCATCTAGCCGACGAGATTGTCATTCTGGGGCCCGTATTTCTACACAATATGTTCCCCTTTGAGAGGTTCATGGGAGTCCTAAAGAAATATGTCCATAACCGCGCTAGGCCAGAAGGAAGCATCTCCATGGGCCATCAAACAAAGGATGTCATCGGGTTTTGTGTTGACTTCATTCCTGGCCTTAAGAAGACAGGTCTCCCTAAATCATGGTATGAGGGGAGACTGACTGGAAAAGGCACGCTTGGAAGGGACTCAATAATATGCAGGGACGGATATTCTTGGTCTCAAGCACACTACACAGTTCTACAGAACTCTACCTTGGTGACCCCGTATATCGATGAACACAAGAACAGTCTGCGCTCCAAACACCCGAAGCAGTGCGACGACTGGATTACATGTGAACACATCAGGACTTTCAGCAGTTGGTTGGAAACACGTCTCAGAGGTGACAACACTGTTTGTGATGAGCTGTACTTGTTGTCCAGGGGACCATCTTTGACTGTATTGATTTACAAAGGATACGAGATAAATGGGAATACATTTTACACGATTGACCAAGATCAAAAGAGCACCAACCAAAACAGCGGTGTCCGCTTTGATGCAACAACCGAGAGGGGAAAGGACACATATTATGGTTACATAGTGGACATATGGGAACTTGACTACGGACATGATTTTAAGGTCCCTTTGTTTAAGTGCAAATGGGTCAATCTGTCAGGAGGCGGGGTACAGGTAGACCCACTGTACGGAATGACAACAGTGGATCTGAAAAATCTTGGGTACATTGACGAACCGTTCGTCCTAGCCAATGGTGTGGCACAAGTTATCTATGTGAAGGACATGTCTACCAGACCGAGAAAAAGAAAAGATAAGGAAGCGATACATCATACGATGAGCCAAAGCGCCACATAGTTCTTTCAGGAAAAAGGGACATCGTGGGAGTGGAGGGCAAGACAGACATGTCTAAAGATTATGAAAAGTTTCATGAAATTCCTCCCTTCAAAGTCAAGGCTGACCCAAGCATCTTGATAAACGATGAAGATTATCCATGGTTACGGCGCAATAAGCAAATGACACAAGCGAAGAAAAAGTGAAGACTTTCTCCCGCAACTATTATG
Source organism: Triticum monococcum (assembly GCA_034509565.1). Taxonomy (NCBI): domain Eukaryota; kingdom Viridiplantae; phylum Streptophyta; class Magnoliopsida; order Poales; family Poaceae; genus Triticum; species Triticum monococcum. The sequence goes on from CM067843.1 coordinate 822,887,995, forward strand.
ATGATACCATGCCAACTTTGTAACAGACGAGTATGATACCATTGTCCGTTTTGTACATACACATGCTATGTGGGTGAAATTATGATACCATGCCAACTTTCAACTTTTTCAGAGTTCATTTGAAATGCTTTAATGTCTTATGGTTCGGCCCTCGTAATACCATTAATCCCGGTTCGCTCCTTGTCAACTATGTTCTCACCAAGAACACTCAAGAGGGCAACCACGTGGGCCATTGGTCCCAATTCGTCTGGACCTTTTGTCCTGGTTCCACGCACGAACTGGGACCAATGCGCCTCGCCCCTGGCCCATGACCATTAGTCCTGGTTTGTGCCACAAACCGGGACTAAAGGATTGGTCCTCGTTGCGGTCAGAGTTTAGTCCCACCTCGCCAACCGAAGGGCGCTCACACCGGTTTATAAGCCCATCCCTCTCTGCCTCGTTGAGCTCCTCTCAAAGTGAAAATAGATGCCCCTATACAGGGAATTTGACCTAAATTCATAATGAATTTCTTTGAAATTCATAGGAATTTATTATGAATTTAGGTTGAATTTTCTCTACCTAGTCCAATTCGGACTAGAGGGGAGGGGGGGGCGCAACAGCCTTTTTTCCTCTTCCCACTAAAGCCCATCAAGGCCCATTACTTCTCCCGTAACTACCCGGTACTCCGAAAAATATCCGAATCACTCGGAACCTTTCCAATGTCCGAATATAGTCGTCCAATATATCGATCTTTATGTATCGACCATTTCGAGACTCCTCGTCATGTCCCCGATCTCATCCGGGACTCCGAACTCCTTCGGTACATCAAAACTCATAAACTCATAATATAACTGTCATCGAAGCCTTAAGCGTGCGGACCCTACGGTTCGAGAACAATGTAGACATGACCGAGACACGTCTCCGGCCAATAACCAATAGCGGGACCTGGATGCCCATATTGGCTCCTACATATTCTACGAAGATCTTTTATCGGTCAGACTGCATAACAACATACGTTGTTCCCTTTGTCATCGGTATGTTACTTGCCCGAGATTCGATCGTCGGTATCCAATACCTAGTTCAATCTCGTTACCGGCAAGTCTCTTTACTCGTTCCGTAATACATCATCCCACAACTAACATATTAGTTGCAGTGCGTGCAAGGCTTATGTGATGTGCATTACCGAGAGGGCCCAGAGATACCTCTCTGACAATCGGAGTGACAAATCCTAATCTCGAAATATGCCAACCCAACATCTACCTTTGGAGACACCTGTAGTACTCCTTTATAATCACCCAGTTACGTTGTGACGTTTGGTAGTACCTAAAGTGTTCCTCCGGCAAATGGGAGTTGCATAATCTCATAGTCATAGGAACATGTATAAGTTATGAAGAAAGCAATAGCAACATACTAAACGATCGGGTGCTAAGCTAATGGAATGGGTCATGTCAATCAGATCATTCAACTAATGATGTGACCTCGTTAATCAAATAACAACTCTTTTGTCCATGGTTAGGAAACATAACCATCTTTGATTAACGAGCTAGTCAAGTAGAGGCATACTAGTGACACTCTGTTTGTCTATGTATTCACACATGTATTATGTTTCCGGTTAATACAATTCTAGCATGAATAATAAACATTTATCATGATATAAGGAAATAAATAATAACTTTATTATTGCCTCTAGGGCATATTTCCTTTAGTCTCCCACTTGCACTAGAGTCAATAATCTAGTTCACATCGCCATGTGATTTAACTGCAATAGTTCACATCACCATGTGATTAACACCCATAGTTCACATCGTCATGTGACCAACACTCAAAGGGTTTACTAGAGTCAGTAATCTAGTTCACATATCTATGTGATTAACACCCAAAGAGTACTAAGGTGTGATCATGTTTTGCTTGTGAGATAATTTTAGTCAACGGGTCTGTCACATTCAGATCCGTAAATATTTTGCAAGTTCTATGTCTACAATGCTCTACACGGAGCTACTCTAGCTAATTGCTCCCACTTTCAATATGTATCCAGATTGAGACTTTAGATTCATCTGGATCAGTGTCAAAAACTTGCATCGACGTAACCCTTTACGACGAACCTTTTTGTCACGTCCATAATCGAGAAACATATCCTTATTTCACTAAGGATAATTCTGACCGCTGTCCAGTGATCTACTCCTAGATCACTATTGTACTCCCTTGCCAAATCAATGTAGGGTATACAATAGATCTGGTATACAGCATGACATACTATATAGAACCTATGGCCAAGGCATAGGGAATGACTTTCATTCTCTTTCTATCTTCTGCCGTGGTCGGGCTTTGAGTCTTACTCAACTTCACACCTTGTAATACAGGCAAGAACTCTTTCTTTGACTGCTCCATTTTGAACTACTTCAAAATCTTGTCAAGGTATGTACTCATTGAAAAAACTTATCAAGCGTCTTGATCTATCTCTATAGATCTTGAAGCTCAATATGTAAGCAGCTTCACCGAAGTCTTTCTTAAAAAAACTCCTTTCAAACACTCCTTTATGCTTTACAGAACAATTCTACATTATTTCCGATCAACAATATGTCATTCACATATACTTTATCAGAAATGCTGTAGTGCTCCCACTCACTTTCTTGTAAATACAGGCTTCACCGCAAGTCTGTATAAAACTATATGCTTTGATCAACTTATCAAAGCGTGTATTCCAACTCTGAGATGCTTGCACCAGTCCATAGATGAATCGCTGGAGCTTGCTTATTTTGTTAGCACCTTTAGGATTGACAAAACCTACTAGTTGCATCATATACAACTCTTCTTTAAGAAATCCATTAAGGAATGCAGTTTTGTTGATCCATTTGCCAGATTTCATAAAATGCGGCAATTGCTAACATGATTCGAACAGACATAAGCATAGATACGGGTGAGAAACTCTCATCATAGTCAACACTTTGAACTTGTCGAAAACCTTTTGCGACAATTCTAGCTTTGTAGATAGTAACACTACTATCAACATCCGTCTTCCTCTTGAAGATCCATTTATTTTCTATGGCTTGCCGATCATTGGGCAAATCCATCAAAGTCCATACTTTGTTCTCATACATGGATCATATCTCAGATTTCATGGCCTCAAACCATTTCGCGGAATTTGGGCTCATAATCGCTTCCTCATAGTTCTTAGGTTCGTCATGGTCAAGTAACATGACCTCCAGAACAGGATTATCGTACCACTCTGGTGCGGATTTCACTCTGGTTTACCTACGAGATTCGGTAGTAACTTGATCCAAAGTTTCATGATCATTATCATTAGCTTCCTCACTAATTGGTGTAGGAGTCACAAGAACAGATTTCTGTGATGAACTACTTTCCAATAAAGGAGAAGGTACAATTACCTTATCAAGTTCTACTTTCCTCCCACTCACTTCTTTCGAGAGAAACTCCTTCTCTAGAAAGTATCCATTATAAGCAACGAATGTCTTGCCTTAGGATCTGTGATAGAAGGTGTACCCAACAGTCTCCTTTTGGGTATCCTATGAAGACATATTTCTCTGATTTGGTTTTGAGCTTATCAGGATGAAACTTTTTCACATAAGCATCACAACCCCAAACTTTAAGAAATGACTACTTTGGTTTCTTGCTAAACCACATTTCAGATTGTGTCGTCTCAATGGACTTAGATGGTGCCCCCTTTTTTAACATGAATGCAGCTGTCTCTAATGCATAACCCCAAAACGATAGTGGTAGATCGGTAAGAGACATCATAGATCGCACTATATCTAATAAAGTACGGTTATGACGTTCGGACACACCATTACACTATGGTGTTCCATGTGGCGTGAGTAGTGAAACTATTTCACATTGTTTTTAACTGAAGGCCAAACTCGTAACTCAAATACTCTTCTCTACGATCAGATCATAGAAACTTTATTTTCTTGTTACGATGATTTTTCACTTCACTCTGAAATTCTTTGAACTTTTCAAATGTTTCAGACTTATGTTTCATCAAGTAGATATACTCATATCTGCTCAAATCATCTGTGAAGATCAGAAAATAATGATACCTGTCGCGAGCCTCAATATTCATCGGACCACATACATCAGTATGTATGATTTCCAGCAAATCTGTTGCTCGCTCCATTGTTTCGAAGAACAGAGTCTTAGTCATCTTGCCCATGAGGCATGGTTCGCAAGCATCAACTGATTCATAATCAAGTGATTCCAAAAGCCCATCAGCATGGAGTTTCTTCATGCGCTTTACACCAATATGACCTAAACGGCAGTGCTACAAATAAGTTGCACTATCATTATTAACTTTGCATCTTTTGGTTTCAATATTATGATTATGTGTATCACTATGATCGAGATCCAACGAACTATTTTCATTGGGTGTGTAACAATATAAGGTTTTATTCATGTAAACAGAACAACAATTTATTCTCTTACTTAAATGAATAACCGTATTACAATAAACATGATCAAATCATATTCATGCTCAACGCAAACACCAAATAACACTTATTTAGGTTCAACACTAATCCCGAAATTATAGGGAGTGTGCGATGATGATCATATCAATCTTGGAACCACTTCCAACACACATCGTCACTTCACCCTTAACTAGTCTCTGTTTATTCTGCAACTCCCATTTCGAGTTACTAATCTTAGCAACTGAACTAGTATCAAATACTGAGGGTTTGCTATAAACACTAGTAAAGTACACATCAATAACATGTATATAAAATATACTTATGTTCACTTTGCCATCCTTCTTATCCGCCAATCACTTGGGGTAGTTCCGCTTCCAGTGACCAGTCCCTTTGCAGTAGAAGCACTCAGTCTCAGGCTTAGGTCCAGACTTGGGCTTCTTCACTTGAGCAGCAACTTGCTTGCTGTTCTTTTTGAAGTTCCCCTTCTTCCCTCTGCCCTTTTCTTGAAACTAGTGGTCTTGTCTACCATCAACACTTGATGTTTTTCTTGATTTCTACCTTCATCGATTTCATCATCATGAAAAGCTCGGGAGTCGTTTTCGTCATCCCTTGCATACTATAGTTCATCACGAAGTTCTACTAACTTGGTCATGGTGACTAGAGAATTCTATCAATCACTATCTTATCTGGAAGATTAACTCCCACTTGATTCAAGCGATTGTAGTACCCAGACAATCTGAGCACATGCTCACTAGTTGAGCGATTCTCCTCCATCTTTTAGCTATAGAACTTGTTGGAGACTTCATATCTCTCAACTCGGGTATTTGCTTGAAATATTATCTTCAACTCCTGGAACATCTCATATGGTCCATGACGTTCAAAACGTCTTTGAAGTCCCAATTCTAAGCCATTAAGCATGGTGCACTAAACTATCAAGTAGTCATCATATTGAGCTAGCCAAACGTTCATAACGTCTGCATCTGCTCCTGCAATAGGTCTGTCACCTAGCGGTGCATCAAGGGCATAATTCTTCTGTGCAGCAATGAGGATAAACCTCAGATCACGGATCCAATCCGCATCATTGCTACTAACATCTTTCAATACAATTTTCTCTAGGAACATATCAAAGTAAACACAGGGAAGCAACAACGCGAGCTATTGATCTACAACATGATTTACAAAATACTACGAGGACTAAGTTCATGATAAATTTAAGTTCAATTAATCATATTACTTAAGAACTCCCACTTAGATAGACATCCCTCTAATCCTCTAAGTGATCACGTGATCCAATTCAACTAAACCATGTCCGATCATCACGTGAGATGGAGTAGTTTCAATGGTGAACATCACTATGTTGATCATATCTACTATATGATTCACGCTCGACCTTTCGGTCTCCGTGTTCCGAGGCCATATCTGTATATGCTTGGCTCGTCAAGTATAACCTGAGTATTCCGCGTGTGCAACTGTTTTGCACCCGTTGTATTTGAACGTAGAGCCTATCACACCCGATCATCACGTGGTGTCTCAGCACGAAGAACTTTCGCAATGGTGCATACTCAGGGAGAACACTTCTTGATAATTAGTGAGAGACCATCTTATAATGCTACTGTCAATCAAAGCAAGATAAGATGCATAAAAGATAAACATCACATGCAATCAATATAAGTGATATGATATGGCCATCATCATCTTGTGCCTGTGATCTCCATCTCCGAAGCACCGTCATGATCACCATCGTCACCGGCATGACACCATGATCTCCATCATCTTGATCTATATCAATGTGTCGTCATGTGGTCGTCTCGCCAACAATTGCTCTTGCAACTATTGCTATCGCATAGCGATAAAGTAAAGCAATTATTTGGCGCTTGCATCTTATGCAATAAAGAGACAACCATAAGGCTTTTGCCAGTTGCCGATAACTTCAACAAAACATGATCATCTCATACAACAACTTATATCTCATCACGTCTTGACCATATCACATCACAACATGCCCTGCAAAAACAAGTTAGACGTCCTCTACTTTGTTGTTGCAAGTTTTACGTGGCTGCTACAGGCTGAGCAAGAACCGTTCTTACCTACGCATCAAAAACCACAACGATAGTTTGTCAATTTGACTCTGTTTTAACCTTCGCAAGGACCGGGCGTATCCACACTTGGTTCAACTAAAGTTGGAGAAACAGTCACCCGCAAGCCACCTTTGTGCAAAGCACGTCGGGAGAACCGGTCTCGCATAAGCGTACGCGTAATGTCGGTCCAGGCCGCTTCATCCAACAATACCGCCGAACCAAAGTATGACATGCTGGTAGGCAGTATGACTTATATCGCCCACAACTCACTGGTGTTCTACTCGTGCATATAACATCAAACCATAAAACCTAGGCTCGGATGCCACTTTTGGGGAACGTAGTAATTTCAAAATTTTCCTACGCACACGCAAGATCATGGTGATGCATAACAACGAGGGGGAGAGTCTGATCTACGTACCCTTGTAGATCGCAATGGAAGCGTTGACACAACGTAGAGGAAGTAGTCGTACGTCTTCTTCCTGATCCGACCGATCCAAGCACCGTTACTCCGGCACCTCCGAGTTCTTAGCACACGTACAGCTCGATGACGATCCCCGGGCTCCGATCCAGCAAAGCTTCGGGGAGGAGTTCCGTCAGCACGACGGTGTGGTGATGATCTTGATGTTCTACCGACGTAGGGCTTCGCCTAAGCACTACAACGATATGATCGAGGTGGAATAAGGTGGCAGGGGGCACCGCACATGGCTAAGGAACGATCTCAAAGATCAACTTGTGTGTCTAGAGGTGCCCCCCTGCCCCCGTATATAAAGGAGCAAGGGGGAGGAGGCCGGCCATAGGAGAGGCGCGCCAGGTGTGGAGTCCTACTAGGACTCCAAGTCCTAGTAGGAGTCCACCAAGAGGGGAGGAAGGGAGAAGGAAGTGGAGGAGTAGGAAAGGTGGCCGGCCCCCTTTTCCCTAGTCCAATTCGGACTAGAGGGGAGGGGGGGCGCAGCAGCCTTTTTTCCTCTTCCCACTAAAGCCCATCAAGGCCCATTACTTCTCCCGTAACTACCCGGTACTCCCAAAAATATCCGAATCACTCGGAACCTTTCCGATGTCCGAATATAGTCGTCCAATATATCGATCTTTACGTATCGACCATTTCGAGACTCCTCGTCATGTCCCCGATCTCATCCGGGACTCCGAACTCCTTCGGTACATCAAAACTCATAAACTCATAATATAACTTTCATCGAAGCCTTAAGCGTGCGGACCCTACGGTTCGAGAACAATGTAGACATGACCGAGACACGTCTCCGGCCAATAATCAATAGCGGGACCTAGATGCCCATATTGGCTCCTACATATTCTACGAAGATCTTTTATCGGTCAGACCGCATAACAACATACGTTGTTCCCTTTGTCATCGGTATGTTACTTGCCCGAGATTCGATCGTCGGTATCCAATACCTAGTTCAATCTTGTTACCGGCAAGTCTCTTTACTCGTTCCGTAATACATCATCCCACAACTAACATATTAGTTGCAGTGCTTGCAAGCCTTATGTGATGTGCATTACCGAGAGGGCCCAGAGATACCTCTCCGACAATCGGAGTGACAAATCCTAATCTCGAAATACGCCAACCCAACATCTACCTTTGGAGACACCTGTAGTACTCCTTTATAATCACCCAGTTACGTTGTGACGTTTGGTAGTACCTAAAGTGTTCCTCCGGCAAACGGGAGTTGCATAATATCATAGTCATAGGAACATGTATAAGTTATGAAGAAAGCAATAGCAACATACTAAACGATCGGGTGCTAAGCTAATGGAATGGGTCATGTCAATCAGATCATTCAACTAATGATGTGACCTCGTTAATCAAATAACAAATCTTTTGTCCATGGTTAGGAAACATAACCATCTTTGATTAACGAGCTAGTCAAGTAGAGGCATACTAGTGACACTCTGTTTGTCTATGTATTCACACATGTATTATGTTTCCGGTTAATACAATTCTAGCATGAATAATAAACATTTATCATGATATAAGGAAATAAATAATAACTTTATTATTGCCTCTAGGGCATATTTCCTTCAGGTAGGTCCCAAAATATAGATTTCTTCTTCCACATGGGTGCGTGTCCCTCAGCATCATTCGGAACAGCTAGTGCGCCAGGACCCTTTCCAAAGATTATGTGTAAATCATTGACCATAGCAAGTACGTGATCACCGGTACGCATGGCGGGCTTCTTCTGGCGATCTGCCTCGCCTTTGAAATGCTTGCCTTTCTTTCGACATTGATGGTTGGTCGGAAGAAATCGATGATGGCCCAGGTACACATCCTTCCTCGATTTGTCTAGGTATATACTTTTAGTGTCATCTAAATAGTGCGTGCATGCGTGGTATCCCTTGTTTGTCTGTCCTGAAAGGTTACTGAGAACGGGCCAATCGTTGATGGTCACGAACAGCAACGCCTTTAGGTTAAATTCCTCCTGTCTGTGCTCATCCCACGCACGTACACTGTTTCTATTCCACAGCTGTAAAAGTTCTTCAACTAATGGCCTTAGGTACACATCAAAGTCGTTGCCGGGTTGCTTAGGGCCTTGGATGAGAACTGGCATCATAATGAACTTCTGCTTCATGCACATCCAAGGAGGAAGGTTATACATACATAGAGTCACGAGCCAGGTGCTGTGATTGCTGCTCTGCTCCCCGAAAGGAATAATGCCATCCGCGCTTAAAGCAAACCATACGTTCCTTGGGTCCTTTGCAAACTCATCCCAGTACTTTCTCTCGATTTTTCTCCACTGCGACCCGTCAGCGTGTGCTCTCAACTTCCCGTCTTTCTTATGGTCCTCACTGTGCCATCACATCAACTTGGCATGCTCTCCATTTCTAAACAGACATTTCAACTGTGGTATTATCGGAGCATACCACATCACCTTTGCAGGAACCCTCTTCCTGGGGGGCTCGCCGTCAACATCACCAGGGTCATCTCGTCTGATCTTATACCGCAATGCACCGCATACCCGGCATGCGTTCAGATCCTTGTATGCACCGCGGTAGAGGATGCAGTCATTAGGGCATGCATGTATCTTCTGCACCTCCAATCCAAGAGGGCATACGACCTTCTTTGTTGCGTATGTACTATCGGGCAATTCGTTATCCTTTGGAAGCTTCTTCTTCAATATTTTCAGTAGCTTCTCAAATCCTTTGTCAGGCACAACATTCTTTGCCTTCCACTGCAGCAATTCCAGTACGGCACCGAGCTTTGTGTTGCCATATTCGCAATTGGGGTACAACCCTTTTTGTGATCCTCTAACATGCGATCGAACTTCAGCTTCTCCTTTTGACTTTCGCATTGCGTCCTTGCATCAACAATGACCCGGCGGAGATCATCATCATCGGGCACATCGTGTGGTTCCTCTTGATCTTCAGCAGCTTCACCCGTTGCAGCATCATTGGGCACATCGTCTGGTTCCTCTTGATTTTCACCAGCTCCCTCCATTGCAGCATCACCGTATTCAGGGGGCACATAGTTGTCATCGTACTCTTCTTCTTTGCCATCTTCCATCATAACCCCTATTTCTCCGTGCCTCGTCCAAACATTATAGTGTGGCATGAAAACCTTGTAAAGCAGGTGGGTGTGAAGGATTTTCCGGTTAGAGTAAGACATCATATTCCCACATTTAGTGGATGGACAACACATAAAACCATTCTGCTTGTTTGCCTTAGCCGCCTTGAGAAACTCATGCACGCCCTTTGTTGGTGTCAAAACCGGCGGATCTCGGGTAGGGGGTCCCGAACTGTGCGTCTAGGCGGATGGTAACAGGAGACAAGGGACACGATGTTTTTACCCAGGTTCGGGCCCTCTCGATGGAGGTAAAACCCTACTCCTGCTTGATTAATATTGATGATATGGGTAGTACAAGAGTAGATCTACCACGAGATCAGAGAGGGTAACCCTAGAAGCTAGCCTATGGTATGATTGTTTTTCGTCCTACGGACTAAAACCCTCCGGTTTATATAGACACCGGAGAGGGCTAGGGTTACACAGAGTCGGTTACAATGGGAGGAGATCACATCCGTATCGCCAAGCTTGCCTTCCACGACAAGGAAAGTCCCATACGGACACGGGACGAAGTCTTCAATCTTGTATCTTCATAGTCCAGGAGTCCGGCCAAAGGATATAGTCCGGCTATCCGGACACCCCCTAATCTAGGACTCCCTCAGTAGCCCCTGAACCAGGCTTCAATGACGACGAGTCCGGCGTGCAAATTGTCTTCGGCATTGCAAGGCGGGTTCCTCCTCCGAATACTTCATAAAAGATTTTGAACACAAGGATAGTGTCCGGCTCTGCAAATAAATTCCACATATTTCCATAGAGAGAATAATATTTACACAAATCTAATCTGCTGACGTATTCCGTAGCGTGACATCACACCATGGCCAAGCCTTTATTCGAATCGTTTTTACTATCCCACCTCAGCGCGTTTAGGGAGGCGGTTTCCTTGGCACGTCTTGTCGAAGCAGAGATCATGTCCCCTTATTCCAGGATTCTCATCAATACGGGCGTGGGTAACCCAACCGTGCCATTGATTACGGTGCTTGGGAGATAAGCGAGTTTTACCAGGCGGGCGGGGGCACGCAGTTTTGGTCCGCCCATATAAGGGGATAAGGATCCACCTTTTCACCTACGCCTTCTTCCTCCTTTGCCTATCCATTTCCGCGCACTCGAGCTCCAGCGCCCAAGTCCGCACACCCCACCTCAACCTTCTCCAGCCATGTTCGGAGCAGGAGGCAAGTGGATGGTCTCCTCCGTCACGGAGGGACACATCAAAAAGCTGAGGAAGGCCGGATACTTGTCCAACGACATTGCGCACCGGCTTCCCGAAGAGGGGCAGCTCATCCCCACCCCCGGGCCTCATGAGAGGGTGGTGTTCCTCCCCCATTTCCTCCACGGACTGGGCTTCCCTCTCCACCCATTTGTCCGGGGGCTCATGTTCTACTATGGCCTGGATTTCCACGATCTCGCCCCGAACTTCGTCCTCAACATCTCGGCGTTTATCATCGTGTGCGAGGCCTTCCTCTGCATCCGACCCCATTTCGGCCTATGGCTCAAGACCTTCAATGTCAAGCCAAAGGTGGTGCGCGGCAACCAGGCGGAGTGCGAAGGCGCCATGGTGGGCAAGATGCCCAACGTCCTATGGCTCGAGGGCTCCTTCGTGGAGACCATGAAGGGGTGGCCGTCGGGGTGGTTCTACATGTTGGAAATATGCCCTAGAGGCAATAATAAATTGATTATTATTATATTTCCTTGTTCATGATAATCGTTTATTATCCATGCTAGAATTGTATTCATAGGAAACTCAGATACATGTGTGGATACATAGACAACACCATGTCCCTAGTAAGCCTCTAGTTGACTAGCTCGTTGATCAATAGATGGTTACGGTTTCCTGACCATGGACATTGGATGTCATTGATAACGGGATCACATCATTAGGAGAATGATGTGATGGACAAGACCCAATCCTAAGCCTAGCACAAAGATTGTGTAGTTCGTTCGCTAAAGCTTTTGTAATGTCAAGTATCATTTCCTTAGACCATGAGATTGTGCAACTCCCGGATACCGTAGGAATACTTTGGGTGTGCCAAACGTCACAACGTAACTGGGTGACTATAAAGGTGCACTACAGGTATCTCCGAAAGTGTCTATTGGGTTGGCACGAATCGAGACAGGGATTTGTCACTCCGTGTGACGGAGAGGTATCTCTGGGCCCACTTGGTAGGACATCATCATAATGTGCACAATGTGATCAAGGAGTTGATCACGGGATGATGTGTTATGGAACAAGTAAAGAGACTTGCCGGCAATGAGATTGAACAAGGTGTCGAGATACCGACGATCGAATCTCGGGCAAGTATCGTACCGATAGACAAAGGGAATTGTATACAGGATTGATTAAGTCCTTGACATCGTGGTTCATCCGATAAGATCATCGTGGAACATGTGGGAGCCAACATGGGTATCCAGATCCCGCTGTTGGTTATTGACCGGAGAGCGTCTCGGTCATGTCTGCATGGTTCCCGAACCCGTAGGGTCTACACACTTAAGGTTCGATGACGCTAGGGTTATAAAGGAAGTTTGTATGTGGTTACCGAATGTTGTTCGGAGTCCCAGATGAGATCCCGGATGTCACGAGGAGTTCCGGAATGGTCCGGAGGTAAAGATTTATATATGGGAAGTCCTGTTTTGGTCACCGGAAAAGTTTCGGGGTTTATCGGTAATGTACCGGGACCACCGGGAGGGTCCCGGGGGTCCACCAAGTGGGGCCACCAGCCCTGGGGGCCACATGGGCTGTAGGGGTGTGCGCCTTGGCCTATATGGGCCAAGGGCACCAGCCCCAAGAGGCCCATGCGCCAAGAGATAAGGGAAAGGAAGAGTCCTAAAGGGGGAAGGCACCTCCTAGGTGCCTTGGGGAGGATGGACTCCTCCCTGGCCGCACCCTTCCTTGGAGGAAGGGACAAGGCTGCGCCCCCCCTCTCCCTTGGCCCTATATATAGTGGGGGGAAGGGAGGGCAGCCGCACCAAAGCCCTGGAGCCTCCCTCTCCCTCCCGTGACACATCTTCCTCCTCTCCCGCGGTGCTTGGCGAAGCCCTGCAGGATTGCCACGCTCCTCCACCACCACCACGCCGTTGTGCTGCTGCTGGATGGAGTCTTCCTCAACCTCTCCCTCTCTCCTTCCTGGATCAAGGCATGGGAGACGTCACCGGGCTGTACGTGTGTTGAACACGGAGGTGCCGTCCGTTCGGCACTAGGATCTTCGGTGATTTGGATCACGACGAGTACGACTCCATCAACCCCGTTCTCTTGAACGCTTCCGCTTAGCGATCTACAAGGGTATGTAGATGCACTCTCCTTCCCCTCGTTGCTGGTCTCTCCATAGATAGATCTTGGTGACACGTAGGAAAATTTTGAATTTCTGCTACGTTCCCCAAGAGTGGCATCATGAGCTAGGTCTATTGCGTAGATTCTATGCACGAGTAGAACACAAAGTAGTTGTGGGCGTTGATTTTGTCAATTTACTTGCCGTTACTAGTCTTATCTTGATTCGGTGGCATCGTGGGATGAAGCGGCCCGGACCGACCTTACACGTACTCTTACATGAGACTGGTTCCACCGACTGACATGCACTAGTTGCATAAGGTGGCTAGCGTGTGTCTGTCTCTCCCACTTTAGTCGGATCGGATTCGATGAAAAGGGTCCTTATGAAGGGTAAATAGAAATTGGCATATCACGTTGTGGGTTTTGCGTAGGTAAGAAACGTTCTTGCTAGAAACCCATAGCAGCCACGTAAAACATGCAAACACCAATTAGAGGACGTCTAACTTGTTTTTGCAGGGTATGCTATGTGATGTGATATGGCCAAGAAGAATGTGATGAATGATATGTGATGTATGAGATTGATCATGTTCTTGTAATAGGAATCACGACTTGCATGTTGATGAGTATGACAACCGGCAGGAGCCATAGGAGTTGTCTTAATTTATTTATGACCTGCGTGTTAACATAAACGTCATGTAATTACTTTACTTTATTGCTAACCGTTAGCTGTAGTAGTAGAAGTAATAGTTGGCGAGACAACTTCATGAAGACACGATGATGGAGATCATGATGATGGAGATCATGGTGTCATGCCGGTGACGATGATGATCATGGAGCCCCGAAGATGGAGATCAAAAGGAGCAAAGTAATGATGGCCACATCATGTCACTATTTGATTGCATGTGATGTTTATCATGTTTATACATCTTATTTGCTTAGAACAACGGTAGTAAATAAGATGATCCCTCATTAAAATTTCAAGAAAGTGTTCCCCCTAACTGTGCACCGTTGCGAAAGTTCGTCGTTTCGAAGCACCACGTGATGATCGGGTGTGATAGATTCTTACGTTCGAATACAACGGGTGTTGACGAGCCTAGCATGTACAGACATGGCCTCGGAACACATGCAAAACACTTAGGTTGACTTGACGAGCCTAGCATGTACAGACATGGCCTCGGAACACAAGAGACCAAAAGGTCGAGCATGAGTCATATAGAAGATACGATCAACATGAAGATATTCACCGATGTTGACTAGTCCATCTCACGTGATGATCGGACATGGCCTAGTTGACTCGGATCATGTAATCACTTGGATGACTAGAGGGATGTCTATCTGAGTGGGAGTTCATAAGATGAACTTAATTATCCTGAACATAGTCAAAAGGTCTTCGCAAATTATGTCGTAGCTCGCGCTTCAGTTCTACTGTTTAGTTATGCTCCTAGAAAAAATTTAGTTGAAAGATGATAGTAGCAATTATGCGGACTAGGTCCATAAACTGAGGATTGTCCTCATTGCTTCATAGAAGGCTTATGTCCTTAATGCACCGCTAAGTGTGCTGAATCTTGAACGTCGTTTGTGGATGTTGCGAACATCTGACATACACGTTTTGATAACTACGTGATAGTTCAGTAAAACGGTTTAGAGTTGAGGCACCAAAGACGTTTTGAAACATTGCGAAACATATGGGATGTTTTGGGGGCTGAAATTGGGATTTCAGGCACGTGCCCACGTCAAGAGGTATAAGACCTCCGACGAGTTTCTTAGCCTGCAAACTAAGGGAGAAAAGCTCAATTGTTGAGCTTGTGCTCAGATTGTCTGAGTACAACAATCGCTTGAATCAAGTTGGAGTTGATCTTCCAGATGAGATAGTGATGTTTCTCCAAAGTCATTACCACCGAGCTGCTAGAGCTTCGTGATGAACTATAATATATCAGGGACATATATGATGATCCTTGAGATATTCGCGATGTTTGACACCACAAAAGTAGAAATCAAGAAGGAGCATCAATTGTCGATGGTTGGTGAAACCACTAGTTTCAAGAAGGGCAAGGGCAAGAAGGGATACTTCATGAAACGGCAAATCAGCTGCTGCTCTAGTGAAGAAACCCAAGGTTGAACCCAAACCCGAGACTAAGTGCTTCTGTAATAAGAGGAACAACCACTGGAGCAGAATTACCCTAGATACTTGGTAGATGAGAAGGCTGGCAAGGTCGATAGAAGTATATTGGATATACATTGTGTTAAAGTGTACTTTACTAGTACTCCTAGTAGCACCATGGTATTAAATACCGGTTCGGTTGCTAAGTGTTAGTAACTCGAAATAAAAGCTACGGAATAAACGAAGACTAGCTAAAGGTGAGCTAACGATATGTGTTGGAAGTGTTTCCAATGTTGATATGATCAAGCATCGCACGCTCCCTCTACCATCGAGATTGGTGTTAAACCTAAATAATTGTTATTTGGTGTTTGCGTTGAGCATAGACATGATTGGATTATGACTATCGCGATACGGTTATTCATTTAAGGAGAATAATGGTTACTCTGTTTATTTGAATGATACCTTCAATGGTCTTGCACCTAAAATGAATGGTTCATTGAATCTCGATCGTAGTGATACACATGTTCATGCCAAAAGATATAAGATAGTACCACCTACTTGTGGCACCGCCACGTAAGTCATATCGGCATAAAACGCATGAAGAAGCTCCATGTTGATGGATCTTTGGGCTCACTCGTTTTTTTTGACTATGTACTGCAAGGCAACAGCCTCACAGTGTTTTATTAGTTAGGAGAATAAAAAGTTACATAATTACAGAGTAGCTGGGAGCTAGGAAAGAAACTACTTACAATGGGCCTACGATAAAGAGGCTATCCAAGAAGTTAGACTATCCCTATATTTACATTTGATTCTATGAGCCAATAAGGAAATATCATGGATGAAGTTTCTCCTCCAAGAAATGAAGGTGGGTCTCTCATTTCTAAAGATCTTTCCATTCCGTTGGATCCAGATGTTCCAAGTAGCAATAAAAACGACCTCAGTGAAGAAAGGGTAACCAAAGTCCCTTCTGGCAGCGAGAGCCATGTCATATGTACTCTGGTTGAGCTGAGCATTCCAGGAAATCCCAAGGTAATTCCAAACTCTCTGGCTAAAGTTGCATGCAAAGAAAAGGTGTTCACGGTCCTCATGTGTGGCAGAGGCAAAGAACACACGTATCATCCTGAATGATCCAGCTCCTGCGTTGCATCATGTCCCTGGTGTTTAAACGGTCCAATAACAAAAGCCATCCAAAGACTTTAAATTTTAACATGCAAGCACACTTCCAAATCCATTTGAATATGGGATCTACCACCAAATGTGAGAAGCAAGACTCATAGTATATCTTGGATTTGAACTCTCCAGTTTTGGATGGCCACTTCCATATGTCCTTGCCATCACCACTCAAGTTAACTAAGGCTAGTAAGTCTTGAAGTTGAAGTAGCTCATTATATGCTTCCTGCGATAGCGGCAAATGAAAGTGATCGGAGATGTGTGGAAGCTCCAAAAAATCCCTGACAGTGGTCGTGTCATTGATGACAAAAGAATGGAGCCTGGGAAAACGGGTGCGTAAAAGGACCACAGTATTTCCCAATTGCCATCGATCAAGCCAAAAAATCACCGTGTTGCCAGAATGCACTTCAGGGATGGCTAATTTGCAGAAGTTGGTGTATAATTTCATGACATCCCTCCACCAAAAGGAGCCACAACTTTGAGTAACCTGCGGTGGCGAAGCAGCATAATAAGTTTCCCAAATCAATGTGACCCAAGGGACGTCCATTTTGTTGAAGAACTTGAACAGGTGCTTAAGTAGCAAGGCTTCATTTTGGAGACCCAAGTTTAATACTCCCAGACCACCACACTTCTTAGGTCTACAGACTCGATCCCAAGCAGCTAAGGATTGCCTCGGGTTATCCGTGTTGCCTCTCCACAGACACTGCCGCATAATTCTCTCAATCTGTTGCAAGATCCCTTTAGGGAGAGATAGTGTGCACAGGAAGTAGATTGGCATCGAACAAAGCACTGACTGGAGCAATTGGAGACGGCTGCCTTGATTCAGTAAACATGAGGAAGCAGACAGCCTTCGCTCAATACGATCCACAAGTGGCAGCAAATCATAGATCGTGGGCCGAGAAGTACCCATAGGTAGACCTAGGTATGTGAAGGGATAGTTCCTACGTCACAACCTAGCAGACTAGCAACCCGAGCGCCCTCTTCATCCGTCATATTGAGAGGAATAAGGGATGACTTACTGAAGTTGACATGCAAACCAGTTGATGCTGCGAACGTTACAAGCATCTCCTTAAATGCAATCAACTGATCATCAATCGTAGGTAAGACAATAAGCGTGTCATCCGCGTATTGAACAATTAGATAGTCCCGGGAGTTTGTTGGAATTGGTAGAGAAAGAATTCCTCTTGAGCACATCTCATTGACTACAGATTGGAGCAAATCCACCGCAATGACGAATAATAGCGGGGATAGTGGATCTCCTTGGCGAACCCCAGCTCTGCAAACAAAGTGTTTACCTGGCACACCATTTAAAAGGACAGAAGAGGAACCAGTGGATAGGATATTATTGACCCAGCCAGTCCAACGAGAATCAAAACCCTTGCATCACAGGATTTGGAGGATGGTTTCATGCTCGATGGTATCAAAGGCCTTAGTGAAATCAAGTTTGAGGAGAATGATGGGTCGTTTGGATGCTTGGCATTGATGGATATATTCGAAACACCAGGCTAGGCAGTCTTGAATACATCTGCAACGGAGAAACCCATATTGATTGCGGTGTATGCATCGCAGAATCACCCTTTGCAGACGATTGGCCAGCAACTTCGTCAGGAATTTTAAACACATGTTGGTTAGGGAAATAGGTCTGAAATCCCCAACAACTTCTGGACTTAGTTTCTTGGGAACTAGGGTGATTAAGGAATTATTGAGACATTCCAAATTACATCTCCCCTCATAGAATTCATTGACAAGTTGCATGAAGTCCCCCTTGAGAATAGACCAGCACTTCTTTAAAAAGAGACCAGTGAAGCCATCAGGGCCCGACGCACGGTCACAAGGCATGTGTTTAATTACAGTCTCGACTTCAGAATCCGTGAACGGCAGAGACAGCTCTTCCAGGCCATCAACTTGCTGTATTAAACTGGTCAGATCGAAACCCATTTGTATTCCTTTTGCATGGCCCATGCGATTATAGAAATCAGACGAAAACATACCCGCCATCATTTGGTGTTCCGAAACCACCTCCCCCTCTGCATTCTTGATTGAAGAAATAGTATTTCTTCGATATCTTTCGGTGGCCATGGCATGAAAATACTTTGAATTCTCTTCTCCAACCTTGATGTTCCGGATCATGCAGCGCTGCTTCCAATAAACATATTGCCAGTGTAATATATCCTGCATATGTACCTTAACTATTCTCCGGAAATTGAATTCAGGCCAACTTAAAGGCCGAATCTCCTCCAATTCATCAAAATAAAGAATTACTTTGCTACAATCCGCAATTAATGCTTTAACTGTGGAGAGCTTTAAATGCCATCGTTTTAAAGCATATCTGAGCGCTTTAAACTTAGCAGATATTGTTAAGGCAGCAGAAAACTTTGGCGTCATGTTGTTCCAGACCTGCGCAACACACTCATGAAAGCCAGGTAAATTAACCCAGTAGTTTTCAAAACGAAAGACTCTAGCTTTAGGGATGGCTGTGGCAATTGTGACATCACAAGGAACATGATCTGATGCCGATCGCGCAAGAGGCAAAACTAAGGTGTTTGGGTGGTCAGTGGTCCAAGCAACTGAAGTGAAGAACCAGTCAAGTTGCTCAAGAAGGGGCTGAGATTGCATGTTGGACCACGTGTATTGCCTACCCTTAATTGGCAGCTCAATAAGGCCCAAATGACCTATGATTTCATTGAACAAGAAAATGTCATTGACGTCGCCACCAGGCAAGTTGCGGTTTTGAAGTGACCTCATAAAATTGAAATCTCCCACAAGGAGCCATTTGTCATCACAATTAATATCCAGATTATATAACCACTGCACAAACTCATCACGAGCAGGATTTTGACAAGGGCCATAAACAGTCACTAGTTTCCAAACTTTAGATGTATGTTTGGAAAGGAACTCCACAATAATTCCAAAGGGTTTAGCCACAATTAATTTGCCTTCAAAAAAAGAGGAATTCCAAATAACCACCATACCAGCCGAAGCACCAGCTGAAGGTACATAAGCAAAATTGTCAAAACGCCGAGGACAGAACTTTCTAATGAATCTATGATCAATGTGCATGCACTTAGTTTCCTGAAGACAAACCACTGAACACCCGCTTTCATCAATTTTCTGCTTTACAGCAAGTTGTCGCATTTCTGAATTAAGGCCCCGCACATTCCAACACAGAACCTTCCAATCTTTAAACCCAGTCTGATTCATTACAAACCAAAAGATTTCCAGCAAAAGTAGAGCACACAATGATCCACATAAACGAGCTAAACGAAGCAAAGCCCCACACTTCATAACATAAAGACATAAATAAAGTAAGATGACGTTTGAAAGTGGCACGCCATAGGCCGAGACGTAGGCATATGAACTCAATCATCTGAACTGTTGGTGCTTGCAGACTGAGTCGGATTAGCAACAAGCTTATCCGCAGTAATCTTCTCTGGAGCAATGCGCAGGCGATCCCCAATGCGCTGAAGGTCCGCAATTGCAGTTGGTGGAGGCACAGAGGCTTCTTCAGCCCTGGCTGACTTTGTCTTGCGTTTCTTGAGTGTGTGCGAAGATCTGTTCAGACCAGGGGATTGAGTGCCACGGAATCCATCCCGTAAAGCACTGAGACGCGCACTACGACGGACCTCCGTTTCCACCAGGATAACAGCTTTCTTCTTGCGTTCACGTTTCAGGGTGGCCCTTGGTGCAGCAGTCGTGAACTCGAATGTCTCGTTTATAGGTTCAGAAATATCATCGAAGCATAGGGCCCTCGCAACTGGTCTCTTTGCTGGAGTGAGCAGGTGAGAACTGTCATGCGAAGAGGCAGGCTCCGGTATCAGGCCATCACTAAGATCGTGTCCATTAAAGGACACCTCCCAAAACTTGCTAGAGAGTAGAAGAGAGCCAAATCCAGACATGAAGCTGAACTTCGGGATTGTAGAGAAACAGAGCGATGGCATCATCTTCTGGAAAGAGCGCTGATATAACAAATCTGGCGGCAAGACAGGCCCAAACACTATGAGCACCTGGCCAATGTGTAGGGGAGGCTGCAAGGGAGCCGGAGGTTGCTGGACAATGACAAAATCATCCACAGGCATGTTGACTGAATCATTTGAAACCTGCAAGACCATGGATTCTTGCGACTGTTCCACAACCTGATTTTCCTGCACCATCTCCTGCTGAACATTGTGCTGAACTTCAAGAGGATCATGTTGCTGATGTGGTTGTTGGCCCTGTTCTTGCGGAGGAGGTAACTCATCCCAGCCAATTTCTGGAAACTCTGGCATAACCCAATTTTGATTGTGGAACTGAAGATGTCCAGGGAGTGGATGCGGGTTTCCATCAAAGGGCATGGGGTCCTCATCCGGTGGCAGTATATCTGCAAAGTCTGCAGAAAAGATGTATATCGGGGCAGTCCAGGAGATGCGGGTTCCACCAAAGTCCGCAAACTCCCGATATACAACATCTCGAGGCACCAGTGTAGTTGCAGGAAAAGATACATAAGCCAGAGTGCGTACAAGCAGGGGATCATCCTGGTGCCAATGATGGAAACGGCCAAAAGTACTAATGGCATCTGAAATAAACTGCGTGCGCCTGTAATCCAGGGGGATTCCAACAATCATGACCCATCCCCTTCTAAAACCCTGAATAGCTCTATAGTTGATACCCTCATCATGTGGCACAAATCGAACAAATCTGTCATTGCCCAGATCAAAAGGTGGGTGGTCGACAAGTGCTTGCCTAGCAAAAGGGCTATTGAAGCGAAAGAGCCCTACTCCTTGAATCCATGGCTGCGCATCCAGTACAGCACGCCCAAGATTGTGAATAACAAAGTTACTGACCATGTTTCTGAAGAAAAGTGCTTCCTCAGGCAGAGGAGCTGGTTCCACAATGGCGATGGCGTAATCTTCGTGCTGGCGATCCGGAGCCATAGCCGGGGAGTAGAAGGTGCGCGGGAGACGCCGCGGGCCGCCGTTGATGATCTCGAACCCCTGCAGAACGAACGGTGCGGGGTTGAGCTCGAAGTTGGCCATTGCTGGGTCCTGAGCAAGCTGTGATGGCCCAGAGATGACCTGGGAAGGCGGTGGCAATCTAGGCGGAGACGGCAGTGGGGATGGCAGTACGATGGGCGGCGGCGTAGAGTTAGGTGGCAGAGGCGTGGTGGGCGGTGGCTCTGCGGGCAATGGTGGGAGCGTTGGGGTGGCAGGCGAGATGGGACTGGGCAAAGACCCCAGGGAAGAAACCGAGGCGGCGGTCGAGTATATCTCAGCTGACCGTTCCGGAGAAGCCGAATTGGCTCTAGGGACCCACCTGTAAGCTGGGGAAGGTGCAGAGTCGGTGCAACCTTTGGCTCTGTGTCCAGATCGAAAGCATTGGCGGCATCTAACCCGGTTGGTGCATGAATTGGTGTGGTGCAACATAGATAAACAGTTTTGGCACTTCCAAACGCTAAACACTATATCACTCGTTTTTGAAAAGTTTGAGACATGCGAACCATGTCTATTGGTGTATATGCATGAAGAAACTCCATGCAAATGGACCATTTGGACTCACTTGATTTTGAATCACTTGAGACATGCAAATCATACCACATGGGCAAGATGACTGAAAGCCTCGTTTTCAGTAAAATGGAACTAGAAAGCAACTTGTTGGAAGTAATACATTTTGATGTGTGCAGTCCAATGAGTGCTGAGGCATGTAGTGGATATCGTTATGTTCTTACTTCACAGATGATTTGAGTAGATGTTGAGTATATTTACTTGATGAATCACGAGTCTAAATTATTGAAAGGCTCAAGTAATTTCAGAGTGAAGTTGAACATCGTCGTGACAAAAGGATATAATGTCTATGATATGATCGTAGAGATGGATATCTGAATTACGAGTTTGGCACCGAATTAAGACATTGTGGAAATTGTTTCACAATCAATACAGCCAGGAACACCATAGTGTGATGGTGTGTCCGAACATCATAACTGCACCCTATTGGATATGATGCATACCATGATGTCTCTTATCGAATTACCACGATAGTTTATGGGTTAGGCATTAGAGACAACCACATTCACTTTAAATAGGGCACCACGTAATTCCGATGAGATGACACCATATGAACTATGGTTTAGAGAAACCTAAGCTGTCATTTCTTAAAAGTTTGGGGCTGCGACGCTTATGTGAAAAAGTTTTAGGCTGATAAGCTCGAAGCCAAAGCGGATAAATGCATCTTCATAGGACACCCAAAACAGTTGGGTATACCTCCTGTCTCAGATCCGAAAGCAATAAGGGATTGTTTCTTGAATCAGGTCCTTTCTCGAGGAGAAGTTTCTCTCAAAAGAATTGAGTGGGAGGATGGTGGAGACTTGATGAGGTTATTGAACCATCTCTTCAACTAGTGTGTGGAAGGGCACAGGAAGTTGTTCCTGTGGCACCTACACCAATTGAAGTGGAAGCTTATGATAGTGATCATGAAACTTCAGATCAAGTCACTACCAAACCTCGTGGGATGACAAGGATGCGTACTACTTCAGAGTGGTACGTAATCCTGTCTTGGAAGTCATGTTGCTAGACAACAATGAACCTACGAGCTATGGAGAAGCGATGGTGGGCCCGGATTCCGATAAATGACTCGAGGCCATAAAATCCGAGAGAGGATCCATGTATGAAAACAAAGTGTAGACTTTGGCAGAACAGCTCGATGGTCGTAAGGCTGTTGAGTACAGATGGATTTTAAAAGGAAGACGGACAATGATGGTAAATGTCACCATTAAGAAAGCTCGACTTGTCGTTAAGAAGTTTCCCGACAAGTTCAAGGAGTTGACTATGGTGAGACTTTCTCACTCGTAGTGATGCTAAGAGTCTGTTGGAATTATGTTAGCGATTACTACATTATTTATGAAATCTTGCAGATAGGATGTCAAAACATTGTTTCCTCGACGATTTTCTTGAGGAAAGGGTGTATGCGATACAACCGGAAGGTTTTGTCAATCCTGAAAGATGCTAATAAGTATGCAAAGCTCCAGCAATCCTTCTGAGGACTGGAGTAAGCATCTCGGAGTTGGAATGTATGCTTTGATGAGATGATCAAAGATTTTGGGTGTATACAAAGCTTATGAGAAACTTGTATTTCCAAAGAAGTGAGTGGGAGCACTATAGAATTTCTGATGAATATATGTTGTTGACATATTGTTAATCAGAAATGACGTAGAATTTCTGGAAAGCATATAGGGTTATTTGGAAAGTGTTTTTCAATGGAAAGCCTGGATTAAGCTACTTGAACATTGAGCATCAAGATCTATAAGGATAGATCAAAACGCTTAATGGTACTTTCAAATGAGCACATACCTTGACATGATCTTGAAGGTGTTCAAGATGGATCAGTCAAAGAAGGAGTTCTTGCCTGAATTGGAAGGTATGAAGTTAAGACTTAAAGCTCGACCACGGCAGAATAGAGAGAAAGGACGAAGGTCGTCCCCTATACTTAAGACATAGGCTCTACAGTATGCTATGCTGTGTACCGCACCTGAAATGTGCCTTGCCATGAGTCAGTCAAGGGGTACAAGAGTGATCCAAGAATGGATCACAGGACAGTGGTCAAAGTTATCCTTAGTAACTAATGGACTAAGGAATTCTCTCGATTATGGAGGTGGTAAAAGACTTCATCGTAAAGGGTTACGCCGATGTAAAACTTTGACATTAATCCAGATTATTCTGAGTAGTAAACTGGGTTTGTATAGTAGAACAGTTATTTGGAATGGCTCCAAATGTAGTGTAGTAGTTGTATCTACAAGATGACATAGAAATTTGCGAAGTACATACGGATCTGAATGTTGCAGACCCGTTGACTGAACCCTCTCTCACAAGCATAACATGATCAAACCCAGAACTCTTTGGGTGTTTGTCACATGGGGATGTGACCTTGAGTGTCAATCACATATCGATGTGAACTGGATTATTGACTCTAGTGCAAGTGGGAGACTGTTGGAAATATGCCCTAGAGGCAATAATAAATTGATTATTATTATATTTCCTTGTTCATGTTAATCGTTTATTATCCATGCTAGAATTGTATTGATAGGAAACTCAGATGCATGTGTGGATACAGAGACAACACCATGTCCCTAGTAAGCCTCTAGTTGACTAGCTCGTAGATCAATAGATGGTTACGGTTTCCTGACCATGGACATTGGATGTCATTGATAACGGGATCACATCATTAGGAGAATGATGTGATGGACAAGACCCAATCCTAAGCCTAGCACAAAGATCGTGTAGTTCGTTTGCTAAAGCTTTTGTAATGTCAAGTATCATTTCCTTAGACCATGAGATTGTGCAACTCCCGGATACCGTAGGAATACTTTGTGTGTGCCAAACGTCACAACGTAATTGGGTGACTATAAAGGTGCACTATAGGTATCTCCGAAAGTGTCTGTTGGGTTGGCACGAATCGAGACTGGGATTTGTCACTCCGTGTGACGGAGAGGTATCTCTGGGCCCACTCGGTAGGACATCATCATAATGTGCACAATGTGATCAAGGAGTAGATCACGGGATGATGTGTTACGGCACGAGTAAAGAGACTTGCCGGCAACGAGATTGAACAAGGTATCGAGATACCGACGATCGAATCTCGGGCAAGTATCGTACCGATAGACAAAGGGAATTGTATACGGGATTGATTAAGTCCTTGACATCGTGGTTCATCCGATGAGATCATCGTGGAACATGTGGGAGCCAACATGGGTATCCAGATCCCGCTGTTGGTTATTGACCGGAGAGAGTCTCGGTCATGTCTGCATGGTTCCCGAACCCGTAGGGTCTACACACTTAAGGTTCAATGACGCTAGGGTTATAAAGGAAGTTTGTATGTGGTTACCGAATGTTTTTCGGAGTCCCGGATGAGATCCCGGACGTCATGAGGGGTTCCGGAATGGTCCGGAGGTAAAGATCTATATATGGGAAGTCCTGTTTTGGTCACCGGAAAAGTTTCGGGGTTTATCGGTAATGTACCGGGACCACCGGGAGGGTCCCGGGGGTCCACCAAGTGGGGCACCAGCCCCGGGGGCCACATGGGCTGTAGGGGTGTGCGCCTTGGCCTATATGGGCCAAGGGCACCAGCCCCAAGAGGCCCATGCGCCAAGAGATAAGGGAAAGGAAGAGTCCTAAAGGGGGAAGTGTAGGATCGAAAGTATGTCTAGAGGGGGGGTGATTAGACTACTTGACCAACTAAAAACTTAGCCTTTTCCCAATTTTAGTTCTTGGCAGATTTTAGCTATCTTAGAGCAAGTCAAGCAATCATCACACAATTCAAGCAAGCATGCAAAGAGTTTATTGGCAGCGGAAAGTAAAGCATGCAACTTGCAGGAATGTAAAGGGAAGGGTTTGGAGGATTCGAACGCAATTGGAGACACGGATGTTTTCCCGTGGTTCGGATAGGTGGTGCTATCCTACATCCAGGTTGATGGAGACTTCAACCCACGGAGGGTAACGGTTGCGCGAGTCCATGGTGGGATCCACCCACGAAGGGTCCACGAAGAAGCAACCTTGTCTATTCCACCATGGCCATCGCCCACGAAGGACTTGCCTCACTAGCGGTAGATCTTCACGAAGTAGGCGATCTCCTTGCCCTTACAAACTCCTTGGTTCAACTCCACAATCTTGTCGGAGGCTCCCAAGTGACACCTAGCCAATCTAGGAGACACCACTCTCCAAGAAGTAACAAATGGTGTGTTGATGATGAACTCCTTGCTCTTGTGCTTCAAATGATAGTCTCCCCAACACTCAACTCTCTCTCATAGGATTTGGATCTGATGTAACGAAGATTTGAGTGGAAAGCAACTTGGGGAAGGCTAGAGATCAAGATTCATATGGTAGGAATGGAATATCTTGGTCTCAACACATGAGTAGGTGGTTCTTTCTCAGAACATATGAGTAGGAATGGTGTATGTGTTCTGATGGCTCTCTCTTCGAATGAAGAGGAGGTGGAGGGGTATTTATAGCCTCCACACAAAATCCAACCGTTACATACAATCTACCAATCTCAGTGGGACCGAATCAGAAAACTCGGTCTGACCGAAATAGTAAACCTAGTGACCGTTAGGAATTTCGGTGGGACTGAGATGCAACTCGGTAGGACCGATTCGGTTAGGGTTTGGGCATAACGTAATCTCGGTGAGACCGATCGCACAAACTCGGTGAGACCGAGTTCGGCAATTAGCTAACCAGAGAGTTGGTCAGGCAAACTCGGTGGGACCGACTTGCTCTTTCGGTGAGACCGAAAAGTTACAAGAAGGAAACAGAGAGTTTGCATTGCATTCTCGGTGGGACCGATTCGCTCTTTCGGTGAGACCGAAAAGTTACGAAAGGGAAACAGAGAGTTTGCAACCCCATCTCGGTGTGACCGAGATCCTTATCGGTAGGACCGAATTGCTAGGGTTTGGCAGTGTCAAATGACAAGTGAAACTCGGTGCCGCCGGATTGACAGAATCGGTATGACCGAGGTTGGCTTAGGGTTTAGGTCATTTGTGGATATGGAAAGGTGGTTGAGGATTTTGGAGCATATCACTAAGCACATAAAGCAAGAGGCTCATTAAGCAACACCTCATCCCTCCTTGATAGTGTTAGCTTTTCCTAAAGACTCAATGTGATCTTGGATCACTAAAATATAAAATGAAGAGTCTTGAACTTTTGAGGTTGAGCCAATTCTTTGTACTTAGCATTTCGAGGGTTCCACTTTCACATCCATGCCATGCCAATCATTGAGCTTTCCTGAAATAATCATCTTGGAATAGCATTAGCTCAATGAGCTATATGTTGTTATGAATTACCAAAACCACCTAGGGATAGTTGCACTTTCAGGAAGGCACCTCCTAGGTGCCTTGGGGAGGATGGACTCCTCCCTGGCCGCACCCTTCCTTGGAGGAAGGGCCAAGGCTGCGCCCCCCCTCTCCCTTGGCCCTATATATAGTGGGGGGAAGGGAGCGCAGCCGCACCAAAGCCCTGGCGCCTCCCTCTCCCTCCCGTGACACATCTTCCTCCTCTCCCGCGGTGCTTGGCGAAGCCCTGCAGGATTGCCATGCTCCTCCACCACCACCACGCCGTTGTGCTGCTGCTGGATGGAGTCTTCCTCAACCTCTCCCTCTCTCCTTGCTGGATCAAGGCATGGGAGACGTCACCGGGCTGTACGTGTGTTGAACACGGAGGTGCCGTCCGTTCGACACTAGGATCTTCGGTGATTTGGATCATGACGAGTACGACTCCATCAACCCCGTTCTCTTGAACGCTTTCGCTTAGCGATCTACAAGGGTATGTAGATGCACTCTCCTTCCCCTCGTTGCTGGTCTCTCCATAGATAGATCTTGGTGACACGTAGGAAAATTTTGAATTTCTGCTACGTTCCCCAACACTACATCACCGAGCCGCGTGACCCTGAATGGGTCGCAGCCCCCGAGTTCCGATCCAGACCCCCTACGCGGCTCACCTCCTGGAAAGAGATGGGCCTATCGTGGGGTAAAAAAGGAGAGCTGACCGGACTCCAAACATGCGTCCAAAGCCTGATGGACAAGAAGCTCAAACTTGTTAATGTAGTCCAAGTTCTGCTCATCTTCCGGATCCTCCCGTGTCAACAACGGGCTTTCAACCTATGGGGGTTCGACCCGGCGCAACACCGAACTCTAAGTAGGCTCTTCGACACAACGTACGAAGATGCCTGGAAGGTGCTATTCAAGGGCGCCGAGGCTCCCGCATCCGCTACTGAAGATCGCGGATTCAGCACGCAGCGTCACGCTAGCATGGTAAGCTTTTTTCACCTCTTACAGGATATCATCTTTTCATAGTTTGACTCTATGCGGGGTCTAAAACTCCCTTACCTTTGACAGGATTGGCAGGAGACGTCCGGACAGATCAGCTGTCCGGCTCCTTTGCCCGAAGACCCAGCGGACGCCCGCTTGACGGGGCTGTTGGTTCCGGCACCCTATGTGGTGCTGGAGAAGAAGGCCAAGAAGAAGGCCACGGGGACTCTAAAGAGTGCCCGGCGTCTGGTGGTGTCGGATTCATTGTCCGACGACTCCAAGACGCACTCCTCCCGGGAAGACGAGGAGGAGGAAGAAGAGGCCTCTCCCCCTCCAGCGGGGACAGGAAAGAAAAGGAAGGCCGCCCCAACTGGGGAGGCCGGAGGGTCCAAGAAGGGGATGATCCTTCCTCCGGACTACTCCACCAACGCCGATGACGGCGAAGAGGAGTGGCCGCTCAGGGCCAAGCCTCTGGCGAAATCATAAGTATCCGGACACCAGAGTGATTCATAGTGTTCCTTCATTGCGTAGCTTTTCCTGACGCCGCATACAATTATGCAGTCCGCCCAAAGACCGACTCGACGTGTCGACGAGCGGCTCCCCGGATTCGTCAGATGTGAACAGCACTTCACTTCCGGCCACCTCCTCCCCTCACCCTACAGACAATGCCGAGGTGTTGTCACGGGAGGCTCCAGGCCAGGAGGAGGTGGTCCTGGAGGCGCCGCAAGGCGACCTCCCGGACACCAGGCGCCAAGGGGACATAACCCCCGAGGGTTCTAAGTCCGGCCCCAGGCCGGACACCGCACCGGAACCTTCAAAGGTTCCGGAGTCCGGCAGGCAGCCCCCTAAGAAGAAGGGCAAGCCTATGACGCCGGTGACCTCCGCCCAACCGGAGGCACCAGATAACTTGTTGGAGGTGCTTAATGGCGCCTCCATCAATGAGGAGCACCGCCCTATCATGAGTGCGGTGATTCAGCAGGTTTAGTCCGCCAAGAGCGGACTGACTGAAGCCTGTGCCAGCCTTCTAACAGGCTTTGAGGTATGTAAAAAATATGTAAAAATATTACCGCATAGATAGTAGCCCCTGATGCTCTGTTTGGCGTTCGGAAAGAAAAGCCGAATAGAGGATCTAATAAAATTCGCAGGAGACTAACAGAATTAAGTCAATATGCGTAAGCAGGCTTCGCTGCTAGCCTCCGCCGCACTGACTGCAGAGGTGGATGCGCTGAAGCAGAGCCTTGAGCGGTCTGAGCAGGAGCTCGGCCTTGACAAGAAGGAGCTTGGGGAAAAAGAAGGTAAGTAATACCTTGAGGAGTATGATGTAAAAAAGACGCAGTTGCAAATAATGACAGGATCGCTATTGGTGTCATAGGGGCCACGAGTGAGGTGGCGACCCTTAGGCAAGCGCTGTCCGAGGTCGAAAAGAGGGCGGCCACGAAGCGCGCTGAGCGGGAGAAGCATGAGGCGCGGGTTGGCGAGGTGCAGCAAGAGCTCCAGGCTCTCGTGAAAAAACACGAGAGTTTGGAGCTTGACTGAAAGACGCGAGAGTCCGATGAAAGTGCAACTATCCCTAGGTGGTTTTGGTAATTCATAACAACATATAGCTCATTGAGCTAATGCTATTTCAAGATGATTATTTCAGGAAAGCTCAATGATTGGCATGGCATGGATGTGAAAGTGGAACCCTCAAAATGCTAAGGAAAAAGGATTGGCTCAAGCTCAAAAGATCAAGACTCTTCATTTTATATTTTAGTGATCCAAGATCACATTGAGTCTTTAGGAAAAGCCAATACTATTAAGGAGGGATGAGGTGTTGCTTAATGAGCCTCTTGCTCTATGTGCTTAGTGATATGCTCCAAAATCCTCAGCTACTTTCCATATCCACAAATGACCTATACCCTAAGCCAAACTCGGTCATACCGATTCTGTCAATCCGATGCCACTGAGTTTCACTTGTCAATTGCCAGTGCCAAACCCTAGCAATCCGGTCCTACCGATAAGGTTCTCGGTCTCACCGAGATGGGCTTGCAAACTGTCTGTTTCCAGTTCGTAACTTTTCGGTCTCACCGAAAGAGCGAATCGGTCCCACCGAGAATGCAAGGTAAACTCTATGTTTCCTTCTTGTAACTTTTCGGTCTCACCGAAAGAGCAAGTCGGTCCCACCGAGTTTGCCTGACCAACTCTCTGGTTAGCTAATTGTCGAACTCGGTCTCACCGAGTTTGTGCGATCGGTCTCACCGAGATTACGTTATGCCCAAACCCTAACCGAATCAGTCCTACCGAGTTGCATCTCAGTCCCACCGAAATTCCTAACGGTCACTAGGTTTACCATTTCGGTCCGACCGAGTTTGATGATTCGGTCCCATCGAGATTGGAAAACTGTGTGTAATGGTTGGATTTTGTGTGGAGGCTATTGTTGGGGAACATAGTAATTTCAAAAAATTTCCTACGCACACGCAAGATCATGGTGATGCATAGCAACAAGGGGGAGAGTCTGATCTACGTACCCTTGTAGATCGCAACGGAAGCGTTGACACAACATAGAGGAAGGAGTCGTACGTCTTCTTCCTGATCCGACCGATCCAAGCACCGTTACTCCGGCACCTCCGAGTTCTTAGTACACGTTCAGCTCGATGACGATCCTCGGGCTCCGATCCAGCAAAGCGTCGAGGAAGAGTTCCGTCAGCACGACGGCGTGGTGACGATCTTGATGTACTACTGACGCAGGGCTTCGCCTAAGCACTACAACGGTATGATCAAGGTGGAATTTGGTGGCAGGGGGCACCGCACACGGCTAAGGAACGATCTCAATGATCAACTTGTGTGTCTAGAGGTGCCCCCTACCCCCGTATATAAAGGTTGCCAGGGGGAGGGCTGGCCGGCCAAAGGAGGAGGGCGCAGGAGGAGTCCTACTCCTACCGGGAGTAGGACTCCCCCCAATCCTATTCCTAATAGGACTCCTCGAGAGAGAGAGGGAGGGAGAAGGGGGCCGGCCACCTTTCCTAGTCCTAATAGGACTAGGGAAGGGGGGAGGCGCGCAGCCCACCTTGGGCTGCCCCTTTCACCTTTCCACTAAGGCCCAACAAGGCCCATTTGGTTCCCGGGGGGTTCCGGTAACCTCCCGGTACTCCGGTAAAATTCCCGATTTCACCCGGAACACTTCCAATGTCCAAACATATGCTTCCAATATATCAATCTTTATGTCTCGACCATTTCGAGACTCCTCGTCATGTCCGTGATCACATCCGGGACTCCAAACAACCTTCGGTACATCAAAATGCATAAACTCATAATAACTGTCATCGTAACGTTAAGCGTGCGGACCCTACGGTTCGAGAACAATGTAGACATGACCGAGACACGTCTCCGGTCAATAACCAACAGCAGGACCTGGATGCCTATATTGGCTCCTACATATTCTACGAAGATCTTTATCGGTTAGACCGCATAACGACATACGTTGTTCCCTTTGTCATCGGTATGTTACTTGCCCGAGATTCGATCGTCGGTATCCAATACCTAGTTCAATCTCGTTACTGGCAAGTCTCTTTACTCGTTCCGTAATACATCATCTCACAACTAACAGCTTAGTTATAATGCTTGCAAGGCTTATGTGATGTGTATTACCGAGAGGGCCCAGAGGTACCTCTCCGACAATCGGAGTGACAAATCCTATTCTCGAAATACGCCAACCCAACATCTAACATTGGAAACACCTGTAGTACTCCTTTATAATCACCCAGTTACGTTGTGACGTTTGGTAGCACCCAAAGTGTTCCTCCGGCAAACGGGGGTTGCATAATCTCATAGTCATAGGAACATGTATAAGTCATGAAGAAAGCAATAGCAACATACTAAATGATCGGGTGCTAAGCTAATGGAATGGGTCATGTCAATCAGATCATTCAACTAATGATGTGACCTCATTAATCAAATAACAACTCTTTTATTCATGGTTAGGAAACATAACCATCTTTGATTAACGAGCTAGTCAAGTAGAGGCATACTAGTGACACTCTGTTTGTCTATGTATTCACACATGTATTATGTTTCCGGTTAATACAATTCTAGCATGAATAATAAACATTTATCATGATATAAGGAAATAAATAATAACTTTATTATTGCCTCTAGGGCATATTTCCTTCAGTCTCCCACTTGCACTAGAGTCAATAATCTAGATCACATCACCATGTGATTAACATCGATAGTTCACATCATCATGTGATTAACACCCATAGTTCACATCGCCATGTGACCAACACCCAAAGGGTTTACTAGATTCAGTAATCTAGTTCACATCGCTATGTGATTAACACCCAAAGAGTACTAAGGTGTGATCATGTTTTGCTTGTGAGAGAATCTTAGTCAACGGGTCTGCCACATTCAGATCCACATGTATTTTGCAAATTTCTATGTCAACAATGCTCTGCATGGAGCTACTCTAGCTAATTGCTCCCACTTTCAATATGTATCTAGACCGAGACTTAGAGTCATCTAGATTAGTGTCAAAACTTGCATCGGCGTAACCCTTTAGGATGAACCTTTTTATCACGTCCATAATCGAGAAACATATCCTTATTTCACTAGGGATAATTCTGACCGTTGTCCAGTGATCTACTCCTAGATCACTATTGTACTCCCTTGCCAAATCAGTGCAGGGTATACAATAGATCTGGTATACAGCATGACATACTTTATAGAACCTATGGCCAAGGCATAGGGAATGACTTTCATTCTCTTTCTATCTTCTACCGTGGTCGGGTTTTGAGTCTTACTCAACTTCACACCTTATAATACAGGCAAGAACTCTTTCTTTGACTGCTCCATTTTGAACTACTTCAAAATCTTGTCAAGGTATGTACTCATTGAAAAAACTTATCAAGTGTCTTGATCTATCTCTATAGATCTTGAAGCTCAATATGTAAGCAGCTTCACCGAAGTCTTTCTTTGAAAAACTCCTTTCAAACACTCCTTTATGCTTTACAGAATAATTCTACATTATTTCCGATCAACAATATGTCATTCATATATACTTATCAGAATGTTGTAGTGCTCCCACTCACTTTCTTGTAAATACAGGCTTCACCGCAAGTCTGTATAAAACTATATGTTTTGATCAACTCATCAAAGCGTATATTCCAACTCCGAGATGCTTACACCAGTCCACAGATGGATCGCTGGTGCTTGCATATTTTGTTAGCACCTTTCTGATTGACAAAACCTTCTGTTGCATCATATACAACTCTTCTTTAGTAAATCCATTAAGGAATGCAATTTTGTTTATCCATTTGCCAGATTTCATAAAATGCGGCAATTACTAACATGATTCGGACAGAGTCTAGCATAGATACGAGTGAGAAACTCTCATCGTAGTCAACACCTTGAACTTGTCGAAAACCTTTTGCGACAATTCTAGCTTCATAGATAGTAACACTACTATCAGCGTCTGTCTTCCTCTTGAAGATCCATTTATTCTCAATTGCTTGCTGATCATCGGGCAAGTCAACCAAAGTCCAAACTTTGTTCTCATACATGGATCATATCTCAGATTTCATGGCCTCAAACCATTTCGTGGAATCTGGGCTCATCATCGCTTCCTCATAGTTCGCAAGTTCGTCATGGTCTAGTAACATGACTTCCAGGACAGGATTACCGTACCACTCTGGTGCGGATCTCACTCTGGTTTACCTACGAGATTCGGTAGTAACTTGATCTGAAGTTACATGATCATCATCATTAGCTTCCTCACTAATTGGTGTAGTAGTCACAAGAATAGATTTTTGTGATGAACTACTTTCCAATAAGGTAGAAGGTATAATTACCTTATCAAGTTTTCTACTTTCCTCCCACTCACTTCTTTCAAGAGAAACTTCTTCTCTAGAAAGGATCCATTATAAGCAACGAATGTCTTGCCTTAGGATCTGTGATAGAAGGTGTACCCAATAGTCTCCTTTGGGTATCCTATGAAGACATATTTCTCCGATTTGGGTTTGAGCTTATCAGGATGAAACTTTTTCTCATAAGCATCGCAACCACAAACTTCAAGAAATGACAACTTTGGTTTCTTGCCAAACCATAGTTCATAAGGCGTCGTCTCGACGGATATAGATGGTGCCCCTTTTTAACGTGAATGCAGTTGTCTCTAATGCATGACCCCAAAAACGATAGTGGTAAATCGGTAAGAAACATCATAGATTGCACTATATCCAATAAAGTACGGTTATGACGTTCGGACACACCATTATGCTGTGGTGTTCTAGGTGGCGTGAGTAGTGAAACTATTTCACATTGTTTTAACTGAAGACCAAACTCGTAACTCAAATACTCTTTTCCACGATCAGATCGTAGAAACTTTATTTTCTTGTTACGATGATTTTCCACTTCACTCTGAAATTATATGAACTTTTCAAATGTATCAGACTTCTATTTCATTAAGTAGATATACCCACATCTGCTCAAATCATCTGTGAAGGTCAGAAAATAATGATACCCGCTGCAAGCCTTAAATATTCATCGGACCACATACATCAGTATGTATGATTTCCAACAAATCTGTTGCTTGCTCCATTGTTCCGGAGAACGGCGTTTTAGTCATCTTGCCCAAAAGGCATGGTTCGCAAGCATCAAGTGATTCATAATCAAGTGATTCCGAAAGCCTATCAGCATGGAGTTTTTTCATGCGCTTTATACCAATATGACCTAAACAGCAGTGCCACAAATAAGTTGCACTATCATTATTAACTTTTGCATCTTTTGGTTTCAATATTATGAATATGTGTATCACTAAGATCGAGATCCAATGAACTAATTTCATTGGGTGTGTAACCATATAAGGTTTTATTCATGTAAACAGAACAACAATTTATTCGTTTACTTAAATGAATAACCGTATTACAATAAACATGATCAAATCATATTCATGCTCAACGCAAACACCAAATAACACTTATTTAGGTTCAACACTAATCCCGAAAGTATAGGGAGTGTGCGATGATGATCATATCAATCTTGGAACCACTTCCAACATACATCGTCACTTCACCCTTAACTAGTCTCTGTTCATTCTGCAACTCCCGTTTCGAGTTACTACTCTTAGCAACTGAACTAGCATCAAATACTGAGAGGTTGCTATAAACACTAGTAAAGTACACATCAATAACATGTATATCAAATATACTTATGTTCACTTTGCCATCCTTCTTATCCGCCAATCACTTGGGGTAGTTCCGCTTCCAGTGACCAGTCCCTTTGCAGTAGAAGCACTTAGTCTCAGGCTTAGGACCAGACTTGGGCTTCTTCACTTGAGCAGCAACTTGCTTGCTATTCTTCTTGAAGTTCCCCTTTTTTTCCCTTTGCCCTTTTCTTGAAACTAGTGATCTTGTCAACCATCAACACTTGATGCTCTTTCTTGATTTCTACCTTCATTGATTTCATCATCATGAAAAGATCGGGATTCGTTTTCGCCATCCCTTGCATACTATAGTTCATCACGAAGTTCTACTAACTTGGTGATGGTGACTAGAGAATTCTGTCAATCACTATCTTATCTGGAAGATTAACTCCCACTTGATTCAAGCGATTGTAGTACCCAGACAATCTGAGCACATGCTCACTAGTTGAGCGATTCTCCTCCATCTTTTAGCTATAGAACTTGTTGGAGACTTCATATCTCTCAACTCGGGTATTTGCTTGAAATATTAACTTCCACTCCTGGAACATCTCATATGGTCCATGACGTTCAAAACGTCTTTGAAGTCCCGATTCTAAGCCATTAAGCATGGTGCACTAAACTATCAAGTAGTCATCATATTGAGCTAGCCAAACGTTCATAACGTCTGCATCTGCTCCTGCAATAGGTCTGTCACCTAGCGGTGCATCAAGGACATAATTTTTCTGTGCAGCAATGAGGATAAACCTCAGATCACGGATCCAATCCGTATCATTGCTACTAACATCTTTCAACACAATTTTCTCTAGGAACATATCAAAATAAACATATGAAAGCAACAACGCGAGCTATTGATCTTCAACATAGATATGCTAATACTACCAGGACTAAGTTCATGATAAATTGAAGTTCAATTAATCGTATTACTTAAGAACTCCCACTTAGATAGACATCCCTCTAATCCTCTAAGTGATCACGTGATCCAAATCAACTAAACCATAACCGATCATCACGTGAGATGGAGTAGTTTTCAATGGTGACCATCGCTATGTTGATCATAT
Organism: Triticum monococcum; assembly: GCA_034509565.1. Taxonomy (NCBI): domain Eukaryota; kingdom Viridiplantae; phylum Streptophyta; class Magnoliopsida; order Poales; family Poaceae; genus Triticum; species Triticum monococcum. The sequence continues at coordinate 822,924,573 of CM067843.1, forward strand.
CTACTATATGATTCACGCTCGACCTTTCGGTCTCTGTGTTCCGAGGCCATATCTGCATATGCTAGGCTCGTCAAGTTTAACCTGAGTATTCTGCGTGTGCAAAACTGGATTGCACCCGTTGTAGATGGACGTAGAGCTTATCACACCCGATCATCACGTGGTGTCTGGGCACGACGAACTTTGGCAACGGTGCATACTCAGGGAGAACACTTCTTGATAATTTAGTGAGAGATCATCTTATAATGCTACCGTCAATCAAAGCAAGATAAGATGCATAAAAGGATAAACATCACATGCAATCAATATAAGTGATATGATATGGCCATCATCATCTTGTGCTTGTGATCTCCATCTCCGAAGCACCGTCATGATCACCATCGTCACCGGCGCGACACCTTGATCTCCATCGTAGCATCGTTGTCGTCTCGCCAATCTTATGCTTCCACGACTATCACTACCGCTTAGTAATAAAGTAAAGCATTACATCGCGATTGCATTGTATACAATAAAGCGACAACCATATGGCTACTGCCAGTTGCCGATAACTTGGTTACAAAACATGATCATCTCATACAATAAAATTTAGCATCATGCCTTGACCATATCACATCACAACATGCCCTGCAAAAACAAGTTAGACGTCCTCTACTTTGTTGTTGCAAGTTTTACGTGGCTGCTACGGGCTGAAGCAAGAACTCATCTCACCTACGCATCAAAACCACAACGATAGTTTGTCAAATAGACTCCGTTTTAACCTTCTCAAGGACCGGGCGTAGCCACAGTTGGTTCAACTAAAGTTGGAGAGATAGTCGCCCGCAAGCCATCTATGTGCAAAGCACGTCGAGGGAACCGGTCTCGCGTAAGCGTATGCGTAATGTTGGTCCGGGTCGTCTCGTCCAACAATACCGCCGAACCAAAGTATGACATGCTGGCAGGCCGTATGACTTGTATCACCCACAACTCACTTGTGTTCTACTCGTGCAAGTAACATCAAACCATAAAACCTAGGCTCTGATACCACTGTTGGGGAACGTAGTAATTTCAAAAAATTTCCTACGCACACGCAAGATCATGGTGATGCATAGCAACGAGGGGGAGAGTCTGATCTACGTACCCTTGTAGATCGCAATGGAAGCGTTGACACAACATAGAGGAAGTAGTCGTACGTCTTCTTCCCGATCCGACCGATCCAAGCACCGTTACTCCGGCACCTCCGAGTTCTTAGCACACGTTCAGCTCGATGACGATCCTCGGGCTCCGATCCAGCAAAGCGTCGAGGAAGAGTTCCGTCAGCACGACGGCGTGGTGACGATCTTGATGTACTACCGACGCAGGGCTTCGCCTAAGCACTACAACGGTATGATCGAGGTGGAATTTGGTGGCAGGGGGCACCGCACACGGCTAAGGAACGATCTCAATGATCAACTTGTGTGTCTAGAGGTGCCCCCTGCCCCCGTATATAAAGGTTGCCAGGGGGAGGGCTGGCCGGCCAAAGGAGGAGGGCGTAGGAGGAGTCCTACTCCTACCGGGAGTAGGACTCCCCCCCAATCCTATTCCTAATAGGACTCCTCGAGAGAGAGAGAGAGAGGGAGAAGGGGGCCATCCACCTCTCCTAGTCCTAATAGGACTAGGGGAGGGGGGAGGCGTGCAGCCCACCTTGGGCTGCCCCTTTCACCTTTCCACTAAGGCCCAACAAGGCCCATGTACACATCCTTCCTGCATTTGTCCAGGTATATACTTTTAGTGTCATCTAAATAGTGCGTGCATGCGTGCTATCCCTTGTTTGTCTGTCCTGAAAGGTTACTGAGAATGGGCCAATCGTTGATGGTCACGAACAGCAACGCCTTTAGGTTAAATTCCTCCTGTCTGTGCTCATCCCACGCACGTACACTGTTTCTATTCCACAGCTGTAAAAGTTCTTGAACTAATGGCCTTAGGTACACATCAAAGTCGTTGCCAGGTTGCTTAGGGCCTTGGATGAGAACTGGCATCATAATGAACTTCTGCTTCATGCACATCCAAGGAGGAAGGTTATACATACATAGAGTCACGAGCCAGGTGCTGTGATTGCTGCTCTGCTCCCCGAAAGGATTAATGCCATCCGCGCTTAAAGCAAACCATACGTTCCTTGGGTCCTTTGCAAACTCATCCCAGTACTTTCTCTCGATTTTTCTCCACTGCGACCCGTCAGCGTGTGCTCTCAACTTCCCGTCTTTCTTATGGTCCTCACTGTGCCATCGCATCAACTTGGCATGCTCTCCGTTTCTAAACAGACATTTCAACTGTGGTATTATCGAAGCATACCACGTCACCTTCGCAGGAACCCTCTTCCTGGGGGGCTCGCCGTCAACATCACCAGGGTCATCTCGTCTGATCTTATACCGCAATGCACCGCATACCCGGCATGCGTTCAGATCCTTATGCGCCGCGGTAGAGGATGCAGTCATTAGGGCATGCATGTATCTTCTGCACCTCCAATCCTAGAGGGCATACGACCTTCTTTGTTCCGTATGTACTATCGGGCAATTCGTTATACTTTGGAAGCTTCTTCTTCAATATTTTCAGTAGCTTCTCAAATCCTTTCTCAGGCACAACATTCTTTGCCTTCCACTGCCGCAATTCCAGTACGGCACCGAACTTTGTGTTGCCATATTCGCAATTGGGGTACAACCCTTTTTGTGATCCTCTAACATGCGATCGAACTTCAGCTTCTCCTTTTGACTTTCGCATTGCGTCCTTGCATCAACAATGACCCGGCGGAGATCATCATCATCAGGCACATCGTGTGGTTCCTCTTGATCTTTAGCAGCTTCACCCGTTGCAGCATCATTGGGCACATCGTCTGGTTCCTCTTGATTTTCACCAGCTCCCTCCGTTGCAGCATCACCGTATTCAGGGGGCACATAGTTGTCATCGTACTCTTCTTCTTTGCCGTCTTCCATCATAACCCCTATTTCTCCGTGCCTCGTCCAAACATTATAGTGTGGCATGAAAACCTTGTAAAGCAGGTGGGTGTGAAGAATTTTCCGGTTAGAGTAAGACATCATATTCCCACATTTAGTGGATGGACAACACATAAAACCATTCTGCTTGTTTGCCTTAGCCGCTTCGAGAAACTCATGCACGCCCTTTGTCGGTGTCAAAACCGGCGGATCTCGGGTAGGGGGTCCCGAACTGTGCGTCTAGGCGGATGGTAACAAGAGACAAGGGACACGATGTTTTTACCCAGGTTCGGGCCCTCTCGATGGAGGTAAAACCTTACTCCTCCTTGATTAATATTGATGATATGGGTAGTACAAGAGTAGATCTACCATGAGATCAGAGAGGCTAAACCCTAGAAGCTAGCCTATGGTATGATTGTTTTTCGTCCTACGGACTAAAACCCTCCGGTTTATATAGACACCGGAGAGGGCTAGGGTTACACAGAGTCGGTTACAATGGGAGGAGATCACATCCGTATCGCCAAGCTTGCCTTCCACGACAAGGAAAGTCCCATACGGACACGGTACGAAGTCTTCAATCTTGTATCTTCATAGTCCAGGAGTCCGGCCAAAGGATATAGTCCGGCTATCCGGACACCCCCTAATCTAGGACTCCCTCAGTAGCCCCTGAACCAGGCTTCAATGACGACGAGTCCGGCATGCAAATTGTCTTCGGCATTGCAAGGCGGGTTCCTCCTCCGAATACTTCATAAAAGATTTTGAACACAAGGATAGTGTCCGGCTCTGCAAATAAATTCCACATATTTCCATAGAGAGAATAATATTTACACAAATCTAATCTGCTGACGTATTCCGTAGCGTGACATCACACCACGGCCAAGCCTTTATTCGAATCGTTTTTACTATCCCACCTCAGCGCGTTTAGGGAGGCGGTTTCCTTGGCACGTCTTGTCGAAGCAGAGATCATGTCCCCTTATTCCAGGATTCTCATCAATACGGGCGTGGGTAACCCAACCGTGCCATTGATTACGGTGCTTGGGAGATAAGCGAGTTTTACCAGGCGGGCGGGGGCACGCAGTTTTGGTCCGCCCATATAAGGGGATAAGGATCCACCTTTTCACCTACGCCTTCTTCCTCCTTTGCCTATCCATTTCCGCGCACTCGAGCTCCAGCACCCAAGTCCGCACACCCCACCTCAACCTTCTCGAGCCATGTTCGGAGCAGGAGGCAAGTGGATGGTCTCCTCCGTCACGGAGGGACACATCAAAAAGCTGAGGAAGGCCGGATACTTGTCCAACGACATTGCGCACCGGCTTCCCGAAGAGGGGCAGCTCATCCCCACCCCCGGGCCTCATGATAGGGTGGTGTTCCTCCCCCATTTCCTCCACGGACTGGGCTTCCCTCTCCACCCATTTGTCCGGGGGCTCATGTTCTACTATGGCCTGGATTTCCACGATCTCGCCCCGAACTTCGTCCTCAACATCTTGGCATTTATCATCATGTGCGAGGCCTTCCTCTGCATCCGACCCCATTTCGGCCTATGGCTCAAGACCTTCAATGTCAAGCCAAAGGTGGTGCGTGGCAACCAGGCGGAGTGCGAAGGCGCCATGGTGGGCAAGATGCCCAACGTCCTATGGCTCGAGGGCTCCTTCGTGGAGACCCTGAAGGGGTGGCCGTCGGGGTGGTTCTACATGTTGGAAATATGCCCTAGAGGCAATAATAAATTGATTATTATTATATTTCCTTGTTCATGATAATCGTTTATTATCCATGCTAGAATTGTATTCATAGGAAACTCAGATACATGTGTGGATACATAGACAACACCATGTCCCTAGTAAGCCTCTAGTTGACTAGCTCGTTGATCAATAGATGGTTACGGTTTCCTGACCATGGACATTGGATGTCATTGATAACGGGATCACATCATTAGGAGAATGATGTGATGGACAAGACCCAATCCTAAGCCTAGCACAAAGATTGTGTAGTTCGTTCGCTAAAGCTTTTGTAATGTCAAGTATCATTTCCTTAGACCATGAGATTGTGCAACTCCCGGATACCGTAGGAATACTTTGGGTGTGCCAAACGTCACAACGTAACTGGGTGACTATAAAGGTGCACTACAGGTATCTCCGAAAGTGTCTGTTGGGTTGGCATGAATCGAGACAGGGATTTGTCACTCCGTGTGACGGAGAGGTATCTCTGGGCCCACTCGGTAGGACATCATCATAATGTGCACAATGTGATCAAGGAGTTGATCACGGGATGATGTGTTACGGAACAAGTAAAGAGACTTGCCGGCAATGAGATTGAACAAGGTATCGAGATACCGACGATCGAATCTCGGGCAAGTATCGTACCGATAGACAAAGGGAATTGTATACAGGATTGATTAAGTCCTTGACATCGTGCTTCATCCGATAAGATCATCGTGGAACATGTGGGAGCCAACATGGGTATCCAGATCCCGCTGTTGGTTATTGACCGGAGAGCGTCTCGGTCATGTCTGCATGGTTCCCGAACCCGTAGGGTCTACACACTTAAGGTTCGATGACGCTAGGGTTATAAAGGAAGTTTGTATGTGGTTACCGAATGTTGTTCGGAGTCCCGGATGAGATCCCGGACATCACGAGGAGTTCCGGAATGGTCCAGAGGTAAAGATTTATATATGGGAAGTGCTGTTTTGGTCACCTGAAAAGTTTCGGGGTTTATCGGTAATGTACCGGGACCACCGGGAGGGTCCCGGGGGTCCACCAAGTGGGGCCACCAGCCCTGGGGGCCACATCGGCTGGAGGGGTGTGCGCCTTGGCCTATATGGGCCAAGGGCACCAGCCCCAAGAGGCCCATGCGCCAAGAGATAAGGGAAAGGAAGAGTCCTAAAGGGGGAAGGCACCTCCTAGGTGCCTTGGGGAGGATGGACTCCTCCCTGGCCGCACCCTTCCTTGGAGGAAGGGCCAGGGCTGCGCCCCCCCTCTCCCTTGGCCCTATATATAGTGGGGGGAAGGGAGGGCAGCCGCACCAAAGCCCTGGCGCCTCCCTCTCCCTCCCGTGACACATCTTCCTCCTCTCCCGCGGTGCTTGGCGAAGCCCTGCAGGATTGCCACGCTCCTCCACCACTACCACGCCGTTGTGCTGCTGCTGGATGGAGTCTTCCTCAAACTCTCCCTCTCTCCTTGCTGGATCAAGGCATGGGAGACGTCACCGGGCTGTACGTGTGTTGAACACGGAGGTGCCGTCCGTTAGGCACTAGGATCTTCGGTGATTTGGATCACGACGAGTACGACTCCATCAACCCCGTTCTCTTGAACGCTTCCGCTTAGCGATCTACAAAGGTATGTAGATGCACACTCCTTCCCCTCGTTGCTGGCCTCTCCATAGATAGATCTTGGTGACACGTAGGAAAATTTTGAATTTCTGCTACGTTCCCCAACAGTGGCATCATGAGCTAGGTCTATTGCGTAGATTCTATGCACGAGTAGAACACAAAGTAGTTGTGGGCGTTGATTTTGTCAATTTACTTGCCGTTACTAGTCTTATCTTGATTCGGCGGCATCGTGGGATGAAGCGGCCCGGACCGACCTTACACGTACTCTTACGTGAGACTGGTTCCACCGACTGACATGCACTAGTTGCATAAGGTGGCTAGCGTGTGTCTGTCTCTCCCACTTTAGTCGGATCGGATTCGATGAAAAGGGTCCTTATGAAGGGTAAATAGCAATTGGCATATCACGTTGTGGGTTTTGCGTAGGTAAGAAACGTTCTTGCTAGAAACCCATAGCAGCCACGTAAAACATGCAAACAACAATTAGAGGACGTCTAACTTGTTTTTGCAGGGTATGCTATGTGATGTGATATGGCCAAGAAGAATGTGATGAATGATATGTGATGTATGAGATTGATCATGTTCTTGTAATAGGAATCATGACTTGCATGTTGATGAGTATGACAACCGGCAGGAGCCATAGGAGTTGTCTTAATTTATTTATGACCTGCGTGTCAACATAAACGTCATGTAATTACATTACTTTATTGCTAACCGTTAGCTATAGTAGTAGAAGTAATAGTTGGCGAGACAACTTCATGAAGAAACGATGATGGAGATCATGGTGTCATGCCGGTGACGATGATGATCATGGAGCCCCAAAGATGGAGATTAAAAGGAGCAAAGTAATGATGGCCACATCATGTCACTATTTGATTGCATGTGATGTTTATCATGTTTATACATCTTATTTGCTTAGAACGACGGTAGTAAATAAGATGATCCCTCATTAAAATTTCAAGAAAGTGTTCCCCCTAACTGTGCACCGTTGCGAAAGTTCGTCGTTTCGAAGCACCACGTGATGATCGGGTGTGATAGATTCTTACGTTCGAATACAACGGGTGTTGACGAGCCTAGCATGTACAGACAGGGCCTCGGAACACATGCAAAACACTTAGGTTGACTTGACGAGCCTAGCATGTACAGACATGGCCTCGGAACACAAGAGACCAAAAGGTCGAGCATGAGTCATATAGAAGATACGATCAACATGAAGATATTCACCGATGTTGACTAGTCCATCTCACGTGATGATCGGACATGGCCTAGTTTACTCGGATCATGTAATCACTTGGATGACTAGAGGGATGTCTATCTGAGTGGGAGTTCATAAGATGAACTTAATTATCCTGAACATAGTCAAAAGGTCTTCGCAAATTATGTCGTAGCTCGCGCTTCAGTTCTACTGTTTAGTTATGCTCCTAGAAAAAATTTAGTTGAAAGATGATAGTAGCAATTATGCGGACTAGGTCCATAAACTGAGGATTGTCCTCATTGCTTCATAGAAGGCTTATGTCCTTAATGCACCGCTCAGTGTGCTGAACCTCGAACGTCGTTTGTGGATGTTGCGAACATCTGACATACACGTTTTGATAACTACGTGATAGTTCAGTTAAACGGTTTAGAGTTGAGGCACCAAAGACGTTTTGAAACATTGCGAAACATATGGGATGTTTTGGGGGCTGAAATTGGGATTTCAGGCACGTGCCCACGTCAAGAGGTATAAGACCTCCGACGAGTTTCTTAGCCTGCAAACTAAGGGAGAAAAGCTCAATTGTTGAGCTTGTGCTCAGATTGTCTGAGTACAACAATCGCTTGAATCAAGTGGGAGTTGATCTTCTAGATGAGATAGTGATGTTTCTCCAAAGTCATTACCACCAAGCTGCTAGAGCTTCGTGATGAACTATAATATATCAGGGACATATATGATGATCCTTGAGATATTCGCGATGTTTGACACCACAAAAGTAGAAATCAAGAAGGAGCATCAATTGTCGATGGTTGGTGAAACCACTAGTTTCAAGAAGGGCAAGGGCAAGAAGGGATACTTCATGAAACGGCAAATCAGCTGCTGCTCTAGTGAAGAAACCCAAGGTTGAACCCAAACCCGAGACTAAGTGCTTCTGTAATAAGAGGGACAATCACTGGAGCAGAATTACCCTAGATACTTGGTAGATGAGAAGGCTGGCAAGGTCGATAGAAGTATATTGGATATACATTGTGTTAAAGTGTACTTTACTAGTACTCCTAGTAGCACCATGGTATTAAATACCGGTTCGTTTGCTAAGTGTTAGTAACTCGAAATAAAAGCTACGGAATAAACGGAGACTAGCTAAAGGTGAGCTAACGATATGTGTTGGAAGTGTTTCCAATGTTGATATGATCAAGCATCGCACGCTCCCTCTACCATCGAGATTGGTGTTAAACCTAAATAATTGTTATTTGGTGTTTGCGTTGAGCATAGACATGATTGGATTATGACTATCGTGATACGGTTATTCATTTAAGGAGAATAATGGTTACTCTGTTTATTTGAATGATACCTTCAATGGTCTTGCACCTAAAATGAATGGTTTATTGAATCTCGATCGTAGTGATACACATGTTCATGCCAAAAGATATAAGATAGTACCACCTACTTGTGGCACCGCCACGTAATTCATATCGGCATAAAACGCATGAAGAAGATCCATGTTGATGGATCTTTGGGCTCACTCGTTTTTTTTGACTATGTACTGCAAGGCAACAGCCTCACAGTGTTTTATTAGTTAGGAGAATAAAAAGTTACATAATTACAGAGTAGCTGGGAGCTAGGAAAGAAACTACTTACAATGGGCCTACGATAAAGAGGCTATCCAAGAAGTTAGACTATCCCTATATTTACATTTGATTCTATGAGCCAGTAAGGAAATATCATGGATGAAGTTTCTCCTCCAAGAAATGAAGGTGGGTCTCTCATTTCTAAAGATCTTTCCATTCCGTTGGATCCAGATGTTCCAAGTAGCAATAAAAACGACCTCAGTGAAGAAAGGGTAACCAAAGTCCCTTCTGGCAGCGAGAGCCATGTCATATGTACTCTGGTTGAGCTGAGCATTCCAGGAAATCCCAAGGTAATTCCAAACTCTCTGGCTGAAGTTGCATGCAAAGAAAAGGTGTTCACGGTCCTCATGTGTGGCAGAGAGGCAAAGAACACACGTATCATCCTGAATGATCCAGCTCCTGCGTTGCATCATGTCCCTGGTGTTTAAACGGTCCAATAACAAAAGCCATCCAAAGACTTTAAATTTTAACGTGCAAGCACACTTCCAAATCCATTTGAATATGGGATCTACCACCAAATGTGAGAAGCAAGACTCATAGTATATCTTGGATTTGAACTCTCCAGTTTTGGATGGCCACTTCCATATGTCCTTGCCATCACCACTCAAGTTAACTAAGGCTAGTAAGTCTTGAAGTTGAAGTAGCTCATTATATGCTTCCTGCGATAGCGGCAAATGAAAGTGATCAGAGATGTGTGGAAGCTCCAAAAACTCCCTGACAGTGGTCGTGTCATTGATGACAAAAGAATGGAGCCTGGGAAAACGGGTGCGTAAAAGGACCACAGTATTTCCCAATTGCCATCGATCAAGCCAAAAAATCACCGTGTTGCCAGAATGCACTTCAGGGATGGCTAATTTGCAGAAGTTGGTGTATAATTTCATGACATCCCTCCACCAAAAGGAGCCACAACTTTGAGTAACCTGCGGTGGCGAAGCAGCATAATAAGTTTCCCAAATCAATGTGACCCAAGGGACGTCCATTTTGTTGAAGAACTTGAACAGGTGCTTAAGTAGCAAGGCTTCATTTTGGAGACCCAAGTTTAATACTCCCAGACCACCACACTTCTTAGGTCTACAGACTCGATCCCAAGCAGCTAAGGATTGCCTCGGGTTATCCGTGTTGCCTCTCCACAGACACTGCCGCATAATTCTCTCAATCTGTTGCAAGATCCCTTTAGGGAGAGATAGTGTGCACAGGAAGTAGATTGGCATCGAACAAAGCACTGACTGGAGCAATTGGAGATGGCTGCCTTGATTCAGTAAACATGAGGAAGTAGACAGCCTTCGCTCAATACGATCCACAAGTGGCAGCAAATCATAGATCGTGGGCCGAGAAGTACCCATAGGTAGACCTAGGTATGTGAAGGGCATAGTTCCTACGTCACAACCTAGCAGACTAGCAACCCGAGCGCCCTCTTCATCCGTCATATTGAGAGGAATAAGGGATGACTTACTAAAGTTGACATGCAAACCAATTGATGCTGCGAACGTTACAAGCATCTCCTTAAATGCAATCAACTGATCATCAATCGCAGGTAAGACAATAAGCGTGTCATCCGCGTATTGAACAATCAGATAGTCCCGGGAGTTTGTTGGAATTGGTAGAGAAAGAATTCCTCTTGAGCACATCTCATTGACTACAGATTGGGGCAAATCCACCGCAATGACGAATAATAGCGGGGATAGTGGATCTCCTTGGCGAACCCCAGCTCTGTAAACAAAGTGTTTACCTGGCACACCATTTAAAAGGAGAGAAGAGGAACCACTGGATAGGATATTATTGACCCAGCCAGTCCAACGAGAATCAAAACCCTTGCATCGCAGGATTTGGAGGATGGTTTCATGCTCGATGGTATCAAAGGCCTTAGTGAAATCAAGTTTGAGGAGAATGATGGGTCGTTTGGATGCTTGGCATTGATGGATATATTCGAAACACCAGGCTAGGCAGTCTTGAATAGATCTGCAACGGAGAAACCCATATTGATTGCGGTGTATGCATCGCAGAATCACCCTTTGCAGACGATTGGCCAGCAACTTCGTCAGGAATTTTAAACACATGTTGGTTAGGGAAATGGGTCTGAAATCCCCAACAACTTCTGGACTTAGTTTCTTGGGAACTAGGGTGATTAAGGAATTATTGAGACATTCCAAATTACATCTCCCCTCATAAAATTCATTGACAAGTTGCATGAAGTCCCCCTTGAGAATAGACCAGCACTTCTTTAAAAAGAGACCAGTGAAGCCATCAGGGCCCGGCGCACGGTCACAAGGCATGTGTTTAATTACAGTCTCGACTTCAGAATCCGTGAACGGCAGAGACAGCTCTTCCAGGCCATCAACTTGCTGTATTAAACTGGTCAGATCGAAACCCATTTGTATTCCTTTTGCATGGCCCATGCGATTATAGAAATCAGACCAAAACATACCCGCCATCATTTGGTGTTCTGAAACCACCTCCCCCTCTGCATTCTTGATTGAAGAAATAGTATTTCTTCGATATCTTTCGGTGGCCATGGCGTGAAAATACTTTGAATTCTTTTCTCCAACCTTGATGTTCCGGATCGTGCAGCGCTGCTTCCAATAAACATATTGCCAGTGTAATATATCCTGCATATGTACCTTAACTATTCTCCGGAAATTGAATTCAGGCCAACTTAAAGGCCGAATCTCCTCCAATTCATCAAAATAAAGAATTACTTTGCTACAATCCGCAATTAACGCTTTAACTGTGGAGAGCTTTAAATGCCATCGTTTTAAAGCATATCTGAGCGCTTTAAACTTTGCAGATATTGTTAAGGCAGCAGAAAACTTTGGCGTCATGTTGTTCCAGACCTGCGCAACACACTCATGAAAGCCAGGTAAATTAACCCAGTAGTTTTCAAAACGAAAGACTCTAGCTTTAGGGATGGCTGTGGCAATTGTGACAACACAAGGAACATGATCTGATGCCGATCGCGCAAGAGGCAAAACTAAGGTGTTTGGGTGGTCAGTGGTCCAAGCAACTGAAGTGAAGAACCAGTCAAGTTGCTCAAGAAGGGGCTGAGATTGAATGTTGGACCACGTGTATTGCCTACCCTTAATTGGCAGCTCAATAAGTGAAGGAAATATGCCCTAGAGGCAATAATAAAGTTATTATTTATTTCCTTACATCATGATAAATGTTTATTATTCATGCTAGAATTGTATTAACCGGAAACATAATACATGTGTGAATACATAGACCAACAGAGTGTCACTAGTATGCCTCTACTTGACTAGCTCGTTAATCAAAGATGGTTATGTTTCCTAACCATGAACAAGGAGTTGTTATTTGATTAACGAGGTCACATCATTAGTAGAATGATCTGATTGACATGACCCATTCCATAAGCATAGCACCCGATCGTTTAGTATGTTGCTATTGTTTTCTTCATGACTTATACATGTTCCTATAACTTTGAGATTATGCAACTCCCGTTTACCGGAGGAACACTTTGGGTACTACCAAACGTCACAACGTAACTGGGTGATTATAAAGGAGTACTACAGGTGTCTCCAATGGTAGATGTTGGGTTGGCATATTTCGAGATTAGGGTTTGTCACTCCGATTGACGGAGAGGTATCTCTGGGCCCTCTCGGTAATGCACATCACATAAGCCTTGCAAGCACTGCAACTAATATGTTAGTTGTGAGATGATGTATTACGGAACGAGTAAAGAGACTTGCCGGTAACGAGATTGAACTAGGTATTGGATACCGACGATCGAATCTCGGGCAAGTAACATACCGATGACAAAGGGAACAACGTATGTTGTTATGCGGTCTGACCGATAAAGATCTTCGTAGAATATGTAGGAGCCAATATGGGCATCCAGGTCCCGCTATTGGTTATTGACCGGAGACGTGTCTCGGTCATGTCTACATTGTTCTCGAACCGTAGGGTCCGCACGCTTAACGTTACGATGACAGTTATTATGAGTTTATGCATTTTGATGTACCGAAGGTTGTTCGGAGTCCCGGATGAGATCACGGACATGACGAGGAGTCTCGAAATGGTCGAGACGTAAAGATTGATATATTGGAAGCCTATGTTTGGACATCGGAAGTGTTCCGGGTGAAATCGGGATTTTACCGGAATACCGGGAGGGTTACCGGAACCCCCCGGGAGACTAATGGGCCTATTGGGCCTTAGTGGAAAAGGAGAAAAAGGGAAAGCCCACAAGCTGGCCGGCGCCCCCCTTCCCAAAGTCCTAGTAGGACTAGGATAGGGGCCGGCCCCCCTTCTCTCTCCTTTTCCCCCCGGGAGTCCTAATAGGATTAGGATTGGGGGGAGGAGTCCTACTCCCGGTGGGAGTAGGACTCCCCTGCGCCTCCTCTCCCTGGCCGGCCGGCTCCCCCTCCTCCAACCTTTATATACGGGGGCAGGGGGCACCCCAAGACACACAACTTGATCCTTGAGATCGTTCCTTAGCCGTGTGCGGTGCCCCCTGCCACCAAATTCCACCTCGATCGTACCGTTGTAGTGCTTAGGCGAAGCCCTGCGTCGGTAGTACATCAAGATCGTCATCACGCCGTCGTGCTGACGGAACTCTTCCTCGACGCTTTGCTGGATCGGAGCCCGAGGAACGTCATCGAGCTGAACATGTGCTAAGAACTCGGAGGTGCCGGAGTAACGGTGCTTGGATCGGTCGGATCGGGAAGAAGACGTACGACTACTTCCTCTATGTTGTGTGATCGCTTCCGCAGTCGGTCTGCGTTGGTACGTAGACAACACTCTCCCCTCTCGTTGCTGTGCATCACCATGATCTTGCGTGTGCGTAGGAAAATTTTGAAATTACTGCGTTCCCCAACAATAAGGCCCAAATGACCTATGATTTCATTGAACAAGAAAATGTCATTGATGTCACCACCAGGCAAGTTGCGGTTTTGAAGTGACCTCATAAAATTGAAATCTCCCACAAGGAGCCATTTGTCATCACAATTAATATCCAGATTATATAACCACTGCACAAACTCATCACGAGCAGGATTTTGACAACGGCCATAAACAGTCACTAGTTTCCAAACTTCAGATGTATGTTTGGAAAGGAACTCCACAATAATTCCAAAGGGTTTAGCCACAATTAATTTGCCTTCAAAAAAAGAGGAATTCCAAATAACCACCATACCAGCCGAAGCACCAGCTGAAGGTACATAAGAAAAATTGTCAAAACGCCGAGGACAGAACTTTCTAATGAATCTATGATCAATGTGCATGCACTTAGTTTCCTGAAGACAAACCACTGAACACCCGCTTTCATCAATTTTCTGCTTTACAGCAAGTTGCCGCATTTCTGAATTAAGGCCCCGCACATTCCAACACAGAACCTTCCAATCTTTAAACCCAGTCTGATTCATTACAAACCAAAAGATTTCCAGCAAAAGTAGAGCACACAATGATCCACATAAACGAGCTAAACGAAGCAAAGCCCCACAGTTCATAACATAAAGACATAAATAAAGTAAGATGACGTTTGAAAGTGGCACACCATAGGCCGAGATGTAGGCATATGAACTCAATCATCTGAACTGTTGGTGCTTGCAGACTGAGTCGGATTAGCAACAAGCTTATCCGCAGTAATCTTCTCTGGAGCAATGCGCAGGCGATCCCCAATGCGCTGAAGGTCCGCAATTGCAGTTGGTGGAGGCACAGAGGCTTCTTCAGCCCTGGCTGACTTTGTCTTGCGTTTCTTCAGTGCGTGCGAAGATCTGTTCAGACCAGGGGATTGAGTGCCACGGAATCCATCCCGTAAAGCACTGAGACGTGCACTACGACGGACCTCCATTTCCACCAGGATAACAGCTTTCTTCTTGCGTTCACATTTCAGGGTGGCCCTTGGTGTAGCAGTCGTGAACTCGAATGTCTCGTTTATAGGTTCAGAAATATCATCGAAGCATAGGGCCCTCGCAACTGGTCTCTTTGCTGGAGTGAGCAGGGGAGAACTGTCATGCGAAGAGGCAGGCTCCGGTATCAGGCCATCACTAAGATCGTGTCCATTAAAGGACACCTCCCAAAACTTGCTAGAGAGTAGAAGAGAGCCAAATCCAGACATGAAGCTGAACTTCGGGATTGTAGAGAAACAGAGCGATGGCATCATCTTCTGGAAAGAGCGCTGATATAACAAATCTGGCGGCAAGACAGGCCCAAACGCTGTGAGCACCTGGCCAATGTGTAGGGGAGGCTGCAAGGGAGCCGGAGGTTGCTGGACAATGACAAAATCATCCACATGCATGTTGACTGAATCATTTGAAACCTGCAAGACCATGGATTCTTGCGACTGTTCCACAACCTGATTTTCCTGCACCATCTCCTGCTGAACATTGTGCTGAACTTCAAGAGGATCATGTTGCTGATGTGGTTGCTGGCCCTGTTCTTGCGGAGGAGGTAACTCATCCCAGCCAATTTCTGGAAACTCTGGCATAACCCAATTTTGATTGTGGAACTGAAGATGTCCAGGGAGTGGATGTGGGTTTCCATCAAAGGGCATGGGGTCCTCATCCGGTGGAAGTATATCTGCAAAGTCTGCAGAAAAGATGTATATCGGGGCAGTCCAGGAGATGCGGGTTCCACCAAAGTCCGCAAACTCCCGATATACAACATCTCGAGGCACCAGTGTAGTTGCAGGAAAAGATACATAAGCCAGAGTGCGTACAAGCAGGGGATCATCCTGGTGCCAATGATGGAAACGGCCAAAAGTACTAATGGCATCTGAAATAAACTGCGTGCGCCTGTAATCCAGGGGGATTCCAACAATCATGACCCATCCCCTTCTAAAACCCTGGATAGCTCTATAGTTGATACCCTCATCATGTGGCACAAATCGAACAAATCTGTCATTGCCCAGATCAAAAGGTGGGTGGTCGACAAGTGCTTGCCTAGCAAAAGGGCTATTGAAGCGAAAGAGCCCTACTCCTTGAATCCATGGCTGCGCATCCAGTACAGCACGCCCAAGATTGTGAATAACAAAGTTACTGACCATGTTTCTGAAGAAAAGTGCTTCCTCAGGCAGAGGAGCTGGTTCCACAATGGCGATGGCGTAATCTTCGTGCTGGCGATCCGGAGCCACAGCCGGGGAGTAGAAGGTGCGCGGGAGACGCCGCGGGCCGCCGTCGATGATCTCGAACCCCTGCGGAACGAACGGTGCGGGGTTGAGCTCGAAGTTGGCCATTGCTGAGTCCTGAGCAAGCTGTGATGGCCCAGAGATGGCCTGGGAAGGCGGTGGCAATCTAGGCGGAGACGGCGGTGGGGATGGCAGTATGATGGGCGGCGGCGTAGAGTTAGGTGGCAGAGGCGTGGTGGGCGGTGGCTCTGCGGGCAATGGTGGGAGCGTTGGGGTGGCAGGCGAGATGGGACTGGGCAAAGACCCCAGGGAAGAAACCGAGGCGGCGGGCGAGTATATCTCAGCTGACCGTTTCGGAGAAGCCGAATTGGCTCTAGGGACCCACCTGTAAGCTGGGGAAGGTGCAGAGTCGGTGCAACCTTTGGCTCTGTGTCCAGATCGAAAGCATTGACGGCATCTAACCCGGTTGGTGCATGAATTGGTGTGGTGCAACATAGATAAATAGTTTTGGCACTTCCAAACGCTAAACACTATATCACTCGTTTTTGAAAAGTTTGAGACATGCGAACCATGTCTATTGGTGTATATGCATGAAGAAACTCCATGCAAATGGACCATTTGGACTCACTTGATTTTGAATCACTTGAGACATGCAAATCATACCACACGGGCAAGATGACTGAAAGCCTCGTTTTCAGTAAAATGGAACTAGAAAGCAACTTGTTGGAAGTAATACATTTTGATGTGTGCAGTCCAATGAGTGCTGAGGCATGTAGTGGATATCGTTATGTTCTTACTTCACAGATGATTTGAGTAGATGTTGAGTATATTTACTTGATGAATCACGAGTCTAAATTATTGAAAGGCTCAAGTAATTTCAGAGTGAAGTTGAACATCGTCGTGACAAGAGGATATAATGTCTATGATATGATCGTAGAGATGGATATCTGAATTACGAGTTTGGCACCGAATTAAGACATTGTGGAAATTGTTTCACAATCAATATAGCCAGGAACACCATAGTGTGATGGTGTGTCCGAACATCATAACTGCACCCTATTGGATATGATGCATACCATGATGTCTCTTATCGAATTACCACGATAGTTTATGGGTTAGGCATTAGAGACAACCACATTCACTTTAAATAGGGCACCACGTAATTCCGATGAGATGACACCATATGAACTATGGTTTAGAGAAACCTAAGCTGTCATTTCTTAAAAGTTTGGGGCTGCGACGCTTATGTGAAAAAGTTTTAGGCTGATAAGCTCGAAGCCAAAGCGGATAAATGCATCTTCATAGGACACCCAAAACAGTTGGGTATACCTCCTGTCTCAGATCCAAAAGCAATAAGGGATTGTTTCTTGAATCAGGTCCTTTCTCGACGAAAAGTTTCTCTCGAAAGAATTGAGTGGGAGGATGGTGGAGACTTGATGAGGTTATTGAACCATCTCTTCAACTAGTGTGTGGAAGGGCACAGGAAGTTGTTCCTGTGGCACCTACACCAATTGAAGTGGAAGCTTATGATAGTGATCATGAAACTTCAGATCAAGTCACTACCAAACCTCGTGGGATGACAAGGATGCGTACTACTTCAGAGTGGTACATAATCCTGTCTTGGAAGTCATGTTGCTAGACAACAATGAACCTACGAGCTATGGAGAAGCGATGGTGGGCCCGGATTCCGATAAATGACTCGAGGCCATAAAATCCGAGAGAGGATCCATGTATGAAAACAAAGTGTAGACTTTGGCAGAACAGCTCGATGGTCGTAAGGCTGTTGAGTACAGATGGATTTTAAAAGGAAGACGGACAATGATGGTAAATGTCACCATTAAGAAAGCTCGACTTGTCGTTAAGAAGTTTCCCGACAAGTTCAAGGAGTTGACTACGGTGAGACTTTCTCACTCGTAGCGATGGTAAGAGTCTGTTGGAATTATGTTAGCGATTACTACATTATTTATGAAATCTTGCAGATAGGATGTCAAAACATTGTTTCCTCAACGATTTTCTTGAGGAAAGGGTGTATGCGATACAACCGGAAGGTTTTGTCAATCCTGAAAGATGCTAATAAGTATGCAAAGCTCCAGCTATCCTTCTGAGGACTGGAGTAAGCATCTCGGAGTTGGAATGTATGCTTTGATGAGATGATCAAAGATTTTGGGTGTATACAAAGCTTATGAGAAACTTGTATTTCCAAAGAAGTGAGTGGGAGCACTATAGAATTTCTGATGAATATATGTTGTTGACATATTGTTAATCAGAAATGACGTAGAATTTCTGGAAAGCATATAGGGTTATTTGGAAAGTGTTTTTCAATGGAAAGCCTGGATTAAGCTACTTGAACATTGAGCATCAAGATCTATAAGGATAGATCAAAACGCTTAATGGTACTTTCAAATGAGCACATACCTTGACATGATCTTGAAGGTGTTCAAGATGGATCAGTCAAAGAAGGAGTTCTTGCCTGAATTGGAAGGTATGAAGTTAAGACTTAAAGCTCGACCACGGCAGAATAGAGAGAAAGGACGAAGGTCGTCCCCTATACTTAAGACATAGGCTCTACAGTATGCTATGCTGTGTACCGCACCTGAAATGTGCCTTGCCATGAGTCAGTCAAGGGGTACAAGAGTGATCCAAGAATGGATCATAGGACAGTGGTCAAAGTTATCCTTAGTAACTAATGGACTAAGGAATTCTCTCGATTATGGAGGTGGTAAAAGACTTCATCGTAAAGGGTTACGCCGATGCAAAACTTTGACATTAATCCAGATTATTCTGAGTAGTAAACTGGGTTCGTATAGTAGAACAGTTATTTGGAATGGCTCCAAATGTAGTGTAGTAGTTGTATCTGCAAGATGACATAGAAATTTGCGAAGTACATACGGATCTGAATGTTGCAGACCCGTTGACTGAAACCTCTCTCACAAGCATAACATGATCAAACCCAGAACTCTTTGGGTGTTTGTCACATGGGGATGTGACCTTGAGTGTTAATCACATATCGATGTGAACTGGATTATTGACTCTAGTGCAAGTGGGAGACTGTTGGAAATATGCCCTAGAGGCAATAATAAATTGATTATTATTATATTTCCTTGTTCATGTTAATCGTTTATTATCCATGCTAGAATTGTATTGATAGGAAACTCAGATACATGTGTGGATACATAGACAACACCATGTCCCTAGTAAGCCTCTAGTTGACTAGCTCGTAGATCAATAGATGGTTACGGTTTCCTGACCATGGACATTGGATGTCATTGATAACGGGATCATATCATTAGGAGAATGATGTGATGGACAAGACCCAATCCAAAGCCTAGCACAAAGATCGTGTAGTTCGTTCGCTAAAGCTTTTGTAATGTCAAGTATCATTTCCTTAGACCATGAGATTGTGCAACTCCCGGATACCGTAGGAATACTTTGTGTGTGCCAAACGTCACAACGTAATTGGGTGACTATAAAGGTGCACTATAGGTATCTCCGAAAGTGTCTGTTGGGTTGGCACGAATCGAGACTGGGATTTGTCACTCCGTGTGACGGAGAGGTATCTCTGGGCCCACTCGGTAGGACATCATCATAATGTGCACAATGTGATCAAGGAGTAGATCACGGGATGATGTGTTACGGCACGAGTAAAGAGACTTGCCGGCAACGAGATTGAACAAGGTATCGAGATACCGACGATCGAATCTCGGGCAAGTATCGTACCGATAGACAAAGGGAATTGTATACGGGATTGATTAAGTCCTTGACATCGTGGTTCATCCGATGAGATCATCGTGGAACATGTGGGAGCCAACATGGGTATCCAGATCCCGCTGTTGGTTATTGACCGGAGAGAGTCTCGGTCATGTCTGCATGGTTCCCGAACCCGTAGGGTCTACACACTTAAGGTTCAATGACGCTAGGGTTATAAAGGAAGTTTGTATGTGGTTACCGAATGTTGTTCAGAGTCACGGATGAGATCCCGGACGTCACGAGGGGTTCCGGAATGGTCCGGAGGTAAAGATCTATATATGGGAAGTCCTGTTTTGGTCACCGGAAAAGTTTCGGGGTTTATCGGTAATGTACCGGGACCACCGGGAGGGTCCCGGGGGTCCACCAAGTGGGGCACCAGCCCCGGGGGCCACATGGGCTGTAGGGGTGTGCGCCTTGGCCTATATGGGCCAAGGGCACCAGCCCCAAGAGGCCCATGCGCCAAGAGATAAGGGAAAGGAAGAGTCCTAAAGGGGGAAGTGTAGGATCGAAAGTATGTCTAGAGGGGGGGGTGATTAGACTACTTGACCAACTAAAAACGTAGCCTTTTCCCAATTTTAGTTCTTGGCAGATTTTAGCTATCTTAGAGCAAGTCAAGCAATCATCACACAATTCAAGCAAGCATGCAAAGAGTTTATTGGCAGCGGAAAGTAAAGCATGCAACTTGCAAGAATGTAAAGGGAAGGGTTTGGAGGATTCAAACGCAATTGGAGACACGGATGTTTTCCCGTGGTTCGGATAGGTGGTGCTATCCTACATCCACGTTGATGGAGACTTCAACCCACGGAGGGTAACGGTTGCGCGAGTCCACGGTGGGATCCACCCACGAACGGTCCACGAAGAAGCAACCTTGTCTATTCCACCATGGCCATCGCCCACGAAGGACTTGCCTCACTAGCGGTAGATCTTCACGAAGTAGGCGATCTCCTTGCCCTTACAAACTCCTTGGTTCAACTCCACAATCTTGTCGGAGGCTCCCAAGTGACACCTAGCCAATCTAGGAGACACCACTCTCCAAGAAGTAACAAATGGTGTGTTGATGATGAACTCCTTGCTCTTGTGCTTCAAATGATAGTCTCCCCAACACTCAACTCTCTCTCATAGGATTTGGATCTGATGTAACGAAGATTTGAGTGGAAAGCAACTTGGGGAAGGCTAGAGATCAAGATTCATATGGTAGGAATGGAATATCTTGGTCTCAACACATGAGTAGGTGGTTCTTTCTCAGAACATATGAGTAGGAATGGTGTATGTGTTCTGATGGCTCTCTCTTCGAATGAAGAGGAGGTGGAGGGGTATTTATAGCCTCCACACAAAATCCAACCGTTACATACAATCTACCAATCTCAGTGGGACCGAATCAGAAAACTCGGTCTGACCGAAATAGTAAACCTAGTGACCGTTAGGAATTTCGGTGGGACTGAGATGCAACTCGGTAGGACCGATTCGGTTAGGGTTTGGGCATAATGTAATCTCGGTGAGACCGATTGCACAAACTCGGTGAGATCGAGTTCGGCAATTAGCTAACCAGAGAGTTGGTCAGGCAAACTCGGTGGGACCGACTTGCTCTTTCGGTGAGACCGAAAAGTTACAAGAAGGAAACAGAGAGTTTGCATTGCATTCTCGGTGGGACCGATTCGCTCTTTCGGTGAGACCGAAAAGTTATGAAAGGGAAACAGAGAGTTTGCAACCCCATCTCGGTGTGACCGAGATCCTTATCGGTAGGACCGAATTGCTAGGGTTTGGCAGTGTCAAATGACAAGTGAAACTCGGTGCCGCCGGATTGACAGAATCGATATGACCGAGTTTGGCTTAGGGTTTAGGTCATTTGTGGATATGGAAAGGTGGTTGAGGATTTTGGAGCATATCACTAAGCACATAAAGCAAGAGGCTCATTAAGCAACACCTCATCCCTCCTTGATAGTGTTAGCTTTTCCTAAAGACTCAATGTGATCTTGGATCACTAAAATATAAAATGAAGAGTCTTGAACTTTTGAGGTTGAGCCAATTCTTTGTCCTTAGCATTTTGAGGGTTCCACTTTCACATCCATGCCATGCCAATCATTGAGCTTTCCTGAAATAATCATCTTGGAATAGCATTAGCTCAATGAGCTATATGTTGTTATGAATTACCAAAACCACCTAGGGATAGTTGCACTTTCAGGAAGGCACCTCCTAGGTGCCTTGGGAAGGATGGACTCCTCCCTGGCCGCACCCTTCCTTGGAGGAAGGGCCAAGGCTGCGCCCCCCTCTCCCTTGGCCCTATATATAGTGGGGGGAAGGGAGCGCAGCCGCACCAAAGCCCTGGCGCCTCCCTCTCCCTCCCGTGACACATCTTCCTCCTCTCCCGCGGTGCTTGGCGAAGCCCTGCAGGATTGCCACGCTCCTCCACCACCACCACGCCGTTGTGCTGCTACTGGATGGAGTCTTCCTCAACCTCTCCCTCTCTCCTTGCTGGATCAAGGCATGGGAGACGTCACCGGGCTGTACGTGTGTTGAACACGGAGGTGCCGTCCGTTCGGCACTAGGATCTTCGGTGATTTGGATCACGACGAGTACGACTCCATCAACCCCGTTCTCTTGAACGCTTTCGCTTAGCGATCTACAATGGTATGTAGATGCACTCTCCTTCCCCTCGTTGCTGGTCTCTCCATAGATAGATCTTGGTGACACGTAGGAAAATTTTGAATTTCTGCTACGTTCCCCAACACTACATCACCGAGCCGCGTGACCCTGAATGGGTCACAGCCCCCGAGTTCCGATCCAGACCCCCTACGCGGCTCACCTCCTGGAAAGAGATGGGCCTATCGTGGGGTAAAAAAGGAGAGCTGACCGGACTCCAAACATGCGTCCAAAGCCTGATGGACAAGAAGCTCAAACTTGTTAACGTAGTCCAAGTTATGCTCATCTTCCGAATCCTCCCGTGTCAACAACGGGCTTTCAACCTATGGGGGTTCGACCCGGCGCAGCACCGAACTCTAAGTAGGCTCTTCGACACAACGTACGAAGATGCCTGGAAGGTGCTATTCAAGGGCGCCGAGGCTCCCGCATCCGCTACTGAAGATCGCGGATTCAGCACGCAGCGTCACGCTAGCATGGTAAGCTTTTTTCACCTCTTACAGGATATCATCTTTTCATAGTTTGACTCTATGCGGGGTCTAAAACTCCCTTACCTTTGACAGGATTGGCAGGAGACGTCCGGACAGATCAGCTGTCCGGCTCCTTTGCCCGAAGACCCAGCGGACGCCCGCTTGACGGGGCTGTTGGTTCCGGCACCCTATGTGGTGCTGGAGAAGAAGGCCAAGAAGAAGGCCACGGGGACTCTAAAGAGTGCCCGGCGTCTGGTGGTGTCGGATTCATTGTCCGACGACTCCAAGACGCACTCCTCCCGGGAAGACGAGGAGGAGGAAGAAGAGGCCTCTCCCCCTCCAGCGGGGACAGGAAAGAAAAGGAAGGCCGCCCCAACTGGGGAGGCCGGAGGGCCCAAGAAGGGGAAGACCCTTCCTGCGGACTACTCCACCAACGCCGATGACGGCGAAGAGGAGTGGCCGCTCAGGGCCAAGCCTCTGGCGAAATCATAAGTATCCGGACACCAGAGTGATTCATAGTGTTCCTTCATTGCGTAGCTTTTCCTGACGCCGCATACAATTATGCAGTCCGCCCAAAGACCGACTGGACGTGTCGACGAGCGGCTCCCCGGATTAGTCAGATGTGAACAGCACTTCACTTCCGGCCACCTCCTCCCCTCACCCTACGGACAATGCCGAGGTGTTGTCGCGGGAGGCTCCAGGCCAGGAGGAGGTGGTCCTGGAGGCGCCGCAAGGCGACCTCCCGGACACCAGGCGCCAAGGGGACATAACCCCCGAGGGTTCTAAGTCCGGCCCCAGGCCGGACACCGCACCGGAACCTTCAAAGGTTCCGGAGTCTGGCAGGCGGCCCCCTAAGAAGAAGGGAAAGCCTACGACGCCGGTGACCTCCGCCCAACCGGAGGCACCGGATAACTTGTTGGAGGTGCTTAACGGCGCCTCCATCGATGAGGAGCACCGCCCTATCATGAGTGCGGTGATTCAGAAGGTTTAGTCTGCCAAGAGCGGACTGACTGAAGCCTGTGCCAACCTTCTAACAGGCTTTGAGGTATGTAAAAAATATGTAAAAATATTACCGCATAGATAGTAGCCCCTGATGCTCTGTTTGGCGTTAGGAAAGAAAAGCCGAATAGAGGATCTAATAAAATTCGCAGGAGACTAACAGAATTAAGTCAATATGCGTAAGCAGGCTTCGCTGCTAGCCTCCGCCGCACTGACTGCAGAGGTGGATGCGCTGAAGCAGAGCCTTGAGCGGTCCGAGCAGGAGCTCGGCCTTGACAAGAAGGAGCTCGGGGAAAAAGAAGGTAAGTAATACCTTGAGGAGTATGATGTAAAAAAGACGCAGTTGCAAATAATGATAGGATCGCTATTGGTGTCATAGGGGCCACGAGTGAGGTGGCGACCCTTAGGCAAGCGCTGTCCGAGGTCGAAAAGAGGGCGGCCACGAAGCGCGCTGAGCGGGAGAAGCATGAGGCGTGGGTTGGCGAGGTGCAGCAAGAGCTCCAGGCTCTCGTGAAAAAACACGAGAGTTTGGAGCTTGACTGAAAGACGCGAGAGTCCGATGAAAGTGCAACTATCCCTAGGTGGTTTTGGTAATTCATAACAACATATAGCTCATTGAGCTAATGCTATTTCAAGATGATTATTTCAGGAAAGCTCAATGATTGGCATCGCATGGATGTGAAAGTGGAACCCTCAAAATGCTAAGGAAAAAGGATTGGCTCAAGCTCAAAAGATCAAGACTCTTCATTTTATATTTTAGTGATCCAAGATCACATTGAGTCTTTAGGAAAAGCCAATACTATTAAGGAGGGATGAGGTGTTGCTTAATGAGCCTCTTGCTCTATGTGCTTAGTGATATGCTCCAAAATCCTCAGCTACTTTCCATATCCACAAATGACCTAAACCCTGAGCCAAACTCGGTCATACCGATTCTGTCAATCCGATGCCACTGAGTTTCACTTGTCAATTGCCAGTGCCAAACCCTAGCAATTCGGTCCTACCGATAAGGTTCTCGGTCTCACCGAGATGGGCTTGCAAACTCTCTGTTTCCAGTTCGTAACTTTTCGGTCTCACTGAAAGAGCGAACCGGTCCCACCGAGAATGCAAGGTAAACTCTATGTTTCCTTCTTGTAACTTTTCGGTCTCACCGAAAGAGCAAGTCGGTCCCACCGAGTTTTCCTGACCAACTCTCTGGTTAGCTAATTGTCGAACTCGGTCTCACCGAGTTTGTGCGATCGGTCTCACCGAGATTACGTTATGCCCAAACCCTAACCGAATCGGTCCTACCGAGTTACATCTTAGTCCCACCGAAATTCCTAACGGTCACTAGGTTTACCATTTCGGTCCGACCGAGTTTGATGATTCGGTCCCACCGAGATTGGAAAACTGTGTGTAATGGTTGGATTTTGTGTGGAGGCTATTGTTGGGGAACATAGTAATTTCAAAAATTTTCCTACGCACACGCAAGATCATGGTGATGCATAGCAATGAGGGGGAGAGTCTGATCTACGTACCCTTGTAGATCGCAACGGAAGCGTTGACACAACATAGAGGAAGTAGTCGTACGTCTTCTTCCTGATCCGACCGATCCAAGCACCGTTACTCCGGCACCTCCGAGTTCTTAGCACACGTTTAGCTCGATGATGATCCTCGGGCTCCGATCCAGCAAAGCGTCGAGGAAGAGTTCCGTCAGCACGACAGCGTGGTGACGATCTTGATGTACTACCGACGCAGGGCTTCGCCTAAGCACTACAACGGTATGATCAAGGTGGAATTTGGTGGCAGGGGGCACCGCACACGGCTAAGGAACGATCTCAATGATCAACTTGTGTGTCTAGAGGTGCCCCCTACCCCCGTATATAAAGGTTGCCAGGGGGAGGGCTGGCCGGCCAAAGGAGGAGGGCGCAGGAGGAGTCCTACTCCTACCGGGAGTAGGACTCCCCCCAATCCTATTCCTAATAGGACTCCTCGAGAGAGAGAGAGAGAGGGAGAAGGGGGCCGGCCACCTCTCCTAGTCCTAATAGGACTAGGGGAGGGGGGAGGCGCACAACCCACCTTGGGCTGCCCCTTTCACCTTTCCACTAAGGCCCAACAAGGCCCATTTGGTTCCCGGGGGGTTCCGGTAACCTCCCGGTACTCCGGTAAAATTCCCGATTTCACCCGGAACACTTCCAATGTCCAAACATAGGCTTCCAATATATCAATCTTTATGTCTCGACCAAACGGGAGTTGCATAATCTCATAGTCATAGGAACATGTATAAGTCATGAAGAAAGCAATAGCAACATACAAAATGATCGGGTGCTAAGCTAATGGAATGGGTCATGTCAATCAGATCATTCAACTAATGATGTGACCTCGTTAATCAAATAACAACTCTTTTATTCATGGTTAGGAAACATAACCATCTTTGATTAACGAGCTAGTCAAGTAGAGGCATACTAGTGACACTCTGTTTGTCTATGTATTCACACATGTATTATGTTTCCGGTTAATACAATTCTAGCATGAATAATAAACATTTATCATGATATAAGGAAATAAATAATAACTTTATTATTGCCTCTAGGGCATATTTCCTTCAGTCTCCCACTTGCACTAGAGTCAATAATCTAGATCACATCACCATGTGATTAACATCGATAGTTCACATCATCATGTGATTAACACCCATAGTTCACATCGCCATGTGACCAACACCCAAAGGGTTTACTAGATTCAGTAATCTAGTTCACATCGCTATGTGATTAACACCCAAAGAGTACTAAGGTGTGATCATGTTTTGCTTGTGAGAGAATCTTAGTCAACGGGTCTGCCACATTCAGATCCACATGTATTTTGCAAATTTCTATGTCAACAATGCTCTGCATGGAGCTACTCTAGCTAATTGCTCCCACTTTCAATATGTATCTAGACCGAGACTTAGAGTCATCTAGATTAGTGTCAAAACTTGCATCGGCGTAACCCTTTACGACGAACCTTTTTATCACGTCCATAATCGAGAAACATATCCTTATTTCACTAAGGATAATTCTGACCGCTGTCCAGTGATCTACTCCTAGATCACTATTGTACTCCCTTGCCAAATCAGTGCAGGGTATACAATAGATCTGGTATACAGCATGACATACTTTATAGAACCTATGGCCAAGGCATAGGGAATGACTTTCATTCTCTTTCTATCTTCTGCCATGGTCGGGTTTTGAGTCTTACTCAACTTCACACCTTATAATACAGGCAAGAACTCTTTCTTTGACTGCTCCATTTTGAACTACTTCAAAATCTTGTCAAGGTATGTACTCATTGAAAAAACTTATCAAGCGTCTTGATCTATCTCTATAGATCTTGAAGCTCAATATGTAAGCAGCTTCACCGAAGTCTTTCTTTGAAAAACTCCTTTCAAACACTCCTTTATGCTTTACAGAATAATTCTACATTATTTCCGATCAACAATATGTCATTCATATATACTTATCAGAAATGTTGTAGTGCTCCCACTCACTTTCTTGTAAATACAGGCTTCACCGCAAGTCTGTATAAAACTATATGTTTTGATCAACTCATCAAAGCGTATATTCCAACTCCGAGATGCTTACACCAGTCCACAGATGGATCGCTGGTGCTTGCATATTTTGTTAGCACCTTTCGGATTGACAAAACCTTCTGTTGCATCATATACAACTCTTCTTTAGTAAATCCATTAAGGAATGCAGTTTTGTTTATCCATTTGCCAGATTTCATAAAATGCGGCAATTACTAACATGATTCGGACAGACTCTAGCATAGATACGAGTGAGAAACTCTCATCGTAGTCAACACCTTGAACTTGTCGAAAACCTTTTGCGACAATTCTAGCTTCATAGATAGTAACACTACTATCAGCGTCTGTCTTCCTCTTGAAGATCCATTTATTCTCAATTGCTTGCTGATCATCGGGCAAGTCAACCAAAGTCCAAACTTTGTTCTCATACATGGATCATATCTCAGATTTCATGGCCTCAAACCATTTCGTGGAATCTGGGCTCATCATCGCTTCCTCATAGTTCGCAAGTTCGTCATGGTCTAGTAACATGACTTCCAGGACAGGATTACTGTACCACTCTGGTGCGGATCTCACTCTGGTTTACCTACGAGATTCGGTAGTAACTTGATCTGAAGTTACATGATCATCATCATTAGCTTCCTCACTAATTGGTGTAGTAGTCACAAGAACAGATTTTTGTGATGAACTACTTTCCAATAAGGTAGAAGGTATAATTACCTTATCAAGTTTTCTACTTTCCTCCCACTCACTTCTTTCAAGAGAAACTTCTTCTCTAGAAAGGATCCATTATAAGCAACGAATGTCTTGCCTTAGGATCTGTGATAGAAGGTGTACCCAACAGTCTCCTTTGGGTATCCTATGAAGACATATTTCTCCGATTTGGGTTTGAGCTTATCAGGATGAAACTTTTTCTCATAAGCATCGCAACCACAAACTTCAAGAAACGACAACTTTGGTTTCTTGCCAAACCATAGTTCATAAGGCGTCGTCTCGATGGATATAGATGGTGCCCCTTTTTAACGTGAATGCAGCTGTCTCTAATGCATGACCCCAAAAACGATAGTGGTAAATCGGTAAGAAACATCATAGATTGCACTATATCCAATAAAGTACGGTTATGACGTTCGGACACACCATTATGCTGTGGTGTTCCAGGTGGCGTGAGTAGTGAAACTATTTCACATTGTTTTAACTGAAGACCAAACTCGTAACTCAAATACTCTTTTCCACGATCAGATCGTAGAAACTTTATTTTCTTGTTACGATGATTTTCCACTTCACTCTGAAATTATATGAACTTTTCAAATGTATCAGACTTCTATTTCATTAAGTAGATATACCCATATCTGCTCAAATCATCTGTGAAGGTCAGAAAATAATGATACCCGCTGCAAGCCTTAAATATTCATCGGACCACATACATCAGTATGTATGATTTCCAACAAATCTGCTGCTTGCTCCATTGTTCCGGAGAACGGCGTTTTAGTCATCTTGCCCAAAAGGCATGGTTCGCAAGCATCAAGTGATTCATAATCAAGTGATTCCGAAAGCCTATCAGCATGGAGTTTTTTCATGCGCTTTATACCAATATGACCTAAACGGCAGTGCCACAAATAAGTTGCACTATCATTATTAACTTTTGCATCTTTTGGTTTCAATATTATGAATATGTGTATCACTAAGATCGAGATCCAATGAACTAATTTCATTGGGTGTGTAACCATATAAGGTTTTATTCATGTAAACAGAACAACAATTTATTCTTTTACTTAAATGAATAACCGTATTACAATAAACATGATCAAATCATATTCATGCTCAACGCAAACACCAAATAACACTTATTTAGGTTCAACACTAATCCCGAAAGTATAGGGAGTGTGCGATGATGATCATATCAATCTTGGAACCACTTCCAACATACATCGTCACTTCACCCTTAACTAGTCTCTGTTCATTCTGCAACTCCCATTTCGTGTTACTACTCTTAGCAACTGAACTAGCATCAAATACTGAGAGGTTGCTATAAACACTAGTAAAGTACACATCAATAACATGTATATCAAATATACTTATGTTCACTTTGCCATCCTTCTTATCCGCCAAACACTTGGGGTAGTTCCGCTTCCAGTGACCAGTCCCTTTGCAGTAGAAGCACTTAGTCTCAGGCTTAGGACCAGACTTGGGCTTCTTCACATGAGCAGCAACTTGCTTGCTATTCTTCTTGAAGTTCCCCTTTTTTTCCTTTACCCTTTTCTTGAAACTAGTGATCTTGTCAACCATCAACATTTGATGCTCTTTCTTGATTTCTACCTTCATTGATTTCATCATCATGAAAAGATCGGGATTCGTTTTCGCCATCCCTTGCATACTATAGTTCATCACGAAGTTCTACTAACTTGGTGATGGTGACTAGAGAATTCTGTCAATCACTATCTTATCTGGAAGATTAACTCCCACTTGATTCAAGCGATTGTAGTACCCAGACAATCTGAGCACATGCTCACTAGTTGAGCGATTCTCCTCCATCTTTTAGCTATAGAACTTGTTGGAGACTTCATATCTCTCAACTCGGGTATTTGCTTGAAATATTAACTTCCACTCCTGGAACATCTCATATGGTCCATGACGTTCAAAACGTCTTTGAAGTCCCGATTCTAAGCCATTAAGCATGGTGCACTAAACTATCAAGTAGTCATCATATTGAGCTAGCCAAACGTTCATAACGTCTGCATCTGCTCCTGCAATAGGTCTGTCACCTAGTGGTGCATCAAGGACATAATTTTTCTGTGCAGCAATGAGGATAAACCTCAGATCATGGATCCAATCCGTATCATTGCTACTAACATCTTTCAACACAATTTTCTCTAGGAACATATCAAAATAAACATATGAAAGCAACAACGCGAGCTATTGATCTTCAACATAGATATGCTAATACTACCAGGACTAAGTTCATGATAAATTAAAGTTCAATTAATCGTATTACTTAAGAACTCCCACTTAGATAGACATCCCTCTAATCCTCTAAGTGATCACGTGATCCAAATCAACTAAACCATAACCGATCATCAGGTGAGATGGAGTAGTTTTCAATGGTGACCATCGTTATGTTGATCATATCTACTATATGATTCACGCTCGACCTTTCGGTCTCTGTGTTCCGAGGCCATATCTGCATATGCTAGGCTCGTCAAGTTTAACCTGAGTATTCTGCGTGTGCAAAACTGGCTTGCACCCGTTGTAGATGGACGTAGAGCTTATCACACCCGATCATCACGTGGTGTCTGGGCACGACGAACTTTGGCAACGGTGCATACTCAGGGAGAACACTTCTTGATAATTTAGTGAGAGATCATCTTATAATGCTACCGTCAATCAAAGCAAGATAAGATGCATAAAAGGATAAACATCACATGCAATCAATATAAGTGATATGATATGGCCATCATCATCTTGTGCTTGTGATCTCCATCTCCGAAGCACCGTCATGATCACCATCGTCACCGGCGCGACACTTGATCTCCATCGTAGCATCGTTGTCGTCTCGCCAATCTTATGCTTCCACGACTATCACTACCGCTTAGTAATAAAGTAAAGCATTACATCGCGATTGCATTGCATACAATAAAGCGACAACCATATGGCTCCTGCCAGTTGCCGATAACTTGGTTACAAAACATGATCATCTCATACAATAAAATTTAGCATCATGCCTTGACCATATCACATCACAACATGCCCTGCAAAAACCAAGTTAGACGTCCTCTACTTTGTTGTTGCAAGTTTTACGTGGCTGCTACGGGCTTAAGCAAGAACTCATCTCACCTACGCATCAAAATCACAGCGATAGTTTGTCAAATAGACTCCGTTTTAACCTTCTCAAGGACCGGGCGTAGCCACAGTTGGTTCAACTAAAGTTGGAGAGACAGTCGCCCGCAAGCCATCTATGTGCAAAGCACGTCGAGGGAACCGGTCTCGCGTAAGCGTATGCGTAATGTTGGTCCGGGTCGTCTCGTCCAACAATACCGCCGAACCAAAGTATGACATGCTGGCAGGCCGTATGACTTGTATCGCCCACAACTCACTTGTGTTCTACTCGTGCAAATAACATCAAACCATAAAACCTAGGCTCTGATACCACTGTTGGGGAATGTAGTAATTTCAAAAATTTTCCTACGCACACGCAAGATCATGGTGATGCATAGCAACGAGGGGGAGAGTCTGATCTACGTACCCTTGTAGATCGCAACGGAAGCGTTGACACAACATAGAGGATGTAGTCGTACGTCTTCTTCCCGATCCGACCGATCCAAGCACCGTTACTCCGGCACCTCCGAGTTCTTAGCACACGTTCAGCTCGATGACGATCCTCGGGCTCCGATCCAGCAAAGCGTCGAGGAAGAGTTCCGTCAGCACGACGGCGTGGTGACGATCTTGATGTACTACCGACGCAGGGCTTCGCCTAAGCACTACAACGGTATGATCGAGGTGGAATTTGGTGGCAGGGGGCACCGCACACGGCTAAGGAACGATCTCAATGATCAACTTGTGTGTCTAGAGGTGCCCCCTGCCCCCGTATATAAAGGTTGCCAGGGGGAGGGCTGGCCGGCCAAAGGAGGAGGGCGCAGGAGGAGTCCTACTCCTACCGGGAGTAGGACTCCCCCCCAATCCTATTCCTAATAGGACTCCTCGAGAGAGAGAGAGAGGGAGAAGGGGGCCATCCACCTCTCCTAGTCCTAATAGGACTAGGGGAGGGGGGAGGCGTGCAGCCCACCTTGGGCTGCCCCTTTCACCTTTCCACTAAGGCCCAACAAGGCCCATGTACACATCCTTCCTG
Source organism: Triticum monococcum (assembly GCA_034509565.1). NCBI lineage: Eukaryota > Viridiplantae > Streptophyta > Magnoliopsida > Poales > Poaceae > Triticum > Triticum monococcum. Next base: position 822,956,972 of record CM067843.1, read on the forward strand.
CATTTGTCCAGGTATATACTTTTAGTGTCATCTAAATAGTGCGTGCATGCGTGCTATCCCTTGTTTGTCTGTCCTGAAAGGTTATTGAGAATGGGCCAATCGTTGATGGTCACGAACAGCAACGCCTTTAGGTTAAATTCCTCCTGTCTGTGCTCATCCCACGCACGTACACTGTTTCTATTCCACAGCTGTAAAAGTTCTTGAACTAATGGCCTTAGGTACACATCAAAGTCGTTGCCGGGTTGCTTAGGGCCTTGGATGAGAACTGGCATCATAATGAACTTCTGCTTCATGCACATCCAAGGAGGAAGGTTATACATACATAGAGTCACGAGCCAGGTGCTGTGATTGCTGCTCTGCTCCCCGAAAGGATTAATGCCATCCGCGCTTAAAGCAAACCATACGTTCCTTGGGTCCTTTGCAAACTCATCCCAGTACTTTCTCTCGATTTTTCTCCACTGCGACCCGTCAGCGTGTGCTCTCAACTTCCCGTCTTTCTTATGGTCCTCACTGTGCCATCGCATCAACTTGGCATGCTCTCCGTTTCTAAACAGACATTTCAACTGTGGTATTATCGGAGCATACCACATCACCTTCGCAGGAACCCTCTTCCTGGGGGGCTCGCCGTCAACATCACTAGGGTCATCTCGTCTGATCTTATACCTCAATGCACCGCATACCCGGCATGCGTACAGATCCTTGTATGCACCGCGGTAGAGGATGCAGTCATTAGGGCATGCATGTATCTTCTGCACCTCCAATCCTAGAGGGCATACAACCTTCTTTGTTGCGTATGTACTATCGGGCAATTCGTTATCCTTTGGAAGCTTCTTCTTCAATATTTTCAGTAGCTTCTCAAATCCTTTGTCAGGCACAACATTCTTTGCCTTCCACTGCAGCAATTCCAGTACGGCACCGAGCTTTGTGTTGCCATATTCGCAATTGGGGTACAACCCTTTTTGTGATCATCTAACATGCGATCGAACTTCAGCTTCTCCTTTTCACTTTCGCATTGCGTCCTTGCATCAACAATGACCCGGTGGAGATCATCATCATCGGGCACATCGTGTGGTTCCTCTTGATCTTCAGCAGCTTCACCCGTTGCAGCATCACTGGGCACATCGTCTGGCTCCTCTTGATTTTCACCAGCTCCCTCCGTTGCAGCATCACCGTATTCAGGGGGCACATAGTTGTCATCGTACTCTTCTTCTTTGCCGTCTTCCATCATAACCCCTATTTCTCCGTGCCTCGTCCAAACATTATAGTGTGGCATGAAAACCTTGTAAAGAAGGTGGGTGTGAAGGATTTTCCGGTTAGAGTAAGACATCATATTCCCACATTTAGTGGATGGACAACACATATAACCATTCTGCTTGTTTGCCTTAGCCGCTTCGAGAAACTCATGCACGCCCTTTGTCGGTGTCAAAACCGGTGGATCTCGGGTAGGGGGTCCCGAACTGTGCGTCTAGGCGGATGGTAACAGGAGACAAGGGACACGATGTTTTTACCCATGTTCGGGCCCTCTCGATGGAGGTAAAACCCTACTCCTGCTTGATTAATATTGATGATATGGGTAGTACAAGAGTAGATCTACCACGAGATCAGAGAGGCTAAACCCTAGAAGCTAGCCTATGGTATGATTGTTTTTCGTCCTATGGACTAAAACCCTCCGGTTTATATAGACACCGGAGAGGGCTAGGGTTAGACAGAGTCGGTTACAATGGGAGGAGATCACATCCGTATCGCCAAGCTTGCCTTCCACGATAAGGAAAGTCCCATACGGACACGGGACGAAGTCTTCAATCTTGTATCTTCATAGTCCAGGAGTCCGGCCAAAGGATATAGTCCGGCTATCCGGACACCCCCTAATCTAGGACTCCCTCAGTAGCCCCTGAACCAGGCTTCAATGACGACGAGTCCGGCATGCAAATTGTCTTCAGCATTGCAAGGCGGGTTCCTCCTCCGAATACTTCATAAAAGATTTTGAACACAAGGATAGTGTCTGGCTCTGCAAATAAATTCCACATATTTCCATAGAGAGAATAATATTTACACAAATCTAATCTGCTGACGTATTCCGTAGTGTGACATCACACCACGGCCAAGCCTTTATTCGAATCGTTTTTACTATCCCACCTCAGCGCGTTTAGGGAGGCGGTTTCCTTGGCACGTCTTGTCGAAGCAGAGATCATGTCCCCTTATTCCAGGATTCTCATCAATACGGGCGTGGGTAACCCAACCGTGCCATTGATTACGGTGCTTGGGAGATAAGCGAGTTTTACCAGGCGGGCGGGGGCACGCAGTTTTGGTCCGCCCATATAAGGGGATAAGGATCCACCTTTTCACCTACGCCTTCTTCCTCCTTTGCCTATCCATTTCCGCGCACTCGAGCTCCAGCGCCCAAGTCCGCACACCCCACCTCAACCTTCTCCAGCCATGTTCGGAGCAGGAGGCAAGTGGATGGTCTCCTCCGTCACGGAGGGACACATCAAAAAGCTGAGGAAGGCCGGATACTTGTCCAACGACATTGCGCACCGGCTTCCCGAAGAGGGGCAGCTCATCCCCACCCCCGGGCCTCATGAGAGGGTGGTGTTCCTCCCCCATTTCCTCCATGGACTGGGCTTCCCTCTCCACCCATTTGTCCGGGGGCTCATGTTCTACTATGGCCTGGATTTCCACGATCTCGCCCCGAACTTCGTCCTCAACATCTCGGTGTTTATCATCGTGTGCGAGGCCTTCCTCTGCATCCGACCCCATTTCGGCCTATGGCTCAAGACCTTCAATGTCAAGCCAAAGGTGGTGCGCGGCAACCAGGCGGAGTGCGAAGGCGCCATGGTGGGCAAGATGCCCAACGTCCTATGGCTCGAGGGCTCCTTCGTGGAGACCCTGAAGGGGTGGCCGTCGGGGTGGTTCTACATGTTAGAAATATGCCCCAGAGGCAATAATAAATTGATTATTATTATATTTCCTTGTTCATGATAATCGTTTATTATCCATGCTAGAATTGTATTCATAGGAAACTCAGATACATGTGTGGATACATAGACAACACCATGTCCCTAGTAAGCCTCTAGTTGACTAGCTCGTTGATCAATAGATGGTTACGGTTTCCTGACCATGGACATTGGATGTCATTGATAACGGGATCACATCATTAGGAGAATGATGTGATGGACAAGACCCAATCCTAAGCCTAGCACAAAGATTGTGTAGTTCGTTCGCTAAAGCTTTTGTAATGTCAAGTATCATTTCCTTAGACCATGAGATTGTGCAACTCCCGGATACCGTAGGAATACTTTGGGTGTGCCAAACGTCACAACGTAACTGGGTGACTATAAAGGTGCACTACAGGTATCTCCGAAAGTGTCTGTTGGGTTGGCACGAATCGAGACAGGGATTTGTCACTCCGTGTGACGGAGAGGTATCTCTGGGCCCACTCGGTAGGACATCATCATAATGTGCACAATGTGATCAAGGAGTTGATCACGGGATGATGTGTTATGGAACAAGTAAAGAGACTTGCCGGCAATGAGATTGAACAAGGTATCGAGATACCGACGATCGAATCTCGGGCAAGTATCGTACCGATAGACAAAGGGAATTGTATACAGGATTGATTAAGTCCTTGACATCGTGGTTCATCCGATAAGATCATCGTGGAACATGTGGGAGCCAACATGGGTATCCAGATCCCGCTGTTGGTTATTGACCGGAGAGCGTCTCGGTCATGTCTGCATGGTTCCCGAACCCGTAGGGTCTACACACTTAAGGTTCGATGACGCTAGGGTTATAAAGGAAGTTTGTATGTGGTTACCGAATGTTGTTCGGAGTCCCGGATGAGATCCCGGACGTCACGAGGAGTTCCGGAATGGTCCGGAGGTAAAGATTTATATATGGGAGGTCCTGTTTTGGTCACCGAAAAAGTTTCGGGGTTTATCGGTAATGTACCGGGACCACCGGGAGGGTCCCGGGGGTCCACCAAGTGGGGCCACCAGCCCTGGGGCCCACATGGGCTGTAGGGGTGTGCGCCTTGGCCTATATGGGCCAAGGGCACCAGCCCCAAGAGGCCCATGCGCCAAGAGATAAGGGAAAGAAAGAGTCCTAAAGGGGGAAGGCACCTCCTAGGTGCCTTGGGGAGGATGGACTCCTCCCTGGCCGCACCCTTCCTTGGAGGAAAGGCCAAGGCTGCGCCCCCCCTCTCCCTTGGCCCTATATATAGTGGGGGGAAGGGAGGGCAGCCGCACCAAAGCCCTGGCGCCTCCCTCTCCCTCCCGTGACACATCTTCCTCCTCTCCCGCGGTGCTTGGCGAAGCCCTGCAGGATTGCCACGCTCCTCCACCACCACCACGCCGTTGTGCTGCTGTTGGATGGAGTCTTCCTCAACCTCTCCCTCTCTACTTGCTGGATCAAGGCATGGGAGATGTCACCGGGCTGTACGTGTGTTGAACACGGAGGTGCCGTCCGTTCGGCACTAGGATCTTCGGTGATTTGGATCACGACGAGTACGACTCCATCAACCCCGTTCTCTTGAACGCTTCCGCTTAGCGATCTACAAGGGTATGTAGATGCACTCTCTTTCCCCTCGTTGCTGGTCTCTCCATAGATAGATCTTGGTGACACGTAGGAAAATTTCGAATTTCTGCTACGTTCCCAACAGTGGCATCATGAGCTACGTCTATTGCGTAGATTCTATGCACGAGTAGAACACAAAGTAGTTGTGGGCGTTGATTTTGTCAATTTACTTGCCGTTACTAGTCTTATCTGGATTCGGCGGCATCGTGGGATGAAGCGGCCCGGACCGACCTTACACGTACTCTTACGTGAGACTGGTTCCACCGACTGACATGCACTAGTTGCATAAGGTGGCTAGCGTGTGTCTGTCTCTCCCACTTTAGTCGGATCGGATTCGATGAAAAGGGTCCTTATGAAGGGTAAATAGCAATTGGCATATCACGTTGTGGCTTTTGCGTAGGTAAGAAACGTTCTTGCTAGAAACCCATAGCAGCCACGTAAAACATGCAAACAACAATTAGAGGACGTCTAACTTGTTTTTGCAGGGTATGCTATGTGATGTGATATGGCCAAGAAGAATGTGATGAATGATATGTGATGTATGAGATTGATCATGTTCTTGTAATAGGAATCACGACTTGCATGTTGATGAGTATGACAACCGGCAGGAGCCATAGGAGTTGTCTTAATTTATTTATGACCTGCGTGTCAACATAAACGTCATGTAATTACTTTACTTTATTGCTAACCGTTAGCTATAGTAGTAGAAGTAATAGTTGGCGAGACAACTTCATGAAGATACGATGATGGAGATCATGATGATGGAGATCATGGTGTCATGCCGGTGACGATGATGATCATGGAGCCCCGAAGATGGAGATCAAAAGGAGCAAAGTAATGATGGCCACATCATGTCACTATTTGATTGCATGTGATGTTTATCATGTTTATACATCTTATTTGCTTAGAACGACAGTAGTAAATAAGATGATCCCTCATTAAAATTTCAAGAAAGTGTTCCCCCTAACTGTGCACCGTTGCGAAAGTTCGTCGTTTCGAAGCACCACGTGATGATCGGGTGTGATAGATTCTTACGTTCGAATACAACGGGTGTTGATGAGCCTAGCATGTACAGACATGGCCTCGGAACACATGCAAAACACTTAGGTTGACTTGACGAGCCTAGCATGTACAGACATGGCCTCGGAACACAAGAGACCGAAAGGTCGAGCATGAGTCATATAGAAGATACGATCAACAAGAAGATATTCATCGATGTTGACTAGTCCATCTCACATGATGATCGGACACGGCCTAGTTGACTCGGATCATGTAATCACTTGGATGACTAGAGGGATGTCTATCTGAGTGGGAGTTCATAAGATGAACTTAATTATCCTGAACATAGTCAAAAGGTCTTCGCAAATTATGTCGTAGCTCGCGCTTCAGTTCTACTGTTTAGTTATGCTCCTAGAAAAAATTTAGTTGAAAGATGATAGTAGCAATTATGCGGACTAGGTCTGTAAACTGAGGATTGTCCTCATTGCTTCATAGAAGGCTTATGTCCTTAATGCACCGCTCAGTGTGCTGAACCTCGAACGTCGTTTGTGGATGTTGCGAACATCTGACATACACGTTTTGATAACTACGTGATAGTTCAGTTAAACGGTTTAGAGTTGAGGCACCAAAGACGTTTTGAAACATTGCGAAACATATGGGATGTTTTGGGGGCTGAAATTGGGATTTCAGGCACGTGCCCACGTCAAGAGGTATAAGACCTCCGACGAGTTTCTTAGCCTGCAAACTAAGGGAGAAAAGCTCAATTGTTGAGCTTGTGCTCAGATTGTCTGAGTACAACAATCGCTTGAATCAAGTGGGAGTTGATCTTCCAGATGAGATAGTGATGTTTCTCCAAAGTCATTACCACCAAGCTGCTAGAGCTTCGTGATGAACTATAATATATCAGGGACATATATGATGATCCTTGAGATATTCGCGATGTTTGACACCACAAAAGTAGAAATCAAGAAGGAGCATCAATTGTCGATGGTTGGTGAAACCACTAGTTTCAAGAAGGGCAAGGGCAAGAAGTGATACTTCATGAAACGGCAAATCAGCTGCTACTCTAGTGAAGAAACCCAAGGTTGAACCCAAACCCGAGACTAAGTGCTTCTGTAATAAGAGGAACAACCACTGGAGCAGAATTACCCTAGATACTTGGTAGATGAGAAGGCTGGCAAGGTCGATAGAAGTATATTGGATATACATTGTGTTAAAGTGTACTTTACTAGTACTCCTAGTAGCACCATGGTATTAAATACCGGTTCAGTTGCTAAGTGTTAGTAACTCGAAATAAAAGCTACGGAATAAACGGAGACTAGCTAAAGGTGAGCTAACGATATGTGTTGGAAGTGTTTCCAATGTTGATATGATCAAGCATCGCACGCTCCCTCTACCATCGAGATTGGTGTTAAACCCAAATAATTGTTATTTGGTGTTTGCGTTGAGCATAGACATGATTGGATTATGACTATCGCGATACGGTTATTCATTTAAGGAGAATAATGGTTACTCTATTTATTTGAATGATACCTTCAATGGTCTTGCACCTAAAATGAATGGTTTATTGAATCTCGATCGTAGTGATACACATGTTCATGCCAAAAGATATAAGATAGTACCACCTACTTGTGGCACCGCCACGTAAGTCATATCGGCATAAAATGCATGAAGAAGCTCCATGTTGATGGATCTTTGGGCTCACTCGTTTTTGAAAAGTTTGAGACATGCGAACCATGTCTATTGGTGTATATGCATGAAGAAACTCCATGCAAATGGACCATTTGGACTCACTTGATTTTGAATCACTTGAGACATGCAAATCATACCACATGGGCAAGATGACTGAAAGCCTCGTTTTCAGTAAAATGGAACTAGAAAGCAACTTGTTGGAAGTAATACATTTTGATGTGTGCAGTCCAATGAGTGCTGAGGCATGTAGTGGATATCGTTATGTTCTTACTTCACAGATGATTTGAGTAGATGTTGAGTATATTTACTTGATGAATCACGAGTCTAAATTATTGAAAGGCTCAAGTAATTTCAGAGTGAAGTTGAACATCGTCGTGACAAGAGGATATAATGTCTATGATATGATCATAGAGATGGATATCTGAATTACGAGTTTGGCACCGAATTAAGACATTGTGGAAATTGTTTCACAATCAATACAGCCAGGAACACCATAGTGTGATGGTGTGTCCGAACATCATAACTGCACCCTATTGGATATGATGCATACCATGATGTCTCTTATCGAATTACCACGATAGTTTTTGGGTTAGGCATTAGAGACAACCACATTCACTTTAAATAGGGCACCACGTAATTCCGATGAGATGACACCATATGAACTATGGTTTAGAGAAACCTAGATGTCATTTCTTAAAAGTTTGGGGCTGCGACGCTTATGTGAAAAAGTTTTAGGCTGATAAGCTCAAAGCCAAAGCGGATAAATGCATCTTCATAGGACACCCAAAACAGTTGGGTATACCTCCTGTCTCAGATCCGAAAGCAATAAGGGATTGTTTCTTGAATCAGGTCCTTTCTCGAGGAAAAGTTTCTCTCGAAAGAATTGAGTGGGAGGATGGTGGAGACTTGATGAGGTTATTGAACCATCTCTTCAACTAGTGTGTGGAAGGGCACAGGAAGTTGTTCCTGTGGCACCTACACCAATTGAAGTGGAAGCTTATGATAGTGATCATGAAACTTCAGATCAAGTCACTACCAAACCTCGTGGGATGACAAGGATGCGTACTACTTCAGAGTGGTACGCAATCCTGTCTTGGAAGTCATGTTGCTAGACAACAATGAACCTACGAGCTATGGAGAAGCGATGGTGGGCCCGGATTCCGATAAATGACTCGAGGCCATAAAATCCAAGAGAGGATCCATGTATGAAAACAAAGTGTAGACTTTGGCAGAACAGCTCGATGGTCGTAAGGCTGTTGAGTACAGATGGATTTTAAAAGGAAGACGGACAATGATGGTAAATGTCACCATTAAGAAAGCTCGACTTGTCGTTAAGAAGTTTCCCGACAAGTTCAAGAAGTTGACTACGGTGAGACTTTCTCACTCGTAGCGATGCTAAGAGTCTGTTGGAATTATGTTAGCGATTACTACATTATTTATGAAATCTTGCAGATAGGATGTCAAAACATTGTTTCCTTGACGATTTTCTTGAGGAAAGGGTGTATGCGATACAACCGGAAGGTTTTGTCAATCCTGAAAGATGCTAATAAGTATGCAAAGCTCCAGCAATCCTTCTGAGGACTGGAGTAAGCATCTCGGAGTTGGAATGTATGCTTTGATGAGATGATCAAAGATTTTGGGTGTATACAAAGCTTATGAGAAAGTTGTATTTCCAAAGAAGTGAGTGGGAGCACTATAGAATTTCTGATGAATATATGTTGTTGACATATTGTTAATCAGAAATGACGTAGAATTTCTGGAAAGCATATAGGGTTATTTGGAAAGTGTTTTTCAATGGAAAGCCTGGATTAAGCTACTTGAACATTGATCATCAAGATCTATAAGGATAGATCAAAACGCTTAATGGTACTTTCAAATGAGCACATACCTTGACATGATCTTGAAGGTGTTCAAGATGGATCAGTCAAAGAAGGAGTTCTTGCCTGAATTGGAAGGTATGAAGTTAAGACTTAAAGCTCGACCACGGCAGAATAGAGAGAAAGGACGAAGGTCGTCCCCTATACTTAAGACATAGGCTCTACAGTATGCTATGCTGTGTACCGCACCTGAAATGTGCCTTGCCATGAGTCAGTCAAGGGGTACAAGAGTGATCCAAGAATGGATCACAGGACAGTGGTCAAAGTTATCCTTAGTAACTAATGGACTAAGGAATTCTCTCGATTATGGAGGTGGTAAAAGACTTCATCGTAAAGGGTTACGCCGATGCAAAACTTTGACATTAATCCAGATTATTCTGAGTAGTAAACTGGGTTCGTATAGTAGAACAGTTATTTGGAATGGCTCCAAATGTAGTGTAGTAGTTGTATCTACAAGATGACATAGAAATTTGCGAAGTACATACGGATCTGAATGTTGCAGACCCGTTGACTGAAACCTCTCTCACAAGCATAACATGATCAAACCCAGAACTCTTTGGGTGTTTGCCACATGGGGATGTGACCTTGAGTGTTAATCACATATCGATGTGAACTGGATTATTGACTCTAGTGCAAGTGGGAGACTGTTGGAAATATGCCCTAGAGGCAATAATAAATTGATTATTATTATATTTCCTTGTTCATGTTAATCGTTTATTATCCATGCTAGAATTGTATTGATAGGAAACTTAGATACATGTGTGGATACATAGACAACACCATGTCCCTAGTAAGCCTCTAGTTGGCTAGCTCGTAGATCAATAGATGGTTACGGTTTCCTGACCATGGACATTGGATGTCATTGATAACGGGATCACATCATTAGGAGAATGATGTGATGTCCAAGACCCAATCCTAAGCCTAGCACAAAGATCGTGTAGTTCGTTCGCTAAAGCTTTTGTAATGTCAAGTATCATTTCCTTAGACCATGAGATTGTGCAACTCCCGGATACCGTAGGAATACTTTGTGTGTGCCAAACGTCACAATGTAATTGGGTGACTATAAAGGTGCACTATAGGTATCTCCGAAAGTGTCTGTTGGGTTGGCACGAATCGAGACTGGGATTTGTCACTCCGTGTGACGGAGAGGTATCTCTGGGCCCACTCGGTAGGACATCATCATAATGTGCACAATGTGATCAAGGAGTAGATCACGGGATGATGTGTTACGGCACGAGTAAAGAGACTTGCCGGCAACGAGATTGAACAAGGTATCGAGATACCGACGATCGAATCTCGGGCAAGTATCGTACCGATAGACAAAGGGAATTGTATACGGGATTGATTAAGTCCTTGACATCGTGGTTCATCCGATGAGATCATCGTGGAACATGTGGGAGCCAACATGGGTATCCAGATCCCGCTGTTGGTTATTGACCGGAGAGCGTCTCGGTCATGTCTGCATGGTTCCCGAACCCGTAGGGACTACACACTTAAGGTTCGATGACGCTAGGGTTATAAAAGAAGTTTGTATGTGGTTACCGAATGTTGTTCGGAGTCTCGGATGAGATCCCGGACGTCACGAGGAGTTCCGGAATGGTCCGGAGGTAAAGATCTCTATATGGGAAGTCCTGTTTTGGTCACCGGAAAAGTTTCGGGGTTTATCGGTAATGTACCGGGACCACCGGGAGGGTCCCGGGGGTCCACCAAGTGGGGCACCAGCCCCGGGGGCCACATGGGCTGTAGGGGTGTGCGCCTTGGCCTATATGGGCCAAGGGCACCAGCCCCAAGAGGCCCATGCGCCAAGAGATAAGGGAAAGGAAGAGTCCTAAAGGGGGAAGTGTAGGATCGAAAGTATGTCTAGAGGGGGGGGTGATTAGACTACTTGACCAACTAAAAACTTAGCCTTTTCCCAATTTTAGTTCTTGGCAGATTTTAGCTATCTTAGAGCAAGTCAAGCAATCATCACACAATTCAAGCAAGCATGCAAAGAGTTTATTGGCAGCGGAAAGTAAAGCATGCAACTTGCAAGAATGTAAAGGGAAGGGTTTGGAGGATTCAAACGCAATTGGAGACACGGATGTTTTCCCGTGGTTCGGATAGGTGGTGCTATCCTACATCCACGTTGATGGAGACTTCAACCCACGGAGGGTAACGGTTGCGCGAGTCCACGGTGGGATCCACCCACGAACGGTCCACGAAGAAGCAACCTTGTCTATTCCACCATGGCCATCGCCCACGAAGGACTTGCCTCACTAGCGGTAGATCTTCACGAAGTAGGCGATCTCCTTGCCCTTACAAACTCCTTGGTTCAACTCCACAATCTTGTCGGAGGCTCCCAAGTGACACCTAGCCAATCTAGGAGACACCACTCTCCAAGAAGTAACAAATGGTGTGCTGATGATGAACTCCTTGCTCTTGTGCTTCAAATGATAGTCTCCCCAACACTCAACTCTCTCTCATAGGATTTGGATCTGATGTAACGAAGATTTGAGTGGAAAGCAACTTGGGGAAGGCTAGAGATCAAGATTCATATAGTAGGAATGGAATATCTTGGTCTCAACACATGAGTAGGTGGTTCTTTCTCAGAACATATGAGTAGGAATGGTGTATGTGTTCTGATGGCTCTCTCTTCGAATGAAGAGGAGGTGGAGGGGTATTTATAGCCTCCAGACAAAATCCAACCGTTACATACAATCTACCAATCTCGGTGGGACCGAATCAGAAAACTCGGTCTGACCGAAATAGTAAACCTAGTGACCGTTAGGAATTTCGGTGGGACTAAGATGCAACTCGGTAGGACCGATTCGGTTAGGGTTTGGGCATAACGTAATCTCGGTGAGACCGATCGCACAAACTCAGTGAGACCGAGTTCGGCAATTAGCTAACCAGAGAGTTGGTCAGGCAAACTCGGTGGGACCGACTTGCTCTTTCGGTGAGACCGAAAAGTTACAAGAAGGAAACAGAGAGTTTGCATTGCATTCTCGGTGGGACCGATTCGCTCTTTCGGTGAGACCGAAAAGTTACGAAAGGGAAACAGAGAGTTTGCAACCCCATCTCGGTGTGACCGAGATCCTTATCGGTAGGACCGAATTGCTAGGGTTTGGCAGTGTCAAATGACAAGTGAAACTCGGTGGCGCCGGATTGACAGAATCGGTATGACCGAGTTTGGCTTAGGGTTTAGGTCATTTGTGGATATGGAAAGGTGGTTGAGGATTTTGGAGCATATCACTAAGCACATAAAGCAAGAGGCTCATTAAGCAACACCTCATCCCTCCTTGATAGTGTTAGCTTTTCCTAAAGACTCAATGTGATCTTGGATCACTAAAATATAAAATGAAGAGTCTTGAACTTTTGAGCTTGAGCCAATTCTTTGTCCTTAGCATTTTGAGGGTTCCACTTTCACATCCATGCCATGCCAATCATTGAGCTTTCCTGAAATAATCATCTTGGAATAGCATTAGCTCAATGAGCTATATGTTGTTATGAATTACCAAAACCACCTAGGGATAGTTGCACTTTCAGGAAGGCACCTCCTAGGTGCCTTGGGCAGGATGGACTCCTCCCTGGCCGCGCCCTTCCTTGGAGGAAGGGCCAAGGCTGCACCCCCCCTCTCCCTTGGCCCTATATATAGTGGGGGGAAGGGAGGGCAGCCGCACCAAAGCCCTGGCGCCTCCCTCTCCCTCCCGTGACACATCTTCCTCCTCGCCCGCGGTGCTTGGCGAAGCCCTGCAGGATTGCCACGCTCCTCCACCACCACCACGCCGTTGTGCTGCTGCTGGATGGAGTCTTCCTCAACCTCTCCCTCTCTCCTTGCTGGATCAAGGCATGGGAGACGTCACCGGGCTGTACGTGTGTTGAACATGGAGGTGCCGTCCGTTCGGCACTAGGATCTTCGGTGATTTGGATCACGACGAGTACGACTCCATTAACCCCATTCTCTTGAACGCTTCCGCTTAGCGATCTACAAGGGTATGTAGATGCACTCTCCTTCCCCTCGTTGCTGGTCTCTCCATAGATAGATCTTGGTGACACGTAGGAAAATTTTGAATTTCTGCTACGTTCCCCAACACTACATCACCAAGCCGCGTGACCCTGAATGGGTCGCAGCCCCCGAGTTCCGATCCAGACCCCCTACGCGGCTCACCTCCTGGAAAGAGATGGGCCTATCATGGGGTAAAAAAGGAGAGCTGACCGGACTCCAAACATGCGTCCAAAGCCTGATGGACAAGAAGCTCAAACTTGTTAACGTAGTCCAAGTTATGCTCATCTGCCGGATCCTCCCGTGTCAACAACGGGCTTTCAACCTATGGGGGTTCGACCCGGCGCAGCACCGAACTCTAAGAAGGCTCTTCGACACAACGTACGAAGATGCCTGGAAGGTGCTATTCAAGGGCGCCGAGGCTCCCGCATCCGCTACTGAAGATCGCGGATTCAGCATGCAGCGTCACGCTAGCATGGTAAGCTTTTTTCAACTCTTACAGGATATCATCTTTTCATAGTTTGACTCTATGCGGGGTCTAAAACTCCCTTACCTTTGACAGGATTGGCAGGAGACGTCCGGACAGATCAGCTGTCCGGCTCCTTTGCCTAAAGACCCAGCGGACGCCCGCTTGACGGGGCTGTTGGTTCCGGCACCCTATGTGGTGCTGGAGAAGAAGGCCAAGAAGAAGGCCACGGGGACTCTAAAGAGTGCCCGGCGTCTGGTGGTGTCGGATTCATTGTCCGATGACTCCAAGACGCACTCCTCCCGGGAAGACGAGGAGGAGGAAGAAGAGGCCTCTCCCCCTCCAGCGGGGGCAGGAAAGAAAAGGAAGGCCGCCCCAACTGGGGAGGCCGGAGGGTCCAAGAAGGGGAAGACCCTTCCTCCGGACTACTCCACCAACGCCGATGACGGCGAAGAGGAGTGGCCGCTCAGGGCCAAGCTTCTGGCGAAATCATAAGTATCCGGACACCAGAGTGATTCATAGTGTTCCTTCATTGCGTAGCTTTTCCTGACGCCGCATACAATTATGCAGTCCGCCCAAAGACCGACTCGACGTGTCGACGAGCGGCTCCTCGGATTCGTCAAATGTGAACAGCACTTCACTTCCGGCCACCTCCTCCCTCACCCTACGGACAATGCCGAGCTGTTGTCACGGGAGGCTCCAGGCCAGGAGGAGGTGTTCCTGGAGGCGCCGCAAGGCGACCTCCCGGACACCAGGCGCCAAGGGGACATAACCCTCGAGGGTTCTAAGTCCGGCCCCAGGCCGGACACCGCACCGGAACCTTCCGGAGTCCGGCAGGCGGCCCCCTAAGAAGAAGGGCAAGCCTACGACGCCGGTGACCTCCGCCCAACCAGAGGCACCGGATAACTTGTTGGAGGTGCTTAACGGCGCCTCCATCGATGAGGAGCACCGCACTATCATGAGTGCGGTGATTCAGAAGGTTTAGTCCGCCAAGAGCGGACTGACCGAAGCCTGTGCCAGCCTTCTAACAGGCTTTGAGGTATGTAAAAAATATGTAAAAATATTACCGCATAGATAGTAGCCCCTGATGCTCCGTTTGGCGTTTGGAAAGAAAAGCCGAATAGAGGATCTAATAAAATTCGCAGGAGACTAACAGAATTAAGTCAATATGCGTAAGCAGGCTTCGCTGCTAGCCTCGGCCGCACTGACTGCAGAGGTGGATGCGCTGAAGCAGAGCCTTGAGCGGTCCGAGCAGGAGCTCGGCCTTGACAAGAAGGAGCTCGGGGAAAAAGAAGGTAAGTAATACCTTGAGGAGTATGATGTAAAAAAGACGCAGTTGCAAATAATGACAGGATCGCTATTGGTGTCGTAGGGGCCACGAGTGAGGTGGCGACCCTTAGGCAAGCGCTGTCCGAGGTCGAAAAGAGGGCGGCCACGAAGCTCGCTGAGCGGGAGAAGCATGAGGCGCGGGTTGGCAAGGTGCAGCAAGAGCTCCAGGCTCTCGTGAAAAAACACAAGAGTTTGGAGCTTGACTGAAAGACGCGAGAGTCCGATGAAAGTGCAACTATCCCTAGGTGGTTTTGGTAATTCATAACAACATATAGCTCATTGAGCTAATGCTATTTCAAGATGATTATTTCAGGAAAGCTCAATGATTGGCATGGCATGGATGTGAAAGTGGAACCCTCAAAATGCTAAGGAAAAAGGATTGGCTCAAGCTCAAAAGATCAAGACTCTTCATTTTATATTTTAGTGATCCAAGATCACATTGAGTCTTTAGGAAAAGCCAATACTATTAAGGAGGGATGAGGTGTTGCTTAATGAGCCTCTTGCTCTATGTGCTTAGTGATATGCTCCAAAATCCTCAGCTACTTTCCATATCCACAAATGACCTAAACCCTAAGCCAAACTCGGTCAAACCGATTCTATCAATCCGATGCCACTGAGTTTCACTTGTCAATTGCCAGTGCCAAACCCTAGCAATTCGGTCCTACCGATAAGGTTCTCGGTCTCACCGAGATGGGCTTGCAAACTCTCTGTTTCCAGTTCGTAACTTTTCGGTCTCACCGAAAGAGCGAATCGGTCCCACCGAGAATGCAAGGTAAACTCTATGTTTCCTTCTTGTAACTTTTTGGTCTCACCGAAAGAGCAAGTCGGTCCCACCGAGTTTGCCTGACCAACTCTCTGGTTAGCTAATTGTCGAACTCGGTCTCACCGAGTTTGTGCGATCGGTCTCACCGAGATTACGTTATGCCCAAACCCTAACCGAATCGGTCCTACCGAGTTGCATCTCAGTCCCACCGAAATTCCTAACGGTCACTAGGTTTACCATTTCGGTCCGACCGAGTTTGATGATTCGGTCCCACCGAGATTGGAAAACTGTGTGTAATGGTTGGATTTTGTGTGGAGGCTATTGTTGGGGAACATAGTAATTTCAAAAATTTTCCTACGCACACGCAAGATCATGGTGATGCATAGCAACGAGGGGGAGAGTCTGATCTACATACCCTTGTAGATCGCAACGGAAGCGTTGACACAACATAGAGGAAGTAGTCGTACGTCTTCTTCCTGATCCGACCGATCCAAGCACCGTTACTCCGGCACCTCCGAGTTCTTAGCACACGTTCAGCTCGATGACGATCCTCGGGCTCCGATCCAGCAAAGCGTCGAGGAAGAGTTCCGTCAGCACGACGGCGTGGTGACGATCTTGATGTACTACCGACGCAGGGCTTCGCCTAAGCACTACAACGGTATGATCGAGGTGGAATTTGGTGGCAGGGGGCACCGCACACGGCTAAGGAACGATCTCAATGATCAACTTGTGTGTCTAGATGTGCCCCCTACCCCCGTATATAAAGGTTGCCAGGGGGAGGGCTGGCCGGCCAAAGGAGGAGGGCGCAGGAGGAGTCCTACTCCTACCTGGAGTAGGACTCCCCCCCAATCCTATTCCTAATAGGACTCCTCGAGAGAGAGAGAGGGAGAAGGGGGCCGGCCACCTCTCCTTGTCCTAATAGGACTAGGGGAGGGGGGAGGCGCGCAGCCCACCTTGGGCTGCCCCTTTCACCTTTCCACTAAGGCCCAACAAGGCCCATTTGGTTCCCGGGGGGTTCCGGTAACCTCCCGGTACTCCGGTAAAATTCCCGATTTCACCCGGAACACTTCCAATGTCCAAACATAGGCTTCCAATATATCAATCTTTATGTCTCAACCATTTCGAGACTCCTCGTCATGTCCGTGATCACATCCGGGACTCCGAACAACCTTCGGTACATCAAAATGCATAAACTCATAATAACTGTCATCGTAACGTTAAGCGTGCGGACCCTACGGTTCGAGAACAATGTAGACATGACCGAGACACGTCTCCGGTCAATAACCAATAGTGGGACCTGGATGCCCATATTGGCTCCTACATATTCTACGAAGATCTTTATCGGTCAGACCACGTAACAACATACGTTATTCCCTTTGTCATCGGTATGTTACTTGCCCGAGATTCGATCGTCGGTATCCAATACATAGTTCAATCTCGTTACTGGCAAGTCTCTTTACTCGTTCCGTAATACATCATCTCACAACTAACATGTTAGTTATAATGCTTGCAAGGCTTATGTGATGTGTATTACCGAGAGGGCCCAGAGGTACCTCTCCGACAATCGGAGTGACAAATCCTATTCTCGAAATACGCCAACCCAACATCTAACATTGGAAACACCTGTAGTACTCCTTTATAATCACCCAGTTACATTGTGACGTTTGGTAGCACCCAAAGTGTTCCTCCGGCAAACGGGAGTTGCATAATCTCATAGTCATAGGAACATGTATAAGTCATGAAGAAAGCAATAGCAACATACTAAACGATCGGGTGCTAAGCTAATGGAATGGGTCATGTCAATCAGATCATTCAACTAATGATGTGACCTCGTTAATCAAATAACAACTCTTTTATTCGTGGTTAGGAAACATAACCATCTTTGATTAACGAGCTAGTCAAGTAGAGGCATACTAGTGACACTCTGTTTGTCTATGTATTCACACATGTATTATGTTTCCGGTTAATATAATTCTAGCATGAATAATAAACATTTATCATGATATAAGGAAATAAATAATAACTTTATTATTGCCTCTAGGGCATATTTCCTTCAGTCTCCCACTTGCACTAGAGTCAATAATCTAGATCACATCACCATGTGATTAACATCGATAGTTCACATCATCATGTGATTAACACCCATAGTTCACATCGCCATGTGACCAACACCCAAAGGGTTTACTAGATTCAGTAATCTAGTTCACATCGCTATGTGATTAACACCCAAAGAGTACTAAGGTGTGATCATGTTTTGCTTGTGAGAGAATCTTAGTCAACGGGTCTGCCACATTCAGATCCACATGTATTTTGCAAATTTCTATGTCAACAATGCTCTGCATGGAGCTACTCTAGCTAATTGCTCCCACTTTCAATATGTATCTAGACCGAGACTTAGAGTCATCTAGATTAGTGTCAAAACTTGCATCAGCGTAACCCTTTACGACGAACCTTTTTATCACGTCCATAATCGAGAAACATATCCTTATTTCACTAAGGATAATTCTGACCGCTGTCCAGTGATCTACTCCTAGATCACTATTGTACTCCCTTGCCAAATCAGTGCAGGGTATACAATAGATCTGGTATACAGCATGACATACTTTATAGAACCTATGGCCAAGGCATAGGGAATGACTTTCATTCTCTTTCTATCTTCTGCCGTGGTCGGGTTTTGAGTCTTACTCAACTTCACACCTTATAATACAGGCAAGAACTCTTTCTTTGACTGCTCCATTTTGAACTACTTCAAAATCTTGTCAAGGTATGTACTCATTGAAAAAACTTATCAAGCGTCTTGATCTATCTCTATAGATCTTGAAGCTCAATATGTAAGCAGCTTCACCGAAGTCTTTCTTTGAAAAACTCCTTTCAAACACTCCTTTATGCTTTACAGAATAATTCTACATTATTTCCGATCAACAATATGTCATTCATATATACTTATCAGAAATGTTGTAGTGCTCCCACTCACTTTCTTGTAAATACAGGCTTCACCGCAAGTCTGTATAAAACTATATGTTTTGATCAACTCATCAAAGCGTATATTCCAACTCCGAGATGCTTACACCAATCCACAGATGGATCGCTGGTGCTTGCATATTTTGTTAGCACCTTTCGGATTGACAAAACCTTCTGTTGCATCATATACAACTCTTCTTTAATAAATCCATTAAGGAATGCAGTTTTCTTTATCCATTTGCCAGATTTCATAAAATGCGGCAATTACTAACATGATTCGGACAGACTCTAGCATAGATACGAGTGAGAAACTCTCATCGTAGTCAACACCTTGAACTTGTCGAAAACCTTTTGCGACAATTCTAGCTTCATAGATAGTAACACTACTATCAGCGTCTGTCTTCCTCTTGAAGATCCATTTATTCTCAATTGCTTGCTGATCATCGGGCAAGTCAACCAAAGTCCAAACTTTGTTCTCATACATGGATCATATCTCAGATTTCATGGCCTCAAACCATTTCGTGGAATCTGGGCTCATCATCGCTTCCTCATAGTTCGCAAGTTCGTCATGGTCTAGTAACATGACTTCCAGGACAGGATTACTGTACCACTCTGGTGCGGATCTCACTCTGGTTTACCTACGAGATTCGGTAGTAACTTGATCTGAAGTTACATGATCATCATCATTAGCTTCCTCACTAATTGGTGTAGTAGTCACAAGAACAGATTTTTGTGATGAACTACTTTCCAATAAGGTAGAAGGTATAATTACCTTATCAAGTTTTCTACTTTCCTCCCACTCACTTCTTTCAAGAGAAACTTCTTCTCTAGAAAGGATCCATTATAAGCAACGAATGTCTTGCCTTAGGATCTGTGATAGAAGGTGTACCCAACAGTCTCCTTTGGGTATCCTATGAAGACATATTTCTCTGATTTGGGTTTGAGCTTATCAGGATGAAACTTTTTCTCATAAGCATCGCAACCACAAACTTCAAGAAACGACAACTTTGGTTTCTTGCCAAACCATAGTTCATAAGGCGTCGTCTCGACGGATATAGATGGTGCCCCTTTTTAACGTGAATGCAGCTGTCTCTAATGCATGACCCCAAAAACGATAGTGGTAAATCGGTAAGAAACATCATAGATTGCACTATATCCAATAAAGTACGGTTATGACGTTTGGACACACCATTATGCTGTGGTGTTACAGGTGGCGTGAGTAGTGAAACTATTTCACATTGTTTTAACTGAAGACCAAACTCGTAACTCAAATACTCTTTTCCACGATCAGATCGTAGAAACTTTATTTTCTTCTTACGATGATTTTCCACTTCACTCTGAAATTGTATGAACTTTTCAAATGTATCAGACTTCTATTTCATTAAGTAGATATACCCATATCTGCTCAAATCATCTGTGAAGGTCAGAAAATAATGATACCCGTTGCAAGCCTTAAATATTCATCGGACCACATACATCAGTATGTATGATTTCCAACAAATCTGTTGCTTGCTCCATTGTTCCAGAGAACGGCGTTTTAGTCATCTTGCCCAAAAGGCATGGTTCGCAAGCATCAAGTGATTCATAATCAAGTGATTCCGAAAGCCTATCAGCATGGAGTTTTTTCATGCGCTTTATACCAATATGACCTAAACGGCAGTGCCACAAATAAGTTGCACTATCATTATTAACTTTTGCATCTTTTGGTTTCAATATTATGAATATGTGTATCACTAAGATCGAGATCCAATGAACTAATTTCACTAAGATCAGCACCAAGGCTCCATGGGTGTTAGAATCATTACTGTGTAATCTAGATTATTGACTCTAGTGCAAGTGGGAGACTGAAGGAAATATGCCCTAGAGGCAATAATATAGTTATTATTTATTTCCTTATATCATGATAAATGTTTATTATTCATGATAGAATTGTATTAACCGGAAACATAATACATGTGTGAATACATAGACCAACAGAGTGTCACTAGTATGCCTCTACTAGACTAGCTCGTTAATCAAAGATGGTTATGTTTCCTAACCATGAACAAAGAGTTGTTATTTGATTAACGAGGTCACATCATTAGTTGAATGATCTGATTGACATGAGCCATTTCATTAGCTTAGCACCCGATCGTTTAGTATGTTGCTATTGCTTTCTTCATGACTTATACATGTTCCTATAACTATGAGATTATGCAACTCCCGTTTACCGGAGGAACACTTTGGGTACTACCAAACGTCACAACGTAACTGGGTGATTATAAAGGAGTACTACAGGTGTCTCCAATGGTAGATGTTGGGTTGGCGTATTTCGAGATTAGGGTTTGTCACTCCGATGGTCGGAGAGGTATCTCTGGGCCCTCTCGGTAATACACATCACATAAGCCTTGCAAGCACTGCAACTAATATGTTAGTTGTGAGATGATGTATTACGGAACGAGTAAAGAGACTTGCCGGTAACGAGATTGAACTAGGTATTGGATACCGACGATCGAATCTCGGGCAAGTAACATACCGATGACAAAGGGAACAACGTATGTTGTTATGCGGTCTGACCGATAAAGATCTTCGTAGAATATGTAGGAGCCAATATGGGCATCCAGGTCCCGCTATTGGTTATTGACCGGAGACGTGTCTCGGTCATGTCTACATTGTTCTCGAACCGTAGGGTCCGCACGCTTAACGTTACGATGACAGTTATTATGAGTTTATGCATTTTGATGTACCGAAGGTTGTTCGGAGTCCCGGATGAGATCACGGACATGACGAGGAGTCTCGAAATGGTCGAGACGTAAAGATTGATATATTGGAAGCCTATGTTTGGGCACCGGAAGCGTTCCGGGTGAAATCGGGATTTTTCCGGATTACCGGGAGGGTTACCGGAACCCCCCGGGAGGTAAATGGGCCTATTGGGCTTTAGTGGAAAAGAGAGAAGAGGCAGCCCACACCTGGCCGGCGCCCCCCCCCTTTGCCAAGTCCTAATAGGACTAGGAGAGGTGGGCCGGCCCCCTCTTTCTCCTTCCCCCCAAGAATCCTAGTTGGAATAGGATTGGAGGGGAGGAGTCCTACTCCCGGTGGGAGTAGGACTCCTCCCTGCGCCTCCCTCCTAGCCGGCCGAACCCTTCCTTAGCCGTGTGCGGTGCCCCCTGCCACCAAATTCCACCTCGATCATACCGTTACAGTGCTTAGGCGAAGCCCTGCTTCGGTAGTACATCAAGATCGTCACCACGCCGTCGTGCTGATGGAACTCTTCCTCGACGCTTTGCTGGATCGGAGTCCGAGGAACGTCATCGAGCTGAACGTGTGCTAAGAACTCGGAGGTGCCGGAGTAACGGTGCTTGGATCGGTTGGATCGGGAAGAAGACGTACGACTACTTCCTCTACGTTGTGTGATCGCTTCCGCAGTCGGTCTGCGTTGGTACATAGACAACACTCTCCCCTCTCGTTGCTGTGCATCACCATGATCTTGCGTGTGCGTAGGAAAATTTTGAAATTATTACGTTCCCCAACAAGTTCCGCTTCCAGTGACCAGTCCCTTTGCAGTAGAAGCACTTAGTCTCAGGCTTAGGACCAGACTTGGGCTTCTTCACTTGAGCAGCAACTTGCTTGCTATTCTTCTTGAAGTTCCCCTTTTTTTCCTTTGCCCTTTTCTTGAAACTAGTGATCTTGTCAACCATCCACACTTGATGCTCTTTCTTGATTTCTACCTTCATTGATTTCATCATCATGAAAAGATCGGGATTCATTTTCGCCATCCCTTGCATACTATAGTTCATCACGAAGTTCTACTAACTTGGTGATGGTGACTAGAGAATTCTGTCAATCACTATCTTATCTGGAAGATTGACTCCAACTTGATTCAAGGGATTGTAGTACCTAGATAATCTGAGCACATGCTCACTAGTTGAGCGATTCTCCTCCATCTTTTAGCTATAGAACTTGTTGGAGACTTCATATCTCTCAACTCGGGTATTTGCTTGAAATATTAACTTCCACTCCTGGAACATCTCATATGGTCCATGACGTTCAAAACGTCTTTGAAGTCCCGATTCTAAGCCATTAAGCATGGTGCACTAAACTATCAAGTAGTCATCATATTGAGCTAGCCAAACGTTCATAACGTCTGCATCTGCTCCTGTAATAGGTCTGTCACCTAGTGGTGCATCAAGGACATAATTTTTCTGTGCAGCAATGTGGATAAACCTCAGATCACGGATCCAATCCGTATCATTGCTACTAACATCTTTCAACGCAATTTTCTCTAGGAACATATCAAAATAAACATATGAAAGCAACAACGCGAGCTATTGATCTTCAACATAGATATGCTAATACTACCAGGACTAAGTTCATGATAAATTAAAGTTCAATTAATCGTATTACTTAAGAACTCCCACTTAGATAGACATCCCTCTAATCCTCTAAGTGATCACGTGATCCAAATCAACTAAACCATAGCCGATCATCACGTGAGATGGAGTAGTTTTCAATGGTGACCATCGTTATGTTGATCATATCTACTATATGATTCACGCTCGACCTTTCGGTCTCTGTGTTCCTTGGAGGAAGGGCCAAGGCTGCACCCCCCCTCTCCCTTGGCCCTATATATAGTGGGGGGAAGGGAGGGCAGCCGCATCAAAGCCCTGGCGCCTCCCTCTCCCTCCCGTGACACATCTTCCTCCTCGCCCGCGGTGCTTGGCGAAGCCCTGCAGGATTGCCACGCTCCTCCACCACCACCACGCCATTGTGCTGCTGCTGGATGGAGTCTTCCTCAACCTCTCCCTCTCTCCTTGCTGGATCAAGGCATGGGAGACGTCACCGGGCTGTACGTGTGTTGAACACGGAGGTGCCGTCCGTTCGGCACTAGGATCTTCGGTGATTTGGATCACGACGAGTACGACTCCATCAACCCCATTCTCTTGAACGCTTCCGCTTAGCGATCTACAAGGGTATGTAGATGCACTCTCCTTCCCCTTGTTGCTGGTCTCTCCATAGATAGATCTTGGTGACACATAGGAAAATTTTGAATTTCTGCTACGTTCCCCAACACTACATCACCGAGCCGCGTGACCCTGAATGGGTCGCAGCCCCCGAGTTCCGATCCAGACCCCCTACGCAGCTCACCTCCTGGAAAGAGATGGGCCTATCATGGGGTAAAAAAGGAGAGCTGACCGGACTCCAAACATGCGTCCAAAGCCTGATGGACAAGAAGCTCAAACTTGTTAACGTAGTCCAAGTTATGCTCATCTGCCGGATCCTCCCGTGTCAACAACGGGCTTTCAACCTATGGGGGTTCGACCCGGCGCAGCACCGAAGTCTAAGAAGGCTCTTCGACACAACGTACGAAGATTCTTGGAAGGTGCTATTCAAGGGCGCCGAGGCTCCCGCATCCGCTACTGAAGATCGCGGATTTAGCATGCAGCGTCACGCTAGCATGGTAAGCTTTTTTCACCTCTTACAGGATATCATCTTTTCATAGTTTGACTCTATGCGGGGTCTAAAACTCCCTTACCTTTGACAGGATTGGCAGGAGACGTCCGGACAGATCAGCTGTCCGGCTCCTTTGCCCGAAGACCCAGCGGACGCCCGCTTGACGGGGCTGTTGGTTCCGGCACCCTATGTGGTGCTGGAGAAGAAGGCCAAGAAGAAGGCCACGGGGACTCTAAAGAGTGCCCGGCGTCTGGTGGTGTCGGATTCATTGTCCGATGACTCCAAGACGCACTCCTCCCGGGAAGACGAGGAGGAGGAAGAAGAGGCCTCTCCCCCTCCAGCGGGGGCAGGAAAGAAAAGGAAGGCCGCCCCAACTGGGGAGGCCGGAGGGTCCAAGAAGGGGAAGACCCTTCCTCCGGACTACTCCACCAACGCCGATGACGGCGAAGAGGAGTGGCCGCTCAGGGCCAAGCCTCTGGCGAAATCATAAGTATCCGGACACCAGAGTGATTCATAGTGTTCCTTCATTGCGTAGCTTTTCCTGACGCCGCATACAATTATGCAGTCCGCCCAAAGACCGACTCAACGTGTCGACGAGCGGCTCCTCGGATTCGTCAAATGTGAACAACACTTCACTTCCGGCCACCTCCTCCCCTCACCCTACGGACAATGCCGAGCTGTTGTTGCGGGAGGCTCCAGGCCAGGAGGAGGTGGTCCTGGAGGCGCCGCAAGGTGACCTCCCGGACACCAGGCGCCAAGGGGACATAACCCCCGAGGGTTCTAAGTCCGGCCCCAGGCCGGACACCGCACCGGAACTTTCAAAGGTTCCGGAGTCCGGCAGGCGGCCCCCTAAGAAGAAGGGCAAGCCTACGACGCCGGTGACCTCCGCCCAACCGGAGGCACCGGATAACTTGTTGGAGGTGCTTAACGGCGCCTCCATCGATGAGGAGCACCGCACTATCATGAGTGCGGTGATTCAGAAGGTTTAGTCCGCCAAGAGCGGACTGACTGAAGCCTGTGCCAGCCTTCTAACAGGCTTTGAGGTATGTAAAAAATATGTAAAAATATTACCGCATAGATAGTAGCCCCTGATGCTCCGTTTGGCGTTTGGAAAGAAAAGCCGAATAGAGGATCTAATAAAATTCGCACGAGACTAATAGAATTAAGTCAATATGCGTAAGCAGGCTTCGCTGCTAGCCTCCACCGCACTGACTGCAGAGGTGGATGCGCTGAAGCAGAGCCTTGAGCGGTCCGAGCAGGAGCTCGGCCTTGACAAGAAGGAGCTCGGGGAAAAAGAAGGTAAGTAATACCTTGAGGAGTATGATGTAAAAAAGACGCAGTTGCAAATAATGACAGGATCGCTATTGGTGTCATAGGGGCCACGAGTGAGGTGGCGACCCTTAGGCAAGCGCTGTCCGAGGTCGAAAAGAGGGCGGCCACGAAGCTCGCTGAGCGGGAGAAGCATGAGGCGTGGGTTGGCGAGGTGCAGCAAGAGCTCCAGGCTCTCGTGAAAAAACACGAGAGTTTGGAGCTTGACTGAAAGACGCGAGAGTCCGATGAAAGTGCAACTATCCCTAGGTGGTTTTGGTAATTCATAACAACATATAGCTCATTGAGCTAATGCTATTTCAAGATGATTATTTCAGGAAAGCTCAATGATTGGCATGGCATGGATGTGAAAGTGGAACCCTCAAAATGCTAAGGAAAAAGGATTGGCTCAAGCTCAAAAGATCAAGACTCTTCATTTTATATTTTAGTGATCCAAGATCACATTGAGTCTTTAGGAAAAGCCAATACTATTAAGGAGGGATGAGGTGTTGCTTAATGAGCCTCTTGCTCTATGTGCTTAGTGATATGCTCCAAAATCCTCAGCTACTTTCCATATCCACAAATGACCTAAACCCTAAGCCAAACTCGGTCAAACCGATTCTATCAATCCGATGCCACTGAGTTTCACTTGTCAATTGCCAGTGCCAAACCCTAGCAATTCGGTCCTACCGATAAGGTTCTCGGTCTCACCGAGATGGGCTTGCAAACTCTCTGTTTCCAGTTCGTAACTTTTCGGTCTCACCGAAAGAGCGAATCGGTCCCACCGAGAATGCAAGGTAAACTCTATGTTTCCTTCTTGTAACTTTTTGGTCTCACCGAAAGAGCAAGTCGGTCCCACCGAGTTTGCCTGACCAACTCTCTGGTTAGCTAATTGTCGAACTCGGTCTCACCGAGTTTGTGCGATCGGTCTCACCGAGATTACGTTATGCCCAAACCCTAACCGAATCGGTCCTACCGAGTTGCATCTCAGTCCCACCGAAATTCCTAACGGTCACTAGGTTTACCATTTCGGTCCGACCGAGTTTGATGATTCGGTCCCACCGAGATTGGAAAACTGTGTGTAATGGTTGGATTTTGTGTGGAGCCTATTGTTGGGGAACATAGTAATTTCAAAAAATTTCCTACGCACACGCAAGATCATGGTGATGCATAGCAACGAGGGGGAGAGTCTGATCTACGTACCCTTGTAGATCGCAACGGAAGCGTTGACACAACATAGAGGAAGTAGTCATACGTCTTCTTCCTGATCCGACCGATCCAAGCACCGTTACTCCGGCACCTCCGAGTTCTTAGCACACGTTCAGCTCGATGACGATCCTCGGGCTCCGATCCAGCAAAGCGTCGAGGAAGAGTTCCGTCAGCACGACGGCGTGGTGACGATCTTGATGTACTACCGACGCAGGGCTTCGCCGAAGCACTACAACGGTATGATCGAGGTGGAATTTGGTGGCAGGGGGCACCGCACACGGCTAAGGAACGATCTCAATGATCAACTTGTGTGTCTAGATGTGCCCCCTACCCCCGTATATAAAGGTTGCCAGGGGGAGGGCTGGCCGGCCAAAGGAGGAGGGCGCAGGAGGAGTCCTACTCCTACCTGGAGTAGGACTCCCCCCCAATCCTATTCCTAATAGGACTCCTCGAGAGAGAGAGAGGGAGAAGGGGGCCGGCCACCTCTCCTAGTCCTAATAGGACTAGGGGAGGGGGGAGGCGTGCAGCCCACCTTGGGCTGCCCCTTTCACCTTTCCACTAAGGCCCAACAAGGCCCATTTGGTTCCCGGGGGGTTCCGGTAACCTCCCGGTACTCCGGTAAAATTCCCGATTTCACCCGGAACACTTCCAATGTCCAAACATAGGCTTCCAATATATCAATCTTTATGTCTCGACCATTTCGAGACTCCTCGTCATGTCCGTGATCACATCCGGGACTCCGAACAACCTTCGGTACATCTAAATGCATAAACTCATAATAATTGTCATCGTAACGTTAAGCGTGCGGACCCTACGGTTCGAGAACAATGTAGACATGACCGAGACACGTCTCCGGTCAATAACCAATAGTGGGACCTGGATGCCCATATTGGCTCCTACATATTCTACGAAGATCTTTATCGGTCAGACCACATAACAACATACGTTGTTCCCTTTGTCATCGGTATGTTACTTGCCCGAGATTCGATCGTCGGTATCCAATACCTAGTTCAATCTCGTTACTGGCAAGTCTCTTTACTCGTTCCGTAATACATCATCTCACAACTAACATGTTAGTTATAATGCTTGCAAGGCTTATGTGATGTGTATTACCGAGAGGGCCCAGAGGTACCTCTCCGACAATCGGAGTGACAAAACCTATTCTCGAAATACGCCAACCCAACATCTAACATTGGAAACACCTGTAGTACTCCTTTATAATCACCCAGTTACATTGTGACGTTTGGTAGCACCCAAAGTGTTCCTCCGGCAAACGGGAGTTGCATAATCTCATAGTCATAGGAACATGTATAAGTCATGAAGAAAGCAATAGCAACATACTAAACGATCGGGTGCTAAGCTAATGGAATGGGTCATGTCAATCAGATCATTCAACTAATGATGTGACCTCGTTAATCAAATAACAACTCTTTTATTCGTGGTTAGGAAACATAACCATCTTTGATTAACGAGCTAGTCAAGTAGAGGCATACTAGTGACACTCTGTTTGTCTATGTATTCACACATGTATTATGTTTCCGGTTAATATAATTCTAGCATGAATAATAAACATTTATCATGATATAAGGAAATAAATAATAACTTTATTATTGCCTCTAGGGCATATTTCCTTCAGTCTCCCACTTGCACTAGAGTCAATAATCTAGATCACATCACCATGTGATTAACATCGATAGTTCACATCATCATGTGATTAACACCCATAGTTCACATCGCCATGTGACCAACACCCAAAGGGTTTACTAGATTCAGTAATCTAGTTCACATCGCTATGTGATTAACACCCAAAGAGTACTAAGGTGTGATCATGTTTTGCTTGTGAGAGAATCTTAGTCAACGGGTCTGCCACATTCAGATCCACATGTATTTTGCAAATTTCTATGTCAACAATGCTCTGCATGGAGCTACTCTAGCTAATTGCTCCCACTTTCAATATGTATCTAGACCGAGACTTAGAGTCATCTAGATTAGTGTCAAAACTTGCATCGGCGTAACCCTTTACGACGAACCTTTTTATCACGTCCATAATCGAGAAACATATCCTTATTTCACTAAGGATAATTCTGACCGCTGTCCAGTGATCTACTCCTAGATCACTATTGTACTCCCTTGCCAAATCAGTGCAGGGTATACAATAGATCTGGTATACAGCATGACATACTTTATAGAACCTATGGCCAAGGCATAGGGAATGACTTTCATTCTCTTTCTATCTTCTGCCGTGGTCGGGTTTTGAGTCTTACTCAACTTCACACCTTATAATACAGGCAAGAACTCTTTCTTTGACTGCTCCATTTTGAACTACTTCAAAATCTTGTCAAGGTATGTACTCATTGAAAAAACTTATCAAGTGTCTTGATCTATCTCTATAGATCTTGAAGCTCAATATGTAAGCAGCTTCACCGAAGTCTTTCTTTGAAAAACTCCTTTCAAACACTCCTTTATGCTTTACAGAATAATTCTACATTATTTCCGATCAACAATATGTCATTCATATATACTTATCAGAAATGTTGTAGTGCTCCCACTCACTTTCTTGTAAATACAGGCTTCACCGCAAGTCTGTATAAAACTATATGTTTTGATCAACTCATCAAAGCGTATATTCCAACTCCGAGATGCTTACACCAGTCCACAGATGGATCGCTGGTGCTTGCATATTTTGTTAGCACCTTTTGGATTGACAAAACCTTCTGTTGCATCATATACAACTCTTCTTTAATAAATCCATTAAGGAATGCAGTTTTGTTTATCCATTTGCCAGATTTCATAAAATGCGGCAATTACTAACATGATTCGGACAGACTCTAGCATAGATACGAGTGAGAAACTCTCATCGTAGTCAACACCTTGAACTTGTCAAAAACCTTTTGCGACAATTCTAGCTTCATAGATAGTAACACTACTATCAGCGTCTGTCTTCCTCTTGAAGATCCATTTATTCTCAATTGCTTGCTGATCATCGGGCAAGTCAACCAAAGTCCAAACTTTGTTCTCATACATGGATCATATCTCAGATTTCATGGCCTCATACCATTTAGTGGAATCTGGGCTCATCATCGCTTCCTCATAGTTCGCAAGTTCGTCATGGTCTAGTAACATGACTTCCAGGATAGGATTACCGTACCACTCTGGTGCGGATCTCACTCTGGTTTACCTACGAGATTCGGTAGTAACTTGATCTGAAGTTACATGATCATCATCATTAGCTTCCTCACTAATTGGTGTAGTAGTCACAAGAACAGATTTTTGTGATGAACTACTTTCCAATAAGGTAGAAGGTATAATTACCTTATCAAGTTTTCTACTTTCCTCCCACTCACTTCTTTCAAGAGAAACTTCTTCTCTAGAAAGGATCCATTATAAGCAACGAATGTCTTGCCTTAGGATCTGTGATAGAAGGTGTACCCAACAGTCTCCTTTGGGTATCCTATGAAGACATATTTCTCCGATTTGGGTTTGAGCTTATCAGGATGAAACTTTTTCTCATAAGCATCGCAACCACAAACTTCAAGAAATGACAACTTTGGTTTCTTGCCAAACCATAGTTCATAAGGCGTCGTCTCGACGGATATAGATGGTGCCCCTTTTTAACGTGAATGCAGCTGTCTCTAATGCATGACCCCAAAAACGATAGTGGTAAATCGGTAAGAAACATCATAGATTGCACTATATCCAATAAAGTACGGTTATGACGTTCGGACACACCATTATGCTGTGGTGTTCCAGGTGGCGTGAGTAGTGAAACTATTTCACATTGTTTTAACTGAAGACCAAACTCGTAACTCAAATACTCTTTTCCACGATCAGATCGTAGAAACTTTATTTTCTTGTTACGATGATTTTCCACTTCACTCTGAAATTGTATGAACTTTTCAAATGTATCA
The DNA here is from genome assembly GCA_034509565.1 of Triticum monococcum. Classification (NCBI taxonomy): domain Eukaryota; kingdom Viridiplantae; phylum Streptophyta; class Magnoliopsida; order Poales; family Poaceae; genus Triticum; species Triticum monococcum. Next base: position 822,987,468 of record CM067843.1, read on the forward strand.
GACTTCTATTTCATTAAGTAGATATACCCATATTTGCTCAAATCATCTGTGAAGGTCAGAAAATAATGATACCCGCTGCAAGCCTTAAATATTCATCGGACCACATACATCAGTATGTATGATTTCCAACAAATCTGTTGCTTGCTCCATTGTTCCGGAGAACGGCGTTTTAGTCATCTTGCCCAAAAGGCATGGTTCGCAACCATCAAGTGATTCATAATCAAGTGATTCCGAAAGCCTATCAGCATGGAGTTTTTTCATGCGCTTTATACCAATATGACCTAAATGGCAGTGCCACAAATAAGTTGCACTATCATTATTAACTTTTGCATCTTTTGGTTTCACTATTATGAATATGTGTATCACTAAGATCGAGATCCAATGAACTAATTTCATTGGGTGTGTAACCATATAAGGTTTTATTCATGTAAACAGAACAACAATTTATTCTTTTACTTAAATGAATAACCGTATTACAATAAACATGATCAAATCATATTCATGCTCGACGCAAACACCAAATAACACTTATTTAGGTTCAACACTAATCCCGAAAGTATAGGGAGTGTGCGATGATGATCATATCAATCTTGGAACCACTTCCAACATACATCGTCACTTCACCCTTAACTAGTCTCTGTTCATTCTGCAACTCCCGTTTCGAGTTACTACTCTTAGCAACTGAACTAGCATCAAATACTGAGGGGTTGCTATAAACACTAGTAAAGTACACATCAATAACATGTATATCAAATATACTTATGTTCACTTTGCCATCCTTCTTATCCGCCAATCACTTGGGGTAGTTCCGCTTCCAGTGACCAGTCCCTTTGCAGTAGAAGCACTTAGTCTCAGGCTTAGGACCAGACTTGGGCTTCTTCACTTGAGCAGCAACTTGCTTGCTATTCTTCTTGAAGTTCCCCTTTTTTTCCTTTGCCCTTTTCTTGAAACTAGTGATCTTGTCAACCATCCACACTTGATGCTCTTTCTTGATTTCTACCTTCATTGATTTCATCATCACGAAAAGATCGGGATTCATTTTCGCCATCCCTTGCATACTATAGTTCATCACGAAGTTCTACTAACTTGGTGATGGTGACTAGAGAATTCTGTCAATCACTATCTTATCTGGAAGATTAACTCCCACTTGATTCAAGGGATTGTAGTACCCAGACAATCTGAGCACATGCTCACTAGTTGAGCGATTCTCCTCCATCTTTTAGCTATAGAACTTGTTGGAGACTTCATATCTCTCAACTCGGGTATTTGCTTGAAATATTAACTTCCACTCCTGGAACATCTCATATGGTCCATGACGTTCAAAACGTCTTTGAAGTCCCGATTCTAAGCCATTAAGCATGGTGCACTAAACTATCAAGTAGTCATCATATTGAGCTAGCCAAACGTTCATAACGTCTGCATCTGCTCTTGTAATAGGTCTGTCACCTAGCGGTGCATCAAGGACATAATTTTTCTGTGCAGCAATGAGGATAAACCTCAGATCACGGATCCAATCCGTATCATTGCTACTAACATCTTTCAACACAATTTTCTCTAGGAACATATCAAAATAAACATATGAAAGCAACAACGCGAGCTATTGATCTTCAACATAGATATGCTAATACTACCAGGACTAAGTTCATGATAAATTAAAGTTCAATTAATCGTATTACTTAAGAACTCCCACTTAGATAGACATCCCTCTAATCCTCTAAGTGATCACGTGATCCAAATCAACTAAACCATAGCCGATCATCACGTGAGATGGAGTAGTTTTCAATGGTGACCATCGTTATGTTGATCATATCTACTATATGATTCACGCTTGACCTTTCGGTCTCTGTGTTCCGAGGCCATATTTGCATATGCTAGGCTCGTCAAGTTTAACCTGAGTATTCTGCGTGTGCAAAACTGGCTTGCACCCGTTGTAGATGGACGTAGAGCTTATCACACCCGATCATCATGTGGTGTCTGGGCACGACAAACTTTGGCAATGGTGCATACTCAGGGAGAACACTTCTTGATAATTTGGTGAGAGATCATCTTATAATTCTACCGTCAATCAAAGCAAGATAAGATGCATAAAAGGATAAACATCACATGCAATCAATATAAGTGATATGATATGGCCATCATCATCTTGTGCTTGTGATCTCCATCTCCGAAGCACCGTCATGATCACCATCGTCACCGGCGTGACACCTTGATCTCCATCGTAGCATCGTTGTCGTCTCGCCAATCTTATGCTTCCACGACTATCACTACCGCTTAGTAATAAAGTAAAGCATTACATCGCGATTGCATTGCATACAATAAAGCGACAACCATATGGCTCCTGCCAGTTGCCGATAACTTGGTTACAAAACATGATCATCTCATACAATAAAATTTAGCATCATGCCTTGACCATATCACATCACAACATGCCCTGCAAAAACAAGTTAGACGTCCTCTACTTTGTTGTTGCAAGTTTTACGTGGCTGCTACGGGCTTAAGCAAGAACTCATCTCACCTACGCATCAAAACCACAACGATAGTTTGTCAAATAGACTCCGTTTTAACCTTCTCAAGGACCGGGAGTAGCCACAGTTGGTTCAACTAAAGTTGGAGAGACAGTCGCCCGCAAGCCATCTATGTGCAAAGCACGTCGAGGGAACCGGTCTCGCGTAAGCGTATGCGTAATGTTGGTCCGGGTCGTCTCGTCCAACAATACCGCCGAACCAAAGTATGACATGTTGGCAGGCAGTATGACTTGTATCGCCCACAACTCACTTGTGTTCTACTCGTGCAAATAACATCAAACCATAAAACCTAGGCTCTGATACCACTGTTGGGGAACGTAGTAATTTCAAAAAATTTCCTACGCACACGCAAGATCATGGTGATGCATAGCAACGAGGGGGAGAGTCTGATCTACGTACCCTTGTAGATCACAACGGAAGCGTTGACACAACGTAGAGGAAGTGGTCGTACGTCTTCTTCCCGATCCGACTGATCCAAGCACCGTTACTCCGGCACCTCCGAGTTCTTAGCACACGTTCAGCTCGATGACGACCCTCAGGCTCCGATCCAGCAAAGCGTCGAGGAAGAGTTCCGTCAGCACGACGGCGTGGTGACGATCTTGATGTACTACCGACGCAGGGCTTCGCCTAAGCACTACAACGGTATGATCGAGGTGGAATTTGGTGGCAGGGGGCACCGCACACGGCTAAGGAACGATCTCAATGATCAACTTGTGTGTCTAGAGGTGCCCCCTGCCCCCGTATATAAAGGTTGCCAGGGGGAGGGCTGGCTGGCCAAAGGAGGAGGGCGCAGGAGGAGTCCTACTCCTACCGGGAGTAGGACTCCCCCCCAATCCTATTCCTAATAGGACTCCTCGAGAGAGAGAGAGGGAGAAGGGGGCCAACCACCTCTCCTAGTCCTAATAGGACTAGGGGAGGGGGGAGGCGTGCAGCCCACCTTGGGCTGCCCCTTTCACCTTTCCACTAAGGCCCAACAAGGCCCATTTGGTTCCCGGGGGGTTTCGGTAACCTCCCGGTACTCCGGTAAAATTCCCGATTTCACCCGGAACACTTCCGATGTCCAAACAAAGGCTTCCAATATATCAATCTTGATGTCTCGACCATTTCGAGACTCCTCGTCATGTCCGTGATCACATCCGGGACTCCGAACAACCTTCGGTACATCAAAATGCATAAACTCATAATAACTGTCATCGTAACGTTAAGCGTGCGGACCCTACGGTTCGAGAACAATGTAGACATGACCGAGACACGTCTCCGGTCAATAACCAATAGAGGGACCTAGATGCCCATATTGGCTCCTACATATTCTACGAAGATCTTTATCGGTCAGACCGCATAACAACATACGTTGTTCCCTTTGTCATCGGTATGTTACTTGCCCGAGATTCGATCGTCGGTATCCAATACCTAGTTCAATCTCGTTACTGGCAAGTCTCTTTACTCGTTCCGTAATACATCATCTCACAACTAACATCTTAGTTATAATGCTTGCAAGGCTTATGTGATGTGTATTACCGAGAGGGCCCAGAGGTACCTCTCCGACAATCAGAGTGACAAATCCTATTCTTGAAATACGCCAACCCAACATCTAACATTGGAAACACCTGTAGTACTCCTTTATAATCACCCAGTTACGTTGTGACGTTTGGTAGCACCCAAAGTGTTCCTCCAGCAAACGGGAGTTGCATAATCTCATAGTCATAGGAACATGTATAAGTCATGAAGAAAGCAATAGCAACATACTAAACGATCGGGTGCTAAGCTAATGGAATGGGTCATGTCAATCAGATCATTCAACTAATGATGTGACCTTGTTAATCAAATAACAACTCTTTTGTTCATGGTTAGGAAACATAACCATCTTTGATTAACGAGCTAGTCAAGTAGAGGCATACTAGTGACACTCTGTTTGTCTATGTATTCACACATGTATTATGTTTCCGGTTAATACAATTCTAGCATGAATAATAAACATTTATATAAGGAAATAAATAATAACTTTATTATTGCCTCTAGGGCATATTTCCTTCAGCTATATATACCCCTCCACCACCTGTTCATTCGAAGAGAGAGCCATCAGAACACATACATCATTCCTATCCATATGTTCTGAGAAAGAACCACCTACTCATGTGTTGAGACCAAGATATTCCATTCCTACCATATGAATCTTGATCTCTAGCCTTCCCCAAGTTGCTTTCCACTCAAATCTTCTTTCCACCAGATCCAAATCCTATGAGAGAGAGTTGAGTGTTGGGGAGACTATCATTTGAAGCACAAGAGCAAGGAGTTCATCATCAACATACCATTTGTTACTTCTTGGAGAGTGGTGTCTCCTAGATTGGCTAGGTGTCACTTGGGAGCCTCTGACAAGATTGTGGAGTTGAACCAAGGAGTTTGTAAGGGCAAGGAGATCGCCTACTTCGTGAAGATCTACCGCTAGTGAGGCAAGTCCTTCGTGGGCGATGGCCATGGTGGAATAGACAAGGTTGCTTCTTCGTGGACCCTTCGTGGGTGGAGCCCTCCGTGGACTCGCGCAACCGTTACCCTCCGTGGGTTGAAGTCTCCATCAACGTGGATGTAGGATAGCACCACCTATTCGAACCACGGGAAAAACATCCGTGTCTCCAATTGCGTTTGAATCCTCCAAACCCTTACCTTTACATTCTTGCAAATTGCATGCTTTACTTTCCGCTGCCAATAAACTCTTTGCATGCTTGCTTGAATTGTGTGATGATTGCTTGACTTGCTCTAAGATAGCTAAAATCTGCCAAGAACTAAAATTGGGAAAAGGCTAAGTTTTTAATTGGTCAAGTAGTCTAATCACCCCCCTCTAGACATACTTTGATCCTACAAGTGGTATCAGAGCTTTGGTCTCCATTTGGCTTGATCCTCATAGCTTTTGGTGGTCATAGCCTTGGTTTCACAACCTAGGAGAGTATGGCATCTAGCAAGGGAAATTATGACCGTAGAAGTCCTTACTTTGATGGCACTAATTTTGCTAGTTGGAAGCATAAAATGAAAATGCATATTCTTGGACATAACCCCGCCGTATGGGCTATTGTTTGTGTTGGTTTGCAAGGTGAGTTCTTCGATGGGAGGGAACCAAACCGTGAAGCTACCGCGGATGAGTTGATGATGTTGCAATACAATGCTCAAGCTTGTGATATTCTCTTCAATGGATTGTGCCCCGAAGAATTCAACAAAATCAGCCGCCTTGAGAATGCAAAGGAAATTTGGGATACTTTGATTGATATGCACGAAGGTACCGACTCCGTCAAGGAATCCAAGTTGGATGTGCTCCAAAGTCAACTTGACAAGTTCAAGATGAAGGATGGTGAAGGTGTCGCTGAAATGTACTCTAGGCTTGCTCTCATCACAAATGAGATTGCCGGCTTAGGAAGTGAAGAGATGACCGATAGATTCATCATCAAGAAGATCCTAAGAGCCTTGGATGGGAAATATGATACTGTGTGCACATTAATCCAAATGATGCCCAACTACAAAGATCTCAAGCCAACGGAAGTGATTGGAAGGATTGTTGCTCATGAGATGTCACTCAAGGATAAAGAGGAACTTCACAATAAATCAAGTGGTGCCTACAAAGCGTCATGTGAAGTCCCCACATCATCAAGTGAGAAACAAAACTTCAATGAAGAATTGAGCTTAATGGTGAAGAACTTCAACAAGTTCTACAAGAGTAGAAGCAAAGATAGAAGCTTCAAGTCAAGGTCCTATAATGACAAAAGATCTTCTAGTCGAGAGCGAAACTGCTATAATTGTGGAAGACCCGGACACTATTCCAATGAGTGTACGGCTCCCTACAAGAGAAGAGAAGATTCTCCAAAAAGAAGAAGCAAAGAATCTCCACCAAGAGAGAGAAGGAGTAGAGATGATCGTTATGAACGAAGATACTCACGGAGAAGCAAGGACTCGGAAAGGAAGGAAAAATCATCAAGGAGCTATACAAAACGAAGACATCAAGCTCATGTTGGTGAATGGGTATCCGGCTCCGACTCCGACAGCCACTCCGAGAGAAGTTATCACTCCGACTCCGAAGATACTCAAGATGAAGGTGTTGCTGGTCTAGCACTTGTGTCAACCAACTCCTACGACATATTTGACTCACCAAATGAAGGAATTGGAAGATGCTTCATGGCCAAGGGTCCTAAGGTAACACACTTCGAGTACGTTGATTTTAATAGTGATGAAGATGACTTGTTAGGTGATGATGATTTGCTTGTTGACAACTCTAGTGAAGAATATTATGATGAAACATCAATTAATCATGCTAAAACGAATGACAATGATAAGGAGAAGATTGAGGCTCTAACTAAAGAACTAAACACTCTTAAGTTAGCTCATGAAACTATTTTCGAAGATCATAGAGAACTTTTAAGAGCTCATGAGAAATTACGCTTTGAAAAGCTCAATCTTGAGCAAGAGCATGAGTTCTTAAAAGCAATCAATGATGATCTCCGCAAGAATAGTTCTTCTTACATTGCCAAGCGTTTACTATTATCCACTTACATGCCTCAAGTATAGACTAGTAACAAGAATAAGAAAGATTCTTCCTCTAGTAGTAACAATGATCATGCTAAATCCAATATTGTTGCTTCTAGTAGTTCTCTTGATTCCATTAATGATTCTCTTAGCCAAGTTACACTTGAGCAAGAAAATAGCTTATTGAGGGGAATTATAGAGAAAGGTGTTTACAAGAGCCTTGCCGGAAGTAAGCAATTCGAGGAAATTGTGCGCAAGCAAGGAATGCACCGGAAGAATCAAGGTGTTGGTTTTGAATGAAAGTTCAATGCCAATGGAGTTGAATGGGAAGAAGATCAATACCCCAAGACAAAGTTTGTTCCTCAACAAGAGAAGTATGACACTTCTTTCAAGGGGACACAAGCTCAACATGATCTTCCACCACAAGACTGTTGGAAATATGCCCTAGAGGCAATAATAAATAAGTTATTATTATATTTCCTTGTTCATGATAATCGTTTATTATCCATGCTATAATTGTATTGATAGGAAACTCATATACATGTGTGGATACATAGACAACACCATGTCCCTAGTAAGCCTCTAGTTGACTAGCACGTTGATCAATAGATGGTTACGGTTTCCTGACCATGGACATTGGATGTCGTTGATAACGGGATCACATCATTAGGAGAATGATGTGATGGACAAGACCCAATCCTAAGCATAGCACTAGATCGTGTAGTTCGTATGCTAAAGCTTTGCTAATGTCAAGTATCATTTCCTTAGACCATGAGATTGTGCAACTCCCGGATACTGTAGGAGTGCTTTGGGTGTGCCAAACGTCACAACGTAACTGGGTGGCTATAAAGGTGCACTACAGGTATCTCTGAAAGTGTCTGTTGGGTTGGCACGAATCGAGACTGGGATTTGTCACTCCGTGTAAATGGAAAGGTATCTCTGGGCCCACTCGGTAGGACATCATCATAATGTGCACAATGTGATCAAGGAGTTGATCACGGGATGATGTGTTACGGAACGAGTAAAGAGACTTGCCGGTAACGAGATTGAACAAGGTATCGGGATACCGACGATCGAATCTCGGGCAAGTATCGTACCGATAGACAAAGGGAATTGTATACGGGATTGATTAAGTCCTTGACATCGTGGTTCATCCGATGAGATCATCGTGTAACATGTGGGAGCCCACATGGGTATCCAGATCCCGCTGTTGGTTATTGACCGGAGAACGTCTCGGTCATGTCTGCATGGATTCCCGAACCCGTAGGGTCTACACACTTAAGGTTCGATGACGCTAGGGTTATAAAGGAAGTTGGTATGTGGTTACCGAATGTTGTTCGGAGTCCCGGATGAGATCCCGGATGTCACGAGGAGTTCCGGAATGGTCCGGAGGTAAAGATTTATATATGGGAAGTCCTGTTTTGGTCACCGAAAGAGTTTCGGGGTTTATCGATAACGTACCGGGACCACCGGGAGGGTCCCGGGGGTCCACCAAGTGGGGCCACCAACCCCGGAGGCTTGCATGGGCTAAGAGTGGTGAGGGACCAGCCCCTTAGTGGGCTGGTGCGCCTCCCACAAGGGCCCAAGGTGCCCAAGAGGTGGAAAGGGGGCAAACCCTAATGGGATATGGGCCTTAGGGCCCATATTGGGGCGCCTCCCTCTCCTCTCCCCCTCTTGGCCGCCACCCTTGACCCCATCTAGGGCTGCCGCCCCCCCTAGGGGTGGGAACCCTAGAAGGGGCGCAGCCCTCCCCTTCCCCTATATATATGAGGCCTAGGGGGCTGCCCATAACACACGCGATTCAATCTCTCTTGGTGCAGCCCTGCGTCTCTTCTTCCTCCTCTTCTGTGGTGCTTGGCGAAGCCCTGCAGGATCAAGGCGTGGGAGACGTCACCGGGCTGTACGTGTGTTGAACACGGAGGTGCCGTCCGTTCGGCACTTGGTCATCGGTGATTTGGATCACGACGAGTACGACTCCATCAACCCCGTTCACTTGAACGCTTCCGCTTAGCGATCTACAAGGGTATGTAGATGCAACTCTCCTTCCCCTCGTTGCTGGTCTCTCCATAGATAGATCTTGGTGACACGTAGGAAAATTTTGAATTTCTGCTACGTTCCCCAACAGTGGCATCATGGGCTAGGTCTATTGCGTAGATTCTATGCACGAGTAGAACACAAAGTAGTTGTGGGCGTTGATTTTGTTCAATATGCTTGCCGTTACTAGTCTTATCTTGATTCGGCGGCATCATGGGATGAAGCGGCCCGGACCAACCTTACACGTACTCTTACGTGAGACCGGTTCCACCGACAAACATGCACTAGTTGCATAAGGTGGCTGGCGGGTGTCTGTCTCTCCCACTTTTGTCGGATCGGATTCGATGAAAAGGGTCCTTATGAAGGGTAAATAGCAATTGGCATATCACGTTGTGGTCTTTGCGTAGGTAAGAAACGTTCTTGCTAGAAACCCATAGCAGCCACGTAAAACATGCAAACAACAATTAGAGGACGTCTAACTTGTTTTTGCAGGGTATGCTATGTGATGTGATATGGCCAAAGGATGTGATGAATGATATATGTGATGTATGAGATTGATCATGTTCTTGTAATAGGAATCACGACTTGCATGTCGATGAGTATGACAACCGGCAGGAGCCATAGGAGTTGTCTTTATTTATTTATGACCTGCGTGTCAACTTAAACGTCATGTAATTACTTTACTTTATTGCTAACCGTTAGCCATAGTAGTAGAAGTAATACTTGGCGAGGCAACTTCATGAAGACACGGTGATGGAGATCATGATGATGGAGATCATGGTGTCATGCCGGTGATGATGATGATCATGGAGCCCCGAAGATGGAGATCAAAAGGAGCAAAGTGATGATGGCCATATCATGTCACTATTTGATTGCATGTGATGTTTATCATGTTTATACATCTTACTTGCTTAGAACGACGGTAGTAAATAAGATGATCCCTTACAACAATTTCAAGAAGTGTTCTCCCCTAACTGTGCACCGTTGCGACAGTTCGTGTTTCGAAGCACCATGTGATGATCGGGTGTTAGATTCTAACGTTCACATACAACGGGTGTAAGACAGATTTACACACGCGAAACACTTAGGGTTAACTTGACAAGCCTAGCATGTACAGACATGGCCTCGGAACACAGAAGACCGAAAGGTCGAGCATGAGTCGTATAGAAGATACGATCAACATGAAGATGTTCACCGACGTTGACTAGTCCGTCTCACGTGATGATCGGACACGGGCTAGTTGACTCGGATCATATAATCACTTAGATGACTAGAGGGATGTCTATCTGAGTGGGAGTTCATAAGATGAACTTAATTATCCTGAACATAGTCAAAAGGATTTTACAAATTATGTCGTAGCTCGCGCTTTAGTTCTACTGTTTAGATATGTTCCTAGAGAAAAATTAGTTGAAAGTTGATAGTAGCAATTATGCGGACTAGGTCCGTAGACTGAGGATTGTCCTCATTGCTTCTTAGAAGGCTTATGTCCTTAATGCACCGCTCAGTGTGCTGAACCTCGAACGTGGTCTGTGGATGTTGCGAACATCTGACATACACGTTTTGATAACTACATGATAGTTCAGTTAAACGGTTTAGAATTGAGGCACCAAAGACGTTTTGAAACGTCGTGAAACATATGAGATGTTTTGAGGGCTGAAATTGGGATTTCAGGCTCGTGCCCACGTCAAGAGGTATAAGACCTCTGATGATTTTCTTAGCCTACAAACTAAGGGAGAAAAGCTGAATTGTTGAGCTTGTGCTCAGATTGTCTGAGTACAACAATCATTTGAATCAAGTGGGAGTTGATCTTCCAAGATGAGATAGTGATGTTTCTCCGAAGTCATTACCACCAAGCTGCTAGAGCTTCGTGATGAACTATAATATATCAGGGACATATATGATGATCCTTGAGATATTCGTGATGTTTGACACCACAAAGTAGAAATCAAGAAGGAGCATCAATTGTTGATGGTTGGTGAAACCACTGGGCAAGAAGGGATACTTGATGAAACGGCAATTCAGCTGCTGCTCTAGTGAAGAAACCCAATGTTGAACCCAAACCCGAGACTAAGTGCTTCTGTAATAAGGGGAACAGCCACTGGAGCGGAATTACCCTAGATACTTGGTAGATGAGAAGGCTGGCAAGGTCGATAGAAGTATATTGATATACATTGTGTTAATGTGTACTTTACTAGTACTCCTAATAGCACCAGGGTATTAGATACCGGTTCGGTTGCTAAGTGTTAGTAACTCGAAATAAAATCTACGAACAAACGGAGACTAGCTAAAGGTGAGCTGACGACATGTGTTGGAAGTGTTTCCAATGTTGATATGGTCAAGCATCGTACGCTCCCTCTACCATCAAGATTGGTGTTTGCGTTGAGCATAGACATGATTGGATTATGTCTATTGCAATACGGTTATTCATTTAAGGAGAATAATAGTTACTCTGTTTATTTGAATAATATCTTCAATGGTCTTACACCTAAAATGAATGGTTTATTGAATCTCGATCGTAGTGATACACATGTTCATGCCAAAAGATAGTAATGATAGTACCACCTACTTGTGGCACTGCCACGTAAGTCATATCGGTATAAAACACATGAGGAAGCTCCATGTTGATGGATCTTTGAGCTCACTCGTTTTTGAAAAGTTTGAGACATGCGAACCATGTCTATTGGTGTATATGCATGAAGAAACTCCATGCAAATGGACCGTTTGGACTCACTTGATTTTGAATCAGTTGAGACATGCAAATCATACCACATGGGCAAGATGACTGAAAGCCTCGTTTTCAGTAAAATGGAACTAGAAAGCAACTTGTTGGAAGTAATACATTTTGATGTGTGCAGTCCAATAGGTGCTGAGGCATGTAGTGGATATCGTTATGTTTTACTTCACAGATGATTTGAGTAGATGTTGAGTATATTTACTTGATGAATCACGAGTCTGAATTATCGAAAGGTTCAAGTAATTTCAGTGTGAAGTTGAAAGATCGTCGTGACAAGAGGATTAAAGATCTATGATATGATCATAGAGATGAATATCTGAATTACGAGTTTGGCACAGAATTAAGACATTGTGGAAATCGTTTCACAACTGATACAGCCTGGAACACCATAGTGTGATGGTGTGTCCGAACATCATAAATGCACCCTATTGGATGTGATGCATACCATGATGTCTCTTATCGAATTACCACAATGATTTATGGGTTAGGCATTAGAGACAACCACATTCACTTTAAAAGGGGCACCACGTAATTCCGATGAGATGACACCATATGAACTATGGTTTAGAGAAACCTAAGCTGTCATTTCTTAAAAGTTTGGGGCTGCGACGCTTATGTGAAAAAGTTTCAGGCTGATAAGCTCGAACCCAAAGCGGATAAATACATCTTCATAGGACACCCAAAACAGTTGGGTATACCTCCTGTCTCAGATCCGAAAGCAATAAGGGATTGTTTCTAGAATCGGGTCCTTTCTCGAGGAAAAGTTTCTCTCGAAAGAATTGAGTGGGAGGATGGTGGAGACTTGATGAGGTTATTAAACCGTTACTTCAACTAGTGTATAGCAGGGCACAAAGAGTTGTTCCTGTGGCACCTACACTAATTGAAGTGGAAGCTTATGATATTGATCATGAAACTTCAGATCAAGTCACTATCAAACCTCGTAGGATGAAAAGGATGCGTACTACTTCAGAGTGGTACGTAATCCTGTCTTGGAAGTCATGTTGCTAGACAACAATGAACCTACGAGCTATGGAGAAGCGATGGTGGGCATGGATTCCGATAAATGGCTCAAGGCCATATAATCCGAGAAAGGATCCATGTATGAAAACAAAGTGTAGACTTTGGAAGAACTACTTGATGGCCGTAAGGCTGTTGAGTACAGATGGATTTTAAAAGGAAGACAGACAATGATGGTATGTATCACCATTAAGAAAGCTCGACTTATCGCTAAGATGTTTTCCGACAAGTTCAAGGAGTTGACTATGATGGGACTTTCTCACTCGTAGCGATGCTAAAAGTCTGTTGGAATTATGTTAGCAGTCACTGCATTATTTATGAAATCTTGCAGATAGGATGTCAAAACATTGTTTCCTCGACGATTTTCTTGAGGAAAGGTTGTATGTGATACAACCGAAAGGTTTTGTCAATCCTGAAAGATGCTAATAAGTATGCAAAGCTCCAGCAATCCTTCTGAGGACTGGAGTGGGCATCTCGGAGTTGGAATGTACACTTTGATGAGATGATCAAAGATTTTGGGTTTATACAAAGTTTATGAGAAACTTGTATTTCCAAAGAAGTGAGTGGGAGCACTATAGAATTTCTGATGAGTATATGTTGTTGACATATTGTTGATCAGAAATGATGTAGAATTTCTAAGAAAGCATATAGGGTTATTTGAAAAGTGTTTTTCAATTGAAGGCCTGGATTAAGCTACTTGAACATTGAGCATCAAGATCCATAAGGATAGATCAAAAACGCTTAATGGTACTTTCAAATGAGCACATACCTTGACATGATCTTGAAGGTGTTCAAGATGGATCAGTCAAAGAAGAAGTTCTTGCCTGAGTTGTAAGGTATGAAGTTAAGACTTAAAGCTCGACCACAGCAGAATAGAGAGAAAGGACGAAGGTCGTCCCCTATGCTTAAGACATAGGCTCTACAGTATGCTATGCTGTGTACCGCACCTGAAGTGTGCCTTGCCATGAGTCAGTCAAGGGGTACAAGAGTGATCCAAGAATGGATCACAGGACAGCGGTCAAAGTTATCCTTAGTAACTAGTGGACTAAGGAATTTTCTCGATTATGGAGGTGGTTAAAGAGTTCGTCGTAAAGGGTTACGCCGATGCAAACTTTGACACTAATCCAGATTATACTGAGTAGTAAACTAGATTCGTATAGTAGAACAGTTATTTGGAAGAGCTCCAAATAGAGCATGGTAGCTGCATCTAGGAGATGACATAGAGATTTGTAAAGCACACACGGATCTGAAAGGTTCAAACCCGTTGACTAAAACCTCTCTCACAAGCATAACATGATCAAACCCAGAACTCATCGAGTGTTGATCACATGGTAAATGTGAACTAGATTATTGACTCTAGTAGAACTCTTTGGGTGTTAGTCACATGGGGATGTGACCTTGAGTGTTAATCACATAGCGATGTGAACTGGATTATTGACTCTAGTGCAAGTGGGAGACTGTTGGAAATATGCCCTAGAGGCAATAATAAATAAGTTATTATTATATTTCCTTGTTCATGATAATCGTTTATTATCCATGCTATAATTGTATTGATAGGAAACTCATATACATGTGTGGATACATAGACAACACCATGTCCCTAGTAAGCCTCTAGTTGACTAGCACGTTGATCAATAGATGGTTACGGTTTCCTGACCATGGACATTGGATGTCGTTGATAACGGGATCACATCATTAGGAGAATGATGTGATGGACAAGACCCAATCCTAAGCATAGCACTAGATCGTGTAGTTCGTATGCTAAAGCTTTGCTAATGTCAAGTATCATTTCCTTAGACCATGAGATTGTGCAACTCCCGGATACTGTAGGAGTGCTTTGGGTGTGCCAAACGTCACAACGTAACTGGGTGGCTATAAAGGTGCACTACAGGTATCTCTGAAAGTGTCTGTTGGGTTGGCACGAATCGAGACTGGGATTTGTCACTCCGTGTAAACGGAAAGGTATCTCTGGGCCCACTCGGTAGGACATCATCATAATGTGCACAATGTGATCAAGGAGTTGATCACGGGATGATGTGTTACGGAACGAGTAAAGAGACTTGCCGGTAACGAGATTGAACAAGGTATCGGGATACCGACGATCGAATCTCGGGCAAGTATCGTACCGATAGACAAAGGGAGTTGTATACGGGATTGATTAAGTCCTTGACATCGTGGTTCATCCGATGAGATCATCGTGGAACATGTGGGAGCCAACATGGGTATCCAGATCCCGCTGTTGGTTATTAACCGGAGAACGTCTCGGTCATGTCTGCATGGATTCCCGAACCCGTAGGGTCTACACACTTAAGGTTCGATGACGCTAGGGTTATAAAGGAAGTTGGTATGTGGTTACCGAATGTTGTTCGGAGTCCCGGATGAGATCCCGGACGTCACGAGGAGTTCCGGAATGGTCCGGAGGTAAAGATTTATATATGGGAAGTCCTGTTTTGGTCACCGAAAGAGTTTCGGGGTTTATCGGTAACGTACCGGGACCACCGGGAGGGTCCCGGGGGTCCACCAAGTGGGGCCACCAACCCCGGAGGCTTGCGTGGGCTAAGAGTGGTGAGGGACCAGCCCCTTAGTGGGCTAGTGCGCCTCCCACAAGGGCCCAAGGTGCCCAAGAGGTGGAAAGGGGCAAACCCTAATGGGATATGGGCCTTAGGGCCCATATTGGGGCACCTCCCTCTCCTCTCCCCCTCTTGGCCGCCACCCTTGACCCCATCTAGGGCTGCCGCCCCCCTAGGGGTGGGAACCCTAGAAGGGGCGCAACCCTCCCCTTCCCCTATATATATGAGGCCTAGGGGGCTACCCATAACACACGCGATTCAATCTCTCTTGGTGCAGCCCTGCGTCTCTTCTTCCTCCTCTTCTGTGGTGCTTGGCGAAGCCCTGCAGGATCAAGGCGTGGGAGACGTCACCGGGCTGTACGTGTGTTGAACGCGGAGGTGCCGTCCGTTCGGCACTTGGTCATCGGTGATTTGGATCACGACGAGTACGACTCCATCAACCCCGTTCACTTGAACGCTTCCGCTTAGCGATCTACAAGGGTATGTAGATGCAACTCTCCTTCCCCTCGTTGGTGGTCTCTCCATAGATAGATCTTGGTGACACGTAGGAAAATTTTGAATTTCTGCTACGTTCCCCAACAAAGACTACAAGCAAAAAGGCAAGGACAAGCTTCAAGAGGAGATTGATGCATTTGAAGAAGCTCCCAAGACCTTAGTCAAGTGGATTCCCAAGACTACTTCAAGTTCCACTACATCAAGTACGACTACAACTCCAAGGATTCCCATCAAGATGGTGTGGATCCAAAAGAAGAAGAACTAGAGAGTTCTTGAGGGTGACTCCGCCAACATACTTCACTCTTATCATTTTGGCAAGAACCAGTGCAATCAACTTCCACATCTTGCACTAGTTCAAGGAGTCACAAACCCTCGTGTTGGTAAGACAAGGGACAAGGTAACCTAAAGTTTTCATGGACATCATCTTGTGTGTGTATCACTCTATGTCTATGGATATCCTTTTTCTTCCTTGTGGGACTAACCCGTGTAGTATTGAAAGTGCAATTCACTCAAATGGATAGCTCCAAGTGATCTACATCAACATTGAGCATCCACATCTTCAACATCTACATGAAGTCATCATCGACAAAACCCAAGGTTAGTTCATCCCTCTTAGGGGGGATATCACATCTAGGGGGAGCTTTACTCTAAGGCTTGAGCTAAGGCAACTCTAAAGATGTGAATACAACAATGCTTTATGTAAAAGTGGTAACCCCACTTGAGCTTAAACGATGATTATGACCTACGATCAAGTGCTCTCACTTGACTCCTAAGTCAATATACTCATATATAGATGACCTAGTCATCGCAAATTGCTTGATAGATGTTAGAATTGGTTGTGCATGCTTTGCCACATATTTCATTTGCCATCTTATTGTGTGAGCATATTGGTTGCATATTTTACTCATTCGAGGACATCCACTTGTTGTTTTGATTGTTTGGCTTTCTTGTTTTGCCAAGTGGATGGACAAGAATGCCTAAGAACCTCCTCTAGCTATCTATGCTTTTCTCGTCTCAAACTC
Source organism: Triticum monococcum (assembly GCA_034509565.1). Lineage (NCBI taxonomy): Eukaryota > Viridiplantae > Streptophyta > Magnoliopsida > Poales > Poaceae > Triticum > Triticum monococcum. Next base: position 823,004,371 of record CM067843.1, read on the forward strand.
TATTCATGCTGCATCACAAAACTTGATCAAGTCAGATTCGAACCACTCTGTGTGAGGAGCGCTCGGAGTCCCCGATTCGTCATAGACTTAAACTTCCCAAACCTCTTTATGAATCTCGGTCTGACCGATACTCCATTTTCGGTCCTACCAAGTTCATTAATTTGATATAGGTTTTCGATCTCGGTGCAACCGATTTGAACTTTTCGGTTACACCGAGTTGCAATAACTGCACAAAGTTTTGCATCTCGGTGCCACCGAGTTGTTCCACTCGGTCACACCGACAGGGTCGGGCTATATATAGTGATGGGCAAAATTTTGGAAATTTCTCCGAAACCTCTTCACCCGCGCGATAGCCTGCTCTGCCTTCGTGGTCTCCGGATCATCTTCTCATCGCCAGCAGCCTCCAGTCGCTGGTCTCCGCCGCCGTCAACGGAATTCTGCCCCGCCGTTGCCGCCGTAGCGAGTCTCCGCCGAACTAGGGTATGGCCTCGATCTTTGTGCTATTCTCCACTCCGATTCCTAGCACATTGTGATCATTATGATTCTTGCCATGATTGAAACACTCCTATCCAGTCAATGATCTCGTAGAATAGGTTTAATTCAAAAATTTTAGGGTTAGGTTTCTGCCGAAACCATCTCGGACCCACCGAGTTGAAAAACTTGGTCCCACCGATCTGGCTTTTGCCATTGCACAAGTGAACTCGGTCTGACCGAGAATAACTTATCGGTGCGACCGATTTTGGAATTCTGTGAAACCCTAGCAGTCTCGGTGCCACCGAACTGTGACTCGGTCTGACCGAGTTCACCAGTTCTTTAGCCAAAACTGCTTCGGTGTCACCGAGTTTGAAAATCGGTAGATCCGAGATGCTTTCTGTGGAAAACTAAAACTAAGTTTTTGAATTAATCTTTTGCAAAAATCTCTGCTTTTTGTGATGCTCATCCACTCTATCTTATCCATAATCTATTCACAGGGTCAACAGTCATGTGCAACATGTTTGATCAAAGTGACAGCCAGAATGTGTCTGAGCAGCAAGTTGTGATGAGTGAGGGCACTAGCCCCTCAAGTTCTTCTGATGATGGCAGCAGGAGCACCCCCAGCAATCTGCCCAAGGCTGCCACACGTCAAAGGAAGAAGAGAACGTATGATTCTAAGGATGAAGACTATGTGGCAGAGGAAGAGGCCACATCAAGGAGAGCTAAACCAGCTCAAGGAACCAAGCCAGGGCTGAAGATCAAAAGGCCAGCAGGCAGGCGGCCCATGTCAAAGCTAGGGCTTCAACTATGAAGCCTGCTCCCACTGAGCCCATTGCTACTAAGGGCAAGAAAAGGAAAGAGAGGGTGAAAAAGACTGTAGCCAGAGTGCTTGGGAAGGCCTCCATCATGGTCGATGAGGAGGAAGAAGAAGAGGTTGCTGCACCAGCACCCAAGGCAGCCAAATTCATGGGAGATGCTATAAGGTCAGGAACAGCTGCATCCAAGCCCAAGGAAGCACCTAAGGCTGCATCTAAACCTAAGAGTGCACCCAAGAGAAATACACGAAGCATCCCAGCTGCAGAAAAGAACAAGGCCCCAATGCCTGAAGCAATCGAAGAAGAGGAAGAGAGTGTCCTTAGGAAGCTCAAGCCCAAGATCCCAGACCACAACGATGCTCATCCTGCGGCTGAGGATATGAAGCTCAGGAGAGATTCAGGGCTGAGGAAATGGAGAGAAGCAGATCCGTATGCTTCTAGGAGAAGGACTGCCATGGATTATAGATTTCACACCAAGGAGCAACAAGATTTCTATGAGACTGTTTTGCTTGATAAGAAGCCGACCGTTTGTGACATGAGATGGGTCGACTGGACCTGCATCAAGGACAATGAAGAGCACTACCCCGGTGTTTTTGACAGCTTTAGTGCGTGTGGAGTTGCATACTTTGTTGGGCAGAAGCTCACAAAGTGGAACGAGGAGCTGATCATGCAATTCTACTCCACAGCACACTTTTATCCGGATGGCAGGATCACATGGATGTCTGAGGGTACAAGGTACCAATCCACTGTGGAAGAATGGGCGAACATGATCAATGCCCCAGAGGAGCAAGCGGATGACTTGGACATTTATGCCAAGAAAAAGATGGATCACAACTCCATGTCCAACATGTACAAGGAGATCCCGAATGAAGCGCTTGACACGTTCAAGTTTGGCTCTGTGCACTATCTTCTCTCAGGATTGCCTACGATCAACTGGATCCTTAGGCACACCCTTCTGCCCAAATCTGGAGATCACAAGATGATCAGAGGTCACGCGATCAACCTGCTTCATGTATTTGATGTACCTCAGAAATTCAAGGTCATGAGTCTCATTATGGAAACAATCAAGAGGACAGCTGCAGACCAGAAGAGGAGTTGTGGGTATGCCCCACAGATTTAGGAGCTCATCAACTCCAAGATGGGCACGGGCGTGTATTTATTGGACAAGGAACACCTGCCCATCCGTCCAGATTTTGAGGATAACCAAGTGGTTATGACTGAAAATGAACCCTCATCTGCACATGCACAAGCTCAGAAGGAGAAGGCGAGGAAGGAAAAAGCTGCCAGGATGCCTACTCAAGTAGAGGCATCTGATTACTTCTTGAAGACCAAACAAGAGCAGCTCCATTACCTGATAGCGTCCACCCTACGTATTGAGCAAGGACTTACCACCGTGACTCAGAACCAGGCGAGCCTAGAGAGGATCATAGAATAGAGGTTCTATGACATGGACATCAAGGTGACAGAAATACAGACCGCCGTGGAGCATCTTCAGGAGGACATGAATGAGAGGAGAGGCAGGACCACAACTGATGCTTTTGCCAGGGTGCCACGAGGTCCGAGGTCGTCTGCACTGCCAGTTGCTAACACTAGAGCTACAACGTCTGCACCAGCTATAGCCTTCATTCCACCAGCTCCAGCATCCACTTCAGCCTCGACTCCGACCACTTCTACTGAAGGCTTCGTCCTTGGCGTGCTCCGGACTCCACCACCACCTGAAGATCAAGCCTGAGCGTCGACTTAGCACTATGCATTTTGTAGGAATTTTTTGGTAACTTGTTGCCAAAGGGGGAGAAGATGTATAGATCATAGGCTTCGAGAGAGAGAGTGTTGCTTTTCTCTCTTGCTTTATTTGGTGGTTTTTCGAACTTTGTTTGCTTGTGTGTGAGATACTTATGCTTGTGAGACATCGATGATCATGTGTTTGATCATAAGCTACACTTAATGGTTGCTTAATGCTTGCTATATATTATCATTCTATCTATTGTCTGTGTCATTCACTATTCTTGGTGATGAGTGCATGTATTTCAATCTTATCATTTTGAGCGCTCCACCAAGATGTATGTGACATGGAAGAGTAACCCATGATTCTAACTCCATGTGCATTTGCAGTCCAAAGCAAATTTTAAATATGCACAAATTTAGGGGGAGCTCTTATTTGTCACATACTTCTCAAAGCGACGATATATTTCATCCTTATTATCATTTGTCGAAGCTTTGATCTATATGTTGTCATCAATTACCAAAAAAGGGGAGATTGAAAGCGCAACTATCCCTAGGTGGTTTTGGTAATTCATAACAACATATAGCTCATTGAGCTAATGCTATTTCAAGATGATTATTTCAGGAAAGCTCAATGATTGGCATGGCATGGATGTGAAAGTGGAACCCTCAAAATGCTAAGGAAAAAGGATTGGCTCAAGCTCAAAAGATCAAGACTCTTCATTTTATATTTTAGTGATCCAAGATCACATCGAGTCTTTAGGAAAAGCCAATACTATTAAGGAGGGATGAGGTGTTGCTTAATGAGCCTCTTGCTCTATGTGCTTAGTGATATGCTCCAAAATCCTCAGCTACTTTCCATATCCACAAATGACCTAAACCCTAAGCCAAACTCGGTCATACCGATTCTGTCAATCCGGCGCCACCGAGTTTCACTTGTCATTTGCCACAGCCAAACCCTAGCAATTCGGTCCTACCGATAAGGTTCTCGGTCTCACCGAGATGGGCTTGCAAACTCTCTGTTTCCAGTTCATAACTTTTCGGTCTCACCGAAACAGCGAATCGGTCCCACCAAGAATGCAAGGTAAACTCTATGTTTCCTTCTTGTAAATTTTCGGTCTCACCGAAAGAGCACGTCGGTCCCACCGAGTTTGCCTGACCAACTCTCTGGTTAGCTAATTGTCGAACTCGGTCTCACCGAGTTTGTGCGATCGGTCTCACCGAGATTACGTTATGCCCAAACCCTAACCGAATCGGTCCTACCGAGTTGCATCTCAGTCCCACCGAAATTCCTAACGGTCACTAGGTTTACCATTTCGGTCCGACCGAGTTTGATGATTCGGTCCCACCGAGATTGGAAAACTGCGTGTAACGGTTGGATTTTGTGTGGAGGCTATATATACCCCTCCACCACCTCTTCATTCGAAGAGAGAGCCATCAGAACACATACATCATTCCTATCCATATGTTCTGAGAAAGAACCACCTACTCATGTGTTGAGACCAAGATATTCCATTCCTACCATATGAATCTTGATCTCTAGCCTTCCCCAAGTTGCTTTCCACTCAAATCTTCTTTCCACCAGATCCAAATCCTATGAGAGAGAGTTGAGTGTTGGGGAGACTATCATTTGAAGCACAAGAGCAAGGAGTTCATCATCAACACACCATTTGTTACTTCTTGGAGAGTGGTGTCTCCTAGATTGGCTAGGTGTCACTTGGGAGCCTCCAAAAAGATTGTGGAGTTGAACCAAGGAGTTTGTAAGGGCAAGGAGATCACCTACTTCGTGAAGATCTACCGCTAGTGAGGCAAGTCCTTCGTGGGCGATGGCCATGGTGGAATAGACAAGGTTGCTTCTTTGTGGACCCTTCGTGGGTGGAACCCTCCGTGGACTCGCACAGCCGTTACCCTCCATGGGTTGAAGTCTCCATCAACGTGGATGTAGGATAGCACCACCTATCCGAACCACAGGAAAAACATCCGTGTCTCCAATTGCGTTTGAATCCTCCAAACCCTTACCTTTACATTCTTGCAAGTTGCATGCTTTACTTTCCGCTGCCAATAAACTCTTTGCATGCTTGCTTGAATTGTGTGATGATTGCTTGACTTGCTCTAAGGTAGCTAAAATCTGCCAAGAACTAAAATTGGGAAAAGGCTAAGTTTTTAATTGGTCAAGTAGTCTAATCACCCCCCCCCTCTAGACATACTTCGATCCTACATCCGAGCTCGCGGTGGCCCTTGAAAGCGCCAAATCGGCCAAGGCCGAGGCCCAGAAAGCCCTCCAGGAGGTTGAGGTGATGAAGAAGATAGCGGCGGGTAAGGCTTTCTTTATGCAAAGCAAGCATGTGAAAGTGAATTACTTGTTACTTACCCGAATCCGGAGCTCTCCAGGAGCATTCGCAGATTTGCCGCGCAGCGTGTCCGATGCCGCCACATTCTATCGAGCCGAGGAGGGTAGCTCGACGGAGAAGGTGTTCTGGTCTCAGTACGCTGAGGCCAGACACCCGATGCCTTTGAGCGACCAGTTGAAGCAACTGGTCGAGCTCCACAAGGTGGCTGAACAGGCCCTGAAGGGCTTTATAGTTCGGCTATGGCCTGGAGAGGCCCTGCCTGGGAGCTACTTCAGGCTGGTGAGGTGGCTGGTGGACGCCTGTCTGAGGCTTGAAGTCGTCAAGCGCTCTGTCTGCATTGAGGGTGCCCGTAGGGCCCTTGCCCGTGCTAAGGTGCACTGGGGTAAATTGGATGCCGTGAAGCTTGTGAAGGACGGACCGCTGCAGGGTAAGGAGCATCGCCACCCCGAGATGTATTACGAGGGCGTCCTGAAGGGTGCCCGCCTTGTGGCGGATGAATGCTCGAAAGATGTAATCTTTGAGTAAAACTTGTTTATTTTGTCCTGTGCGCTGAAACTTGTTCATATGCGCTAAGCAATGCTTTTAGAATTTAAAATATTACCTTCTTTGCGGCCGTTTATTAAATTTGAGAGATGGCGAGTCGTCGGCTTCTGCCCCCATGCCACAAGTGCTGGGGTGTTCGGGATAAACTTGAGCGCTCTTTTTCCCATTCTTGGGTCCTTTGAGGGAGGCGCTCCACACAACGAACAAGGCAATCAGACTATAATGCTTTATCACTCTCCTTAGCCATAGAATTCTATAATTTGAAATTTTGGCGAAGCCCCTAATATTCGGAAGATCGTGTTCGGGGCGCTATCCATGCCTACGCCGGACAAAGCCGGCTCCTCGCTCTAAGCGGTATAAGTCTTTAAGGACTCGAAACCTCTCGAACAGCGACCAGCTCTCGCCCTATCATGACGGTCAGTTTTAGCTTTCTCTACTGAGGTGCTGAACCCAGCTCAACCGGGGCACAATCACAGTAGTTCTCCTAGCACTACCTTAGCCGATATAACGGAACGTAAGGTACCAAAACATAGGAGCCGGGCAAATCCAAGTATTGACCCAAGACATGATTCGGAGCCGATGCATATAATGCTATAAGTTCGGGGTGCCGCACTTGTGGAAGTGTTTGGACTTCTCACACCGTATTGTGGGGTACTTAAGCCCCTAGTGTACTGTTCATACCAAAGTGTATGGGTGCTAAATGTCATGACTGAAGATATATATAAAAAGGAAATAAATAGAGAATGCAATAATAAGCTGAAGCTAAGCATTGTTTATTTTAAACGACTGCTGCAAAAGCAGAACGATACAAATAGTGCGATAAGCAAGAGATGGGACTATTTGACATGTCCCCCTCCAGGGGTGATCTGCGAGGCGGTATGTAAGACAGGTATTTTGCTCGTTATAGAGACCACCTGTACATTCGATGTAGCTTTCTACCTCGCTGGCTATTGCATCGTGTGTTCGGCGATTGTACTGCCGGACAGGCCTTCCGTAGAGTGGATTCCTGAAAGTAAGAAAAGGAAAATGACCGAATCGTGAGCCCCTAGTGCGGTTGAGCCGTTTTGTGGGAATGCCGTGGTCGTGCCCCTCCCCTATGACCATGGTATTTCCAGAGCGTAATTATGTACGCGTAGTACTGGTTTCGTGATTCCGCGAGGGCTGGGGTTGGGGCCGCATTGCTATGCTTGCTTGGAACGTGCCAGACGGTCTTGCTGTAGGTTGCTCCGGGCACGCTTGATGGTGTCCGGACCTTTGTTAGCCGGACTCGAGAATTGCCTTAAAAGGCTACTTTGTACCTTCGCCGCGAGGGCCGCCGTATGCTCCTCCGTTCGAAGAGAGTGTTCGGTGTTTCCATTGACCGTAATTACTCCTCGAGGGCCTGGCATCTTGAACTTGAGGTATGCATAGTGCGGCACCACATTGAATTTTGCCAATGCGGTTCGTCTGAGCAGTGCGTGATAGCCACTGCGGAATGGGACTATGTCAAAGATTAACTCCTCGCTTCGGAAGTTATCCGGGGATCCGAAGACCACCTCAAGTGTAACTGAGCTTGTAAAGTTGGCCTCTACACCTGGTATGACGCCTTTAAAGGTTGTCTTTGTGGGTTTAATCCTTGAGGGATCTATGCCCATTTTTCGCACTGTATCCTGATAAAGCAGGTTCAGGCTGCTGCCTCCGTCCATAAGGACTCTAGTGAGGTGAAATCCATCGATGATTGGGTCTAGAACCAATGTGGCAAATCCGCCATGGCGGATGCTAGTGGGATGGTCCCGTTGATCAAAAGTGATCGGGCAGGAGGACCATGGGTTGAACTTAGGGGCGACTGGCTCCAACGCATATACATCCCTGAGTGCACGCTTCCGCTCCCTTTTGGGGATGTGGGTTGCGTATATCATGTTCACCGTCCGCACTTGTGGGGGGAAGCCCTTCTGTCCACTATTGTTCAGTGGCCGGGGCTCCTCCTCGTCATCGCTATGCAGCCCCTTGTCTCTGTTTTCGGCATTTAACTTGCCTGCCTGCTTGAACACCCAACAGTCCCTGTTGGTGTGATTGGCTGGTTTTTTGGGGGTGCCGTGTATCTGGCACGAGCGATCGAGTATTCGGTCCAAACTGGACGGGCCCGGAGTATTTCTCTTAAATGGCTTTTTCCACTGACCGGGTTTAGAGCCTCTGAATCCGGCATTAACTGCCATATCCTCAGCATTGTTGCTGTTAATGTGGCGCTTGTGCTTGTTGCGACACGACCTACCATTGCTGTCCTTGGTATCCGAATTACCAGGGCTCTTGGTCATGTTATTACTATGAGCTAGCCAGCTGTCTTCTCCTGCGCAAAAGCGGGTCATGAGTGTTCTGAGGGCTGCCATGGATTTCGTCTTTTCCTGTCCTAGGTGCCGGGCAAGCCACTCGTCACGGATGTTATGTTTGAAGGCCACTAGGGCCTCTGCATCCGGACAATCGACAATTTGATTTTTCTTGGTTAGGAATCGTGTCCAGAATTGTCTGGCCGATTCTTCTGGCTGCTGAATTATGTGCCTTAGGTCATTGGCATCTGGTGGTCGCACATAGGTGCTCTGGAAATTGTCAAGGAATGCGGCTTCCAGGTCCTCCCAACAACCAATTGATTCCGCTGGTAAGCTGTTAAGCCAATGCCGAGCTGGTCCTTTAAGCTTGAGTGGGAGGTATTTGATGGCATGTAGATCATCGCCGCGGGCCATGTGGATATGAAGGAGATAATCCTCAATCCATACCGCGGGATCTGTTGTGCCATCGTACGATTCGATGTTTACGGGTTTGAAACCCTCGGGGATTTGATGATCCATTACATCATCTGTGAAGCATAGAGGGTGTGTGGCGCCTCTGTACTGGGCTATATCACGACGTAGCTCAAATGAGCTTTGTCTGCTGTATTCGGCCTGGCCGAATTTGCTGTATCCGGCGTGACGGTTATCGTCTTGTGTCATGGGGCGCCCACGCGATCCGTAGATTGATCTTGTTTGCCTTGCCTTGTCCCCCAATATATCTCACAGGTCTAGCGCATTTCCCCGTGCCTTGGTATTTTTTGAGCGACACCGGGGTGCGGCTTGAGTGGAGGGCCGAGAGGCCTCTCTGTCGCGGCCACGAGGTGGCCGATCGGCCGCGTCATGCGCTAGTGATGTAGGTTTAGGTGCTTCCTCCTCTAATCGGGGTAGCAGCCTGCGCTTGGGGTAGCTCTTGGAGGGGTGTTCGAGTTCGTACTCTTCGGCTGCAAGGACTTCAGTCCATCTATCGGCTAGCAAGTCTTGGCCAGCTCTAAGCTGTTGCTGTTTTTTCTTGAGGCTGCTCGCCGTGGGCATAAGCCTGCGTTTGAAACGCTCTTGTTCGACGGGATCCTCAGGCACGACAAATTCGTCGTCGTCGAGGCTTGCCTCGTCTTCGGAGGGAGGCATGTAATTATCATCCTCTACCTCTCTGTCTGCCGCTCTCTCATGAGGGCTGGCTTCTCCATCCTCCTGTGCAGAATCCTACTGGAGGGGGTTGTCTTCGACACTGTCCGGGGTGTTATTATCTCCCGTGCCGGAATCACCGTTTTTGCTTTGGCAGGATTTAGAGCGGCGCCGCTAACGCCGGTGCTTAGGCTGCTTCTTGGAGGGGCTATCCTCCGATGTTCCATCGCCATTGCTTTATTTTGGGGTGTCCACCATGTATATGTCATATGACGAGGTGGCTTTCCAATGCCTTGTAGGTGCCGGTTCCTGTTCGTCTCCTACATCGTCGTCCATACCGTCGATGTCTTCGGAGTCGAAGTTGAGCATGTCAGTTAAATCATCAACAGTGGCTACGAAGTGGGTGGTGGGTGGGCTTTGAATTTCTTCGTCATCCGCATCCCAACCTTGCTGACCATAGTCCGTCCAGGACTCTCCTGATAAAGAGAGAGACTTTAGTGAGTTCAGAATGTCGTCGAAGGGCGAGTGTTGAAAGATGTCTGCGGCGGTGAACTCCATGATCGGCGCCCAATCGGATTTGATTGGCAGGGGCGCGGAGGGCTCGGAGTCCGGAGAGGAGTCCGACACCTTGGAATCAGGGGCTTCGCATAGAATACGGACGGTGTTCGGCTCGATCGCCGTAGAGATTGCATCCCCTGAGGCGGTGTCCAGCCACCCGTCCTCGATTGGCGCAGTCGGCTCCGAGCTAAGGGTCGGTGCGGACGTGGGTGCGGCCTCCATGGCACTGTTCGGCGGAAGAGCTAGATCATGCCCGTCGTGACAGTGCGGCGCGCCCGGCTGTGGCTCGAATCTGTCAAAGATCAAGTCCTCGCGGATGTCTGCCGCGTAATTCAATTTTCCAAATCTGACCTGATGGCCAGGGGCGTAGCTTTCGATCTGCTCCAGATGGCCAAGCGAATTGGCCCGCAGTGCAAAGCCGCCGAATACGAAGATCTGTCCGGGGAGAAAAATCTCACCCTGAACCGCATTGCTGTTGATGATCGGAGGAGCCATCGGGCCTAAAAGTGACGACACCGAGGAACTCTCAATGAAAGCACCAATGTCGGTATCAAAACCGACGGATCTCGGGTAAGGGGTCCCGAACTATGCGTCTAGGCGGATGGTAACAAGAGACAAGGGACACGATGTTTTTACCCAGGTTCGGGCCCTCTCGATGGAGGTAAAACCCTACTCCTGCTTGATTAATATTGATGATATGGGTAGTACAAGAGTAGATCTACCACGAGATCAGAGAGGCTAAACCCTAGAAGCTAGCCTATGATATGATTGTTTTTCGTCCTACGGACTAAAACCCTCCGGTTTATATAGACACCAGAGAGGGCTAGGGCTACACAGAGTCGGTTACAATGGGAGGATATCACATCCGTATCGCCAAGCTTGCCTTCCACGCCAAGGAAAGTCCCATCCGGACATGGGACAAAGTCTTCAATCTTGTATCTTCATAGTCCAGGAGTCCGGCCGAAGGTATAGTCCGGCCATCTGGACACCCCTAATCCAGGACTCCCTCACCATTCTATACACTACTTCAGGATGCTGCTAACGCGACACTACGATCAGAGACCCTTCGATGAAACTGTGTGAGATGCAATAATCGCAAACAGTGGTGTAAAAAACCGTCAAAAAGGTGCAAAACGTTTGCAGTGACGGATGCATCAAACACGGTTCAGATTTTGGTTGCGTGTGCGATGCAAGGCATACGGTTCAGTTCAATGAACTGTTTGCGATGAGGAAGAAGAACGGAAACGGGCAGCCAGATGAAGGCGTGTGCGATATATGGCATACAGTTCACTCGGATTAACTATTTGTGATGAGGCAGAACAACAGAAATGGGTAGCTACATAAACGTGTGTGCGATTAAGGGCATACGCTTCAAAAGGATTAACTGTTTGCGATTAGGCCATAGAACAGAAACGGTCAGCCTGATCAAAGTGTCTACGCTTGATTGCATACACTTGACACGGATGAACTATTTGCGATTAGCCACAACAAACAGAAATAGTTAGACAGATCAACGTGTGTGCGCTAGACGGGCACACATTCTAATTAAAAGAAGCATGTGCGATGGTACTAACGAGCGCGGATGGTTCTTGGAACAAGACGTGTGCTGACATTGCCTATTGCAGTGCACCCTATGGTGCTAACGCCACGTACGCGGCCGAGAAAGTGTGCCCACGTTACGCCGTCCGGGAATAGTGCCACACTTAGAAATTATAGAACCGTCAATAAATTTTTAGCATGCGTCCCAACACATTCCAAATTGCAAACCAGTTCACACCGATCAAAACCTAAACGGTTTCCTACTTAGGAGCGTATTAGTACTCGGTCATAAATACTACTACTCCAAGATGACTGCACATTCCTCCTCAACTCCTCATCCACAAAAACAAACAAGTCGTTCATCATCGTTCCCTTGTGTCTACCATGGCCAGCGTGAGTTCTAGGTCGAGAGATTGCCACCAGGGAGAGGCAAGCACGGAAGCGGAAGCACGAGAGATGTCCCGCCTCGCCCCGAAAGCAGCCGACATGTCCTGCCTTGTGGTCGTAGAAGCACAAAGGTCCCGCCACACGGCCATAGCAGCACAGAGGTCCTACCATGCCGCCGAAGAAGCATGGAGGTCCCTCCATGTCATTGATAACCCACAAGTATAGGGGATCGCAACAGTTTTCGAGGGTAGAGTATTCAACCCAAATTTATTGATTCGACACAAGGGGAGCCAAAGAATATTCTCAAGTATTAGCAGTTGAGTTGTCAATTCAACCACACCTAGATAACTTAGTATATGCAGCAAAGTATTTATTAGCAAAGTAGTATGATAGTAACGGTAACGGTAGCAAAAGTAATATTTTTGGGTTTTGTAGTGATTGTAACAGTAGCAACGGAAAAGTAAATAATCGGAGAGCAATATGTGAAAAGCTCGTAGGCATTGGATCGGTGATGGAGAATTATGCCGGATGCGGTTCATCATGTAACAGTCATAACATAGGGTGACACAAAACTAGCTCCAATTCATCAATGTAATGTAGGCATGTATTCTGAATATAGTCATACATGCTTATGGAAAAGAACTTGCATGACATCTTTTGTCCTACCCTCCCATGGAAGCGGGGTCCTAGCGGAAACTAAGGGATATTAAGGCCTCCTTTTAATAGAGTACCGGACCAAAGCATTAACACATAGTGAATACATGAACTCCTCAAACTATGGTCATCACCGGGAGTGGTCCCGGTTATTGTCACTTCGGGGTTGCCGGATCATAACACATAGTAGGTGACTATAGACTTACAAGATAGGATCAAGAACTCACATATATTCGTGAAAACATAATAGGTTCAGATCTGAAATCATGGCACTCGGCCCCTAGTGACAAGCATTAAGCATAGCAAAGTCATAGCAACATCAATCTCAGAACATAGTGGATAATAGGGATCAAACCCTAACAAAACTAACTCGATTACATGATAAATCTCATCCAACCCATCACCGTCCAGCAAGCCTACGATGGAATTACTCACGCACTGCGGTGAGCACCATGAAATTGGTGATGGAGGATGGTTGATGATGACGATGGCGATGGATTCCCCTCTTCGGAGCCCCGAACGGACTCCAGATCAGCCCTCCCGAGAGAGTTTAGGGCTTAGCGGCGGCTCCGTATTGTAAAATACGATGAATCTTTCTCTTTGATTTTTTCTACCCGAACGTGAATATATAGAGTTGGAGTTGAGGTCGGTGGAGCTCCAGGGGGGCCATGAGGCAGCGGGGCGCGCTCAGGGGGGCAGGCGCGCCCCCCACCCTCATGGAAAGGGTGTGGGCCCCCTGGCATTGATTCTTTCTCCAGTATTTTTTACTATTTTAAAAAATAATCTCCGTGAAGTTTCAGGTCATTCCGAGAACTTTTGTTTCTGCACAAAGATAACAAACACCATGGCAATTTTGCTGAAAACAGCGTCAGTCCGGGTTAGTTCCATTCAAATCATGCAAGTTAGAGTCCAAAACAAGGGCAAAAGTGTTTGGAAAAGTAGATACGACGGAGACGTATCAACTCCCCCAAGCTTAAACATCTCCTTGTCCTCAAGCAATTCAGTTGATAAACTGAAAGTGATAAAGAAAAACTTTTAGAAACTCTGTTTGCTCTTGTTGTTGTAAATATGTAAAGCCAGCATTCAAGTTTTCAGCAAAGATTATGAACTAACCATATTCTCAATAACATTTAGGTCTCATGTTTACTCATGTCAATGGCATAATCAACCAGCGAGCAATAATAATAAATCTCGGATGACAACACTTTCTCAACACAATCATGATATGATATAACAAGATGGTATCTCGCTAGCCCTTTCTGAGACCGCAAAACATAAATGCAGAGCACCTTTAAAGATCAAGGACTGACTAGACATTGTAATTCATGGTAAAAGAGATCCAGTCATAGTCATACCCAATATAAATTAACAGTAATGGATGCAAATGACAGCGGTGCTCTCCAGCTGGTGCTTTTTAACAAGAGGGTGGCGACTCAACATAAAAGTAAATAGATAGGCCCTTCGTAGAGGGAAGCAGGGATTTGTAGAGGTGCCAGAACTCGATTTTGAAATAGAGATAGATAATATTTTGAGCGGCATACTTTCTTTGTTAACATAACAACCGAGAGATGGCGATATCTTCCATGCTACACACATTATAGGCGGTTCCCAAACAGAATGGTAAAGTTTATACTCCCCCTCCACCAACAAGCATCAATCGATGGCTTGCTCGAAACAACGAGTGCCTCCAACTAACAACAGTCTCGGGGGAGTTTTGTTTGCAATTATTTTGATTTGATTTGCATAAAGCATGGGACTGGGCATCCCGGTGACCAGCCATTTTCTCGTGAGTGAGGAGCGGAGTCTACTCCTCTTTAGAATAACCCACCTAGCATGGAATATACAGACAACCCTAGTTGATACATGAGCTATTCGAGCATACAAAACAGAATTTCATTTGAAGGTTTAGAGTTTGGCACATACAAAGTTACTTGGAACGGCAGGTAGATACCGCATATAGGAAGGTATAGTGGATTCATATGGAATAACTTTGGGGTTTTAGGGATTGGATGCACAAGCAGTATTCCCGCTTAGTACAAGTGAAGGCTAGAAAAAGACTGGGAAGCGACCAACTAGAGAGCGACAACAGTCATGAACATGCATTAAAATTAATGAACATTGAGTGCAAGCATGAGTAGGATATAATCCACCATGAACATAAATATCGTGAAGGCTATGTTGATTTGTTTCAACTACATGTGTGAACATGTGCCAAGCAGTCAAGTCACTTGAATCATTCGAAGGAGGATACCACCCCATCATACCACATCACAACCATTTTAATAGCATGTTGGCATGCAAGGTAAACCATTATAAACTCCTAGCTAATTAAGCATGGCATAAGAAACTATAATCTCTAATTATCATTGCAAACATGTTTATTCATAATAGGCTGAATCAGGAACGATGAACTAATCATATTTACAAAAACAAGAGAGGTCGAGTTCATACCAACTTCTCTCATCTCAATCAGTCCATCATATATCATCATAATTGCCGTTCACTTGCATGACCGAACGATGTGAATAATAATAATAGTGCACGTGCATTGGACTAAGCTGGAATCTGCGAGCATTCAATAAACAGGAGAAGACAAGGCGATATGGGCTCTTGGTTAAATCAACAATAATGCATATAAGAGCCACTTCAACAATTTCATCATGGTCTTCTCCTATCGACCCCCAAAGAAAAGAAAAGAAATAAAACTATTTACACGGGAAAGCTCCCAACGAGCAAAAGAAGAATAGGAAATCTTTTTGGGTTTTCTTTTAATTATTACTACTACATCATGAAAAGTAAACTAGCTAAAAGCTACAACTAATTTTTTGGTTTTCTTAAAGTTTATCAAACACACAAGAAGAAAGCAAGAAAAATAAAATAAACTAGCATGGATATTACAGTGAAAAAGTATGAGCACCAACATCTAGCAATGAGTGTGATGTTGGTGAGAAATGTGTACTCCCCCAAGCTTAGGCTTTTGGCCTAAGTTGGTCTATTGCCACGGCTGGCCTGGCGGATATCCAAAGTTATAGTTGGGGTCGTACTGGGATGCAGCGGCTATCGCATCGTGGGCTGCAGCTTGGAGGCGGGCTGTCTCCGTACTCCTCTTATACTCGTCGGCCTCCTCTCTAGTTATAAAATATCTCCCTCTTGCCTGAAAGTCAAAGAGAGTAGAAGCAGGGAGAGCGGCGTGATAGGTGTGCCGTCTGTCAAAGATTAGTGAAATGATCATTCCTCTCATAAAACTGATGACGAACCATAGCCTCATAATCTAAATAAATAGGAGGCAACTCAACATCATACTCACGTATGTGTATATTAAGAAAATTAGCTAAACGGGTTGCATAAATTCCACCAAAGAAATCTCCATTAAATCTATTATTATGCAACCTACGTGCAACAATGACTCCCAAATTATAATGTTTATCTCCTAATACAGCACTCCTGAGAACACTGAGGTCGGGGACACACATGTGACATGCTTCATCCTTACCATTTATGCACCTACCTATGAAGAGAGCAAAATAATGTATAGCAGGAAAATGAATGCTCCCTATGGTAGCTTGTCCTATATCTCTAGATTCCCCCACAGTTATACCAGCAAGAAAATCTCTAAATTCAGATTTGCGTGGTTCACTAGGACTACCCCATTGTGGAAGTTTGCAAGCAGTATTAAAATCCTCTAAGTCCATAGTATAAGAATTTTCATAAAGATCAAACAAGACAGTTTGAGAATTGCGTGACGATGAAAATTTAAACCTCCTCACAAAGGAATTAGTGAGATAGTGGTACTGACGGCACTTATCTGCCTCAAAGCTCACAAGATCAGCGTTACGCACATATGCGTTAAATTCTTCCTTGATTGCTGTTTGATCCATGAAGTCCTCCGAAGGCCATTCACAAGCCCACACTTAAGCGTCCCTTGGTGGTTCATCATCAGCATCGCGCATTGCAAGCCTGGGTCCTTGCTTCCTTGAAGGACCACCTTGGTACATTTTCCTAAACATATTTCTTCATTTGAAAAATTTCTGAAAATTTTAGTAACTTCAAATAAAAGTGAATCAAGCATAAGAAAATTGATAGCAACTACTCCTACAAGTGCCTATAGCCTATATCATGCATTAGAACTACTTGGAACCATATAAATTTGACATGCAAGCTCAAGAACATGGTCACCTAGGCAGCACAAATTTGCAATGAATAAAGCACTAGAGCAAAAACTAATTGGACCATTGGAGGAGTCACATACCAAGGAACAACCCCCCAAAGCAGTTTTGTGAGAGGTGCTTTGAGCAAGGAGATCGAAAATCACATCAAAATGAGCTAGAACTCGTGCTTTAGCTGGTTGGTGATTTTTCTGGGAGGAAGAAAGAGTGTGTGGGTGCAGGAATGAGTGGAGGCGAGCCACGATGGGCCCATGAGGCAGGGGGCGCGCCCTGGACCCTTGTGGCCAGGTGCCAGCTCCCCCTGATGTTTTCTCAGTGTCAGATATTCTCAAATATTCTAGAAAAAAAATCATATTTCAATTTGGGGGCATTTGGAGAACTTCTATTTTCGGGGCGTTTTTTATTTGCACGGATAATTCAGAAAACAGACAAAAAAAATACTATTTTTACTTTATTCCAACTAAATAACAGAAAGTAGAAGGAGGGTACAGAAGGTTGTGCTTTCTAACTTCATCCATCTCATGCTCATCAAAAGGAATCCACTAACACGGTTGATCAGGTCTTGTTAACAAACTCATTCTGAATCGCATGAAACCGGAGAAATTTCGAATAACACTATGTTACCTCAACGGGGAGATGCACATCCCCAATAATAAGAATATCATATTTCTTCTTGACAGTAGGCAGAGGAAACCAAAACCTCCAAAAATAATGGATGGAAATTTTCCAATAGTTGATACTATGAACGTGAGGTTGTTTCCTCGGAAAGTGTACCGTATGATCATTACCATTAACATGAAAAGTGTCATTGCCTTTGTTGCAATCAATAACAGCCCCTGCAGTATTCAAAAAGGGTCTTCCAAGAATAATAGACATACTATCGTCCTTGGGAATATCAAGAATAACAAAGTCCGTTAAAATAGTAACGTTTGCAACCACAACAGGCACATCCTAACAAATACCGACAGGTATAGCAGTTGATTTATCAGCCATTTGCAAAGATATTTTAGTAGGTGTTAACTTATTCAAGTCAAGTCTACGATATAAAGAGAGAGGCATAACACTAACACCGGCTCCAAGATCACATAAAGCAGTTTTAACATACTTTCTTTTAATGGAGCATGGTATAGTTGGTACTTCTGGATCTCCTAGTTTCTTAGGTATTCCACCCTTAAAAGTATAATTAGCAAGCATGGTGGAAATTTCAGCTTCCGGTATCTTTATTTTATTAGTAACAATTTCTTTCATATACTTAACATAAAGATTCATTTTGAGCATATCAGTTAAACGCATATGCAAAAAGGTAGGTCTAATCATTTCAGCAAAGCGCTCAAAATCATCATCATCCTTTTTCTTGGATGGTTTGGGAGGAAAAGGCATGGGTTTCCGAACCCATGGTTCTCTTTCTTTACCGTGCTTCCTAGCAACAAAGTCTCTCTTATCATAACGTTGATTCTTCGATTGTGGCTTATCAAGATCAACAGCAGGTTCAATTTCTACATCATTGTCATTACTAGGTTGAGCAACAACATGAACATTATCATTAACATTATCACTAGGTTCATGTTCATCACCAGATTGTGTTTCAGCATCAGAAATAGAAATATCATTGGGATTCTCGGGTGTGTCTACAACAGGTTCACTAGAAGCATGCAAAGTCCTATCAGTTTTCTTTTTATTCTTTTTAGAAGGACTAGGTGCATCAATATTATTTCTCTGAGAATCCTGCTCAATTCTCTTAGGATGGCCTTCAGGATACAGAGGTTCCTGAGTCATTTTACCAGTTCTAGTAGCCACTCACTAGTAGAAAAGGGGGCAAAGGTTCAGGCCGGGTCAGCCCATTAGTCCCAGTTCAGTCTTGAACCGGGACCCATGGGGGCATTGGACCCGGTTCGTGAGCCCAGGGGGCCGGCCAGGCCACATGGGCCATTGGTCCCGATTCGTCTGGACCTTTTGGTCCCAGTTGGTGGGACGAACTGGGTCCAATGGGCCTCGCTCTTGGCCCACCACCATTGGTCCCGGTTGGTGGCTTGAACCGAGACCAAAGGCTGCCCTTTAGTCCCGGTTCATGCCACCAACCGGGACCAATGAGGTGTCTATATATACCCCTTGCGTAAGAGTGTTCGATAACAGTAGCCTCGGAAGTACCACTCAATGATATTATAAACAACCGCGACGCAACGGGCCGGATTGCAAAATGGGCCATCGAGCTCCTCCCGTTCGACATAACTTATAAGCCTCGGCGAGCTATTTAAGTCGCAAGTTTTGGCCGACTTCGTCGCAGAATGGACGGAGGCCGAACTCCCTAAAGAGTGCAACACATATTCAAACTGGATCATGCATTTCGATGGCTCCAAAATGTTGGCCGGACTAGGGGCTGGCGTCGTCTTGACGTCCCCCACAGGAGACACAGTTCAATATGTACTCCAGATTATGTACACAGACTCCAACAATGCAGCCGAATATGAGGCCCTTTTACATGGTCTCCGGATGGCAGTATCCATGGGCATTCAATGCCTAGCGGTGCGCGGGGATTCGAACCTCGCGATATCCCAAATAAATGGAGACTTCAATGCCAAGGATCCAAAAATGGTAGCTTACCGCAACGCCGTCTTAAAAATGTCAGCTCGGTTCGAGGGACTGGAATTTCACCATATAGCCCGGGAAAACAATCAGGCGGCAGATGTCCTGGCATGCATCGGTGCAAAACGCGATGCGGCCCCCCCCCCCAACATCTTATTGGAAAGGTTGTTCAAGCCATCCGTAGTATGGGAACGGGAACCTGACAATAACAGCCTGGACCCAACCGCACTGTCCGGCACCGAACAATCTGACACAATCGGAGGCTCTGCCAATGACATTACAACTTCAGCCCACGTAATAATGGCCGTCATCGCCCCGTGGACAGAACCATTCCTAGCCTACCTTACTAGGCAGGAACTCCCATAGGACCAAAACGAGGCACGCTGCATAGTGCGGCGATCGAAAGCCTATAAAGTCCATGAGGGAGAACTTTATAAGAAAAGCACTACAGGAGTCCTTCAAAGGTGCATCTCCGAAGAGGAAGGGCGGAACTTGCTGGCTGAAATTCATGCTGGACTCGGTGGTCATCACACTGCAGCCCGGTCCCTTGTAAGCAAGGCTTTCCGTACAGGCTTTTATTGGCCGACGGCCCGGGCAGACGCTCAGGACTTGGTCCAACGATGCGTCGGTTGCCGGCTTTTTGCAAACCAAAGCCATATGCCACCCACCGCCCTCCAAACTATCCCCATCACTTGGCCTTTCGCGGTCTGGGGGCTTGACATGGTTGGACCCCTTAAAGGCGGAACCCACAAGAAAAAATACTTACTGGTCATGGTGGATAAGTTCACCAAATGGATAGAAGCTAAGCCCGTTAAGATGGCTGAATCCGGACCAGTGATAGACTTCATATCTGGGGTCGTACACCATTACGGCGTCCCCCACAACATCATCACTGATAACGGCACGAACTTTACGGCCGATGACGTAAAACTCTGGTGCAAAAACATGGGCATCAAGCTCGATTATGCTTCCGTCTATCACCCTCAAACTAACGGACAGGTCGAACGTGCAAATGGTCTTATTATGAGCGGCATAAAACCCAGATTAGTGCGGTCCATGCTGGGTAGAGGAACTCGACTCCGTACTCTGGGGGCTGCGGACCACGCTGAGTCGCACCACCGGATACACACCATTCTTCATGGTGTACGGCGCAGAGGCAGTTTTGCCTTGCGACATAATTCATGAGTCACCTCGAGTGCGCATGTACGAAGAAAGAGAAGCCGAGCTCAATCGGCAGGACAGTTTGGATGCTTTGGAGGAGGAGCGTGACGTGGCAAAAGCCCGTTCCGCATTCTGTCAACAGCAGGCTCGAAGATATCAATGCAGAGAAGTACGGGCCAAAAGATACAATGTTGGCGAACTAGTTCTACGCCTGCCGGACAAGAAAAAGGACAAACTTAAGCCCAAATGGGAAGGTCCCTTCATAATTGACCAAGTCCTGACTGGTGGAGCGCACCTCCTGCGAGATGCATTAGATAACCGACTCAAGCCGAACCCATGGAACGCCGCCCGTCTCCGAAGATTCTATGCCTAGCGCCGGACTCTGTGTTTATCTCCTTCCTCTGTCCATTTTTTACATTTTCCTTCTTGCATTTCTCTCCTTCCCCTCTTTTCTCTTATAGCCCTTAAAGGCTCATCAAGTGACGCGCTACTTGTGCTCATTAAATCTGGGGGCTTCTTTACAGAGAAGCTTATTTATACGGGCTTCATGCCCAACACATGTGTCACACTTCCGCATGTACCTTTTCTTCACCATTATATGCATCGATATGACTTAAGTTTTGGCCAAGCTGGGTTGCCTGGTTCCTGTGCTTACCCCTACGTTCCCGATTGTTCGGCTAGGTGGTAAAGGGAGCACCTCTGCGATTGTTACTGCCGGGTCAGCCGGATGTGTACCTCGGACTGGGTGAAGCCGAAAGCTAGCATTCTTAAGGGAATATTCGGTCGGTGAACTAAAGATAATATTTTTACTCATTTATTTGCCCCCAGATGTTTTTTCCTGTGTCTTTTTTCGCAGTCCGGACATGCACTTTAGGGCATGCCTCCCAGGGAAAGGAACCCCTAACGGAACTATTCTCCCTGGAAGATGTTTCTTACTAACCATGTAATATAACATAACTACTTGGGCACTTGTCTGATAAAGCACTAATGACCCCTACGCCTGGTCTCCATGCATACCCCGGTTCTTCCATGACCGCAAGGGTATTCGGACACACTCCGGACCATCAGGTCCCGAGGTCGAAGCGAAAAGGTCGGCCATGAAAAACGGTATACAATCCGGCTAGAAGGCATTACACATGTCAATTAAAATTACATAGTCATTATGACTAATTGTATTCCTCTTCAATACCATCTAACAGGCTGTCTAACTTACAGTCCTGCTAGGAATACTTTGCGGCCAATTCTACTTGGTCGTACACTAAGCTTACAGGGATCTCCTTCCCATCGGGCCCCACAGGTCCGACCTCAGCCATGTGGTTTGGGTCAGCCTTTGTGTACCGCATCTTCACCATGGCCCAGGCCTCCCTTGCGCCTTGACAGCAGGCCGATATCTTCCATAATCAGAAGCGCCGCCGTGCTCCCTTCAGCTTCTCTCCAAGCTGTCCAAGGCCCTCGGGCATGGACAGGGAAGGCCATAAGGCTTGGGCAACGCCTTGCATCACCTGCCGAACTCGCTCGTGCAGTTGCGAGAGCTCGGGAAGAAGGTCACCTGTAGAACCAGGCATCTCCTTTGCAGGACAGCCTGTTAGCATACCTACAGACATTACTCTGTTATTAGACTTCCTTTCCGAACTCTTTTTGCCAAAGGTTCGTTCAAGCACTTACTAAATATGCCGCGTCGAAGCCGCTGATTCTCCTTAACGGAGTCCGACAGCTAGACACGAACATCTTTTAGTTCAACGTCCAGCCTGGTGTTGGCATCCTGAAGATCATTCTTCTCCCGCCTCACCTTTGTCAGCACGCTCTCACCAGCCTTTAGCTGGCGCAGGAGTTGTTGCCTTTCCGGATCTAGTCCGGCGCCATCTGCAATTTTATTCGTTAGATTCGCACATACGCCGCATAATACTTATCCTTTTTGAAGCATATATTACCAGAGGGGGTCTCCTTGGCTCCCCTGTCGCGGCTAGTGCGGCCTCAAGTTGGGCTTTGCACTCTTCTAGCTCCTGGGACAGTTGGGTATTCTTCTCTGTAAGAACCTGCGTGTTACATGATCCTTAAATCAGTTATTCTAACTGTTTCAAGTCTCGGGGGCTACTGATATATATAACCATTAAAATTTCTCACCCGTATGTCTTTTACATATTGCTCCGTGGCTCTGTCTAGACCATCTTGAGCGGCACGGAGATACGCATGTCCCGAATTGAAGGCGTCCAATTCCTCTCGGGAGAAACAAACATCGTGAAGAACTGTCCGGCGATGCCTGTGGTTCATGGCACTCTCCACCTCGGAATTTGTGGCGGATAGCCTGTCCACATCCTCTGTCGGAAGAGCATCCGGTGCGCGCCTCGTGTTCGCCTCCGTCTCCGGACCGGGCTGTGGAGCCTGGCTGGTGGAAGCGCGATTGGCAGCCTCTCCGGATATAGTCCGACGAGGTCTCTTTGTCCTGACCAGAGCACGAGTGTTAATATGCCTTGAAGGAATAACACCTGGGAATGAGAAGGCGCGCTATACCTTTGCACCGGCGCCTCAGTCCGGACTACACTTCTTTTTATCCCACGGGGCCCTGCAGCCCCTCGTTGGCTAGTCGCTGCAGGCTCGGCCTCCCGTCTCAAGAACCTCCCCTACAAAACACGATTGTTGTCAGGAGACTGAAAACACATGAGGATGGATCCCTTTTCAAGGTGCTGGGACTTCGGTCTCAGTTACCTGGGAGGCCGGAATTAACCCTGGATAATCGGCCGTAATGGCCACCAAGGTATTGTCCTTGCTCAGCTGATAAAACACCCCGTCAATCAGCTCCACAGATAAGTCCGGATCCTCTTCGGAGGCCGGATCGAGGGACCGTTCTGGATCCTCGGGCTACGGAGGAGGGTTGTTTATTTCCTTTACTTCCTGGTGCAGTTCCTACGTTAAAGTCGTTAGACTATATACTTAATAATGGACGGATGGACAAGTAAAATTTCCCACTTACCCAACTCGGAGGATTATACATAGCAAATCCACCCTGAGGGTTGACGCAGAGGAATTCCTCCTCTTCTCCCTTGTACAAAGCGGACAAGATCTTTATCAGAGCGGCAGCCGAGTCCAGCCCCTTACGGCCGTGACGGGTGGCGTCATCCTCCCCGTTGAAGTCTCACATGGGGTGGCTTCTATACTGAAGCGGCTGCACCCCCGCATGATGCATACGGCCATGACTCCGATCATGGTTAGTCCGGAATGAGCCAATAGTCTTATCCGGCCCATCAGGTAAAGGACGTCCCTGTCACTTTCTCTCTGAGAGCTCCGTGGACGCTAGCTTAGGCGTTTCTTTAGGGGAGCACTGTTGAATTCAGGGAGGCCGATCCGAACAGGATCCGGCAGCGGGACGTCCTCTATATAGAACCATTCTGAAGGCCAGTCCTCGGACGCCTTCTTTGGGGTTCCAGATAGATATCCGGTCCCGGCGATGCGCCACACTTCGGCTCCGCCCACTTGATATATTGACCCCTCTTGAGAACGGGGCACCAGGCAGAATAGCCTCTTCCACAGCGCGAAATGAGCCTTGACACCCAAGAACAGCTCGCAAAGGGCAACGAAGCCCGCGATATGCAATATAGAGGCGGGCGTGAGGTTGTGCAGCTGGAGGCCATAGAACTCCAGAAGCCCCCGGAGAAACGGATGAATTGGAAATCCGAGTCCTCTTATTATATAAGGGACGAGGCATACCTGCTCTCCTTTGGAGGGATTGGGGGCGCTCTCCGCTTGCTCTCCGCCATTATAGGTGGCGAGTCCAGCTCGGACCGGGACCATATAGGCCGGAGGGAGGAATCCCTTGGTCTGAAGCGATACTAGCTCGCTACGCGGGATGGAGCACCTCTCCCAGTCTCCAGGCTTAGGACTGGAAGGGCGAGAGGAGGAGTTGCGACGGCTGGCCATGGTGGAATGGACCTTTTGCTGGATGCGCTCTGATGACTACTCGTGGAAGGGAGATGGTGTAGTTTGGATCTAAATCCCCATCCCTTTAAATGGGCGGCTCATTTACGCAGCTAGGGGTGTGAATGTAAAAACACCCAGACTTTTCGTATTCGTTTGACACATGGAAGGCGGCCTTTATTGGGCGTAGAAGCCAAGGAGCGTTGCATTCACAAAAACAGGACATTATTCAACAGGTACACGGAAACTGGAGAACCCGCCTTGCAATGCCGAAGACAACTTGCGTGCCGGACTTGTCGTCATTGAAGCCTGGTTCGGGGGCTACTGAGGGAGTCCTGGATTAGGGGTGTCCAGATGGCCGGACTATACCTTTGGCCGGACTCCTGGACTATGAAGATACAAGATTGAAGACTTCGTCCCGTGTCCGAAAGGGACTTTCCTTGGCGTGGAAGGCAAGCTTGGCGATGCGGATATTTAGATCTCCTACCATTGTAACCGACTTTGTGTAACCATAACCCTCTCCGGTGTCTATATAAACCGAAGGGTTTTAGTCCATGGGACAACATACAATATACAACAATCATACCATAGGCTAGCTTCTAGGGTTTAGCCGCCTTGATCTCGTGGTAGATCTACTCTTGTACTACCCATATCATCAATATTAATCAAGCAGGACGTAGGGTTTTACCTCCATCACGAGGGCCCGAACCTGGGTAAAACATCGTGTCCCTTGTCTCCTGTTACCATCCGCCTAGACGCACAGTTCGGGACCCCCTACCCGAGATCCGCCGGTTTTGACACCGACAAATGGTAATTGATTTTTGCAAATTAAATAAAACTACTAGAAAAGATCATTACCCTCTACCTTTTATTGATCAAATGCTAGAAACATTATCCAAACATACACATTTTTGCTTTCTATATGGTTATTCTGGTTTTTATCAAATACTCGTGTTAGGAAAAGACCACTTTTACTTGCCCTTTCGGTACCTTTGCTTATAGACGGATGCCTTTTGGTTTATGCAATGCACCTGCTACCTTTCACAGATGTATGACTGCTATATTCTCTGACTTTTGTGAAAAGATTGTTAAGGTTTTCATGGATGATTTCTCCATTTACGGAACTTCTTTTGATGATTGCTTAAGCAACCTTGATCAAGTTTTGCAGAGATGTGAAGAAACTAATCTTGTCTTGAATTGGGAGAAGTGTCACTTTATGGTTAATGAAGGTATTGTCTTGGGGCATAAAATTTTTGAAAGTGGTATTGAAGTTGACAAAGCTAAAGTAGATGTTATTGAAAATATGTTGTGTCCTAAAGATATCAAAGGTATAAGAAGTTTCCTTGGTCATGTTGAGGTTCATTAAAGACTTCTCTAAAATTTCTAGGCCTCTCACTAATCTCTTGCAAAAAGATGTTCCTTTTGTTTTTGACGATGATTGTGTAGAAGCATTTGAAATACTTAAGAAAGCCTTGATTTCTGCACCTATTGTTCAGCCACCTGATTGGAGGAACCAAAGCTTTTAGGCGGAACTATAAAAAATATAGCTTTATTGTATCATAATATTGTCTTTTACAATCTCGATACATTCACTCGAAGATCATATACTTTCAGCACTGACCCTCTATCAAGCGGGCGCCCTCTAGGACATCTTCTAAATAAATGCTCCGGCGGGTGCTTGTCCTTGCCCCTGGGTGGACTCTTCGCTGCAATATCGATGGCCTTCATATTCGCCCAATACGTCTTGATACGGGCAAAGGCCATTCGTGCACCTTCAATGCACGCTGATCGCTTCACAGCATCAATACGCGTCACCACCTCCATAAGTCGCCGCACCAAACTGAAATAACTATTCGGCACTGGCTCAGTCGGCCACAGCCGGACCACAACGTCCTTCATGGCAGAGTCGGATATCATGTGGAGCTTGGCCCATTGGGCCATTGATACGTCTCCAACGTATATATAATTTTTTATTGTTCCATGCTATATTATATTCTGTTTTGGACATTATTGGGTTTTATTATACACTTTTATATTATTTTTGGGACTAACCTATTAACCGGAGGCCCAGCCCAGAATTAATGTTTTTTTGCCTATTTCAGAGTTTCGCAGAAAAAGAATATCAAACGGAGTCCAAACGGAATGAAACCTTCGGGAACGTTATTTTCGGAACGAACGTGATCCAGAGGACTTGGACCCTACGTGAAGACATCAAACAGGAGGCCACGAGGTAGGGGCGCGCCTACCCCCTCCAGGTGCGCCCTCCACCCTCGTGGGCCCCCTATTGCTCCACCAACGTACTTCTTCCTCCTATATATACCTACGTACCCCCAAACTACCAGATACGGAGCCAGAAACCTAATTCCACCGCCGCAACCTTCTGTACCCGTGAGTTCCTATCTTGGGGCCTGTTCCGGAGCTCCGCCAGAGGGGGCATCGATCATAGAGGGCTTCTACATCAACACCATAGCCTCTCCGATGAAGTGTGAGTAGTTTACCTCAGACCTTCGGGTCCATAGTTATTAGCTAGATGGCTTCTTCTCTCATTTTGGATCTCAATACAATGTTCTCCCCCTCTCTCATGGAGATCTATTTGATGTAATCTTCTTTTGCGGTGTGTTTGTTGAGACCGATGAATTGTGGGTTTATGATCAAGATTATCTATGAACAATATTTGAATCTTCTCTGAATTCTTTTATGTATGATTGGTTATCTTTGCAAGTCTCTTCGAATTATCAGTTTGGTTTGGCCTACTAGATTGATCTTTCTTGCAATGGGAGAAGTGCTTAGCTTTGGGTTCAATCTTGCGGTGTCCTTTCCCAGTAACAGTAAGGGCAGCAAGGCACGTATTGTATTGTTGCCATCGAGGATAACAAGATGGGGTTTATATCATATTGCATGAATTTATCCCTCTACATCATGTCATCTTGCTTAAAGCGTTACTCTGTTCTTATGAACTTAATACTCTAGATGCATGCTGGATAGCGGTCGATGTGTGGCGTAATAGTAGTAGATGCAGGCAGCAGTCGGTCTACTTGTCTCGGATGTGATGCCTATATACATGATCATACTTAGATATTCTCATAACTATGCTCAATTCTGTCAATTGCTCAACAGTAATTTATTCACCCACCGTAAATACTTATGCTCTTGAGAGAAGCCACTAGTGAAACCTATGGCCCCTGGTGAGGGAGTCCTGGATTGGGGGGTCCTCGGACGGCCGGACTATATACTTTAGCCGGACTGTTGGACTGTGAAGATACAAGATTGAAGACTTCGTCCCGTGTCCGGATGGGACTCTCCTTGGCGTGGAAGGCAAGCTTGGCAATACGGATATGTAGATCTCCTCCCTTGTAACCGACTCTGTGTAACCCTAGCCCCACTCCGGTGTCTATATAAACCGGAGGATTTAGTCCGTAGGACAACAACAATCATACCATAGGCTAGCTTCTAGGGTTTAGCCTCTATGATCTCGTGGTAGATCAACTCTTGTAATACTCATATCATCAAGATCAATCAAGCAGGAAGTAGGGTATTACCTCCATCGAGAGGGCCCGAACCTGGGTAAACATCGTGTCCCTTGTCTCTTGTTACCATCCGCCTAGACGCACAGTTCGGGACCCCCTACCCGAGATCCGCCGGTTTTGACACCGACATTGGTGCTTTCATTGAGAGTTCCATTGTGCCGTCACCGTTAGGCTCGATGGCTCCTTCGATCATCGGCAATGATGCGATCTAGGGTGAGGTTTTCTCCCCGGATAGATCTTCGTATTCGGCGGCTTCGTACTGCGGGCCAACTCGCTTGGCCATCTGGAGCAGATTGAAAGCTACGCCCCTGGCCATCAGGTCAGGTTCGGAAACCTTAACCATACTGCAGACCTTCGCAGAGACTTGATCTTCGATGGATTCAAGCCCATGTCAGGTGCGCCGCACAATCACGACGAGCATGACTTAACTCTATTGTCGGACAGTGTTTGGGAGATCACGCCTGTAACTACTCCGGCCCTCAATCCGGAACAAATTGCACCATCTGAGGATGGGTGGATAGACCCCGCCACAGAGGCCGCACTCTCAGTGGCGTTAGAGCCGAATACTGACTTCACCTCCTATGAGAGCTGTGTTGCCGAACCATTGGATTCGTCCCCGGCCACGGGCTCCGAGCCGCTTACGTCCGTGCCTATCGAATCCGATCGGGCACCGATCATGGAGTTTACCTCCGCGGATATCTTTCAGCACTCGCCTTTCGGCGATGTGCTAAATTCATTAAGGTCTCTCTCCTTGTCAGGAGAACCTTGGCCGAACTATGTCCGGCTAGAATGGGATGCGGACGACGAAGAAATTCGCTCCCCACCCACCACCCACTTAGTAACCACTGTCGACGATTTAACCGACATGCTCGATTTCGACTCCGAAGACATCGACGGTATGGACGGCGATGCAGGAGATGAGCAGGAACCACCGCCTACAGGGCGCTGGACAGCCACCTCATCACACGATATATACATGGTGGATACACCCAAAAAAACAATGACGAGGAACGGAAGGATGCAACGAAGGATAGCTCCCTCGAGAAGCAACCAAAGCGACGGCTAGGCGCCGCTCCAAATCCCGCCTCGGCAAAAACAACGATAACAACGCAAGAGAAAATAACACTCCGGTTGACTCCAGAGGAGACGACAACATTGACCCAGCGATAGAGCAAGATGAACCAGTGAACGGCAAACATAGTACGGAGCAGCTGTCCGAACACGTCAACGCCGAGGATAAAGCTCATCAACCTCTCTCTGGAGAGGAAAACAGTCCGGACGATGACACACACGTCATCCCGAAAAGGCACTTGGAACAAGAGAACCTCCATAGAAGGCTTATCGCCACCATGAGGAGTTTGAAGAAGCAGAAGCAAAGGCTTAAGGCCACGCAGAATATGCTCAACAGTAGATGGAACAAAGTGCTCAACACTAAAGAAAAGTATGGTGGTAGTTTCCATACAAAGAGCTATCCAAAGTGCAAGCTGTTGCCTGAGTTCGATGATGAGGCCGTAGAGCCTACACAACCAAAGAATAAAACGGCCGATCAGCCGGATCGACCACCTCGTGGCCACGATAGGGTGGCTAATGGGGCCTCACATAAGTCAACACACGATTTACGTGAGGACTTGCGCCAAAAATCCGGTATGACCAGGTCCATCTATGGATCTGGGAAGTGTTCTCCGACACAAAATCAAAACCGAATACTACAACCATCTGAATGCCACAATACATCCAAATACAGGGGTGCCGCACACCCCCTATGCTTCACCGATGAGGTACTGGATCATGAATTTCCAAAGGGATTCAAGCCCGTGAACATAGAGGCGTACGACAAAACGACAGACCCTGGGGTCTAGATTGAGGACTTCATCCTCCATATCCATATGGCTTGCGGAGACGATCTCCATGCCATTAAATACCTGCCCCTCAAGCTGAAAGGACCAGCTCGGCACTGGCTGAAGAGCCTCCCCGAAAATTCAATAGGAAGTTGGGAGGAGCTTGAGGATGCTTTCAGGGCCAACTTTCAAGGGACTTATGTCCGACCTCCGGACGCAGACGATTTAAGTCATATAATTCAACAACCCGGAGAGTCAGCCCGAAAGCTTTGGAACAGATTTCTCACTAAGAAGAACCAAATCATCGACTGCCCGGACGCCGAAGCCTTAGCAGCTTTCAAACACAGCGTTCGCGACGAATGGCTCGCCTGACACCTCGGCCAAGAAAAACCAAGGACAATGGCAGCCCTAACAAGCCTCATGGCCCACTTTTGCGCGGGCGAAGATAGCTGGCTAGCTCGTAGTAGCACCAGCGACCCAGGCACATCTGAAGTCAGGGATGGTAATGGAAAACCACGACGCAGTAAAAGCAAGCGTCGAAATAATGAAGATAGCCCAGCCAACACGGCGGTAAACGCCGGAATCAGGGGCTCTCGACCCGGTCAGTGGAAGAAGCCTTTCAAAGGCAACAGAGATGGACCATGCAGCCTCAACAAGATTCTAGACAAATTATGTCAGATTCACGGCACCTCCAACAAACCTGCGAATCACACCAACAGAGAATGCTGGGTCTTCAAGCAGGCCGGCAAGCTAAACGCCGAACACAAGGGGAGGGAGACACCAAGTGAAGACGAGGATGAGCCTCGTCAGCAAAGCACTGGGGGACAGAAAAAATTCCCACCAGATGTCAAAACAGTGAACATGATTCACGTAACAGAAAGAAAGGGCAAACATGCATTCCAAGACACATGGGCCGTAGAGCCCGTCACCCCCAAGTTCAACCCTTGGTCGGCCCGCCCAATCACCTTTGATCGCAGGGATCACCTGACAAGTATCCGACATGGAGGATTGGCTGCCTTGGTGCTAGACCTAATTATTGACGGGTACCATCTCACCCAAGTCGTCATGGACGGCGGCAGTAGTCTTAATCTGATATATCAGGACACAGTCCACAAAATGGGGATAGACCCGACAAGAATCTGCTAAAATACTACTACCTTTAAAGGGGCAATACCATGCCCAGAGGCCCGCTGTACGGGCTCTCTAGTACTATAGGTTGTATTCAGTTCGCCCGACAACTTTCGAAGTGAAAAGTTAACCTTCGACATCGCTCCATTCCGAAGCGGCTATCAAGCACTACTCGGAAGAACAACTTTCGCTCGTTTTAATGCAGTACCGCATTACGCTTCTCTTAAGCTTAAGATGCCCGGTCCACGTGGCATCATCACAGTTAATGGAAATATTGAGCATTCCTTACGCGCGGAAGAACGTGTGGCGGCTTTAACAGCCGAACACTAAACGGCCTCTCCAATCAGAATAAATGATTGGTCGTCAAGACCGCGGACACGGCTAGACGAGTCCGGCACATTACTAGCTGTAACAGCTTAAAACTGAGATCGGTTTGATGATTATACCCCCATAGGCGGTACCAGGGGCTTCCCGCGTGTAAAAAGGATTAGTTCGGCTCAACTTTAGTTATCTTGAATTTTAATGGTTTATTGAGAATAACCAATTTTTCACACGACAACTTTCACCTAAGTTCTTCTCTTTTACAGATGACAATTGTGCTACACCCTTCCAGGATACGGCACAACGGAGACACAGGCGCAGACATGCAGCAGGGACCCGCTCAAAGGTTTCTTTTTAGATTAAGACCCTGTGTAAACCTTTTTTACTGTATTTTGTT
Source organism: Triticum monococcum (assembly GCA_034509565.1). Lineage (NCBI taxonomy): Eukaryota > Viridiplantae > Streptophyta > Magnoliopsida > Poales > Poaceae > Triticum > Triticum monococcum. Next base: position 823,035,872 of record CM067843.1, read on the forward strand.
GCTTCACATCCTCCAGATACTCAGTATAACCGAGAAGGATGCTGACGTTATTGGCATTTTGCCATGTCAGAATAATGCACGTACCTGGACACTCGGGGTTCATTATCAAGGGTGTTGCTCAGCCCGGTACATGTTCTAAAGACTGAATACCTTAGGGAGTGTTCGGCGTCGCGAGTTTGGCCTTATATACATCAGCTCCGAATCATGTCTTTGGTTAAATGTTGGGTTTGCCCGGCTCCCACATTTTGCTACCTTACGTTCCGCTCTATCGGCTAAGGTGGCACCGGGAGAACTACTGCGATTGTGCCCTGGTTCATTCGGATGAGCACCTTAGTAGAGAAAGCCGAAAACTGAATGTCATGATAAAGCGTGAGAATGGTCAACCACTTGATGACGTAGCAGAATCTTCGGGATTCCTCCGCATTAACAAAGGGCCGGTTTTCCCGGCCATGTACGTACGCGCACCGTATTCGGATAGCCGTGGAAATACCAGGGGCTATATAGTAGCCCCACTTTAAAACTCCTATGGTTAAGTGAAAGTTTTAAAGCAATATAGTCTGATTGCCTCGTTCACTGCGCTACCACCTCCTTAATGGACCAAGATATTGGATCAAGTGTGAAGACGCGCTTTTGCGAACACCCCCGCATTATATGCGTGGGGGCTGAAGCCGACGACTGCAAACTTGCAGGATATATATATATATATATATATATATATATATATATATATATATATATATATATATATATATATATACATACATACATAAACGACCGCACAGGAGGCATAATAATACTTTCAGGCAAAAGTATAAACATAGCCTTTATAATTCAAATAACATTGTTCTTACAATGGGGATACGTGTCACTAAAACATAATATTCTTCGAGCACTGAGCCTCTATTAAACGAGCGCCTTCAAGGACTTATCCAAAGTAGTGCTCGGTCGATACTCGACCGACGGCCAAACTTTGGGTTGCAATAGCGGTGGCCTCCATCTCTGCCTAGCATGTCTTGACACGAGCAAGAGCCATCCGCGCACCCTCTATGCACGCCGACCTCTTCATAGCATCGATATGCGGCACAACACCAAGGAATTGTTGCACTAAGCCAAAATAACTATTCAGCCTTGGTCCTTCCGGCCAAAGATGATCCACAACAGACCTCATGGCAAGCCCGGACAACCTATGGAGCTCGGCCCACTCGGCCATTCGCTCAATTAACAGCAGTGGATGCACTAGAACATTGAACTGTGATCAGAGCAACTTTTCCACTTCACGATCTTTTTGATCTTTGAAAAACTCGGCCGCATCAGTAGCCCTCGCCGCCAAATCCACGTATGCGTCTGCAGAACTCCATAATTGATCAAGAGGGGCATACTTAGGATCTCCAAACTTCGTACGCAACAAAAAGGGCTTCCTAGCCGCGATATCTCCGGCTTGACGTAGCTCCTCCGTCGCCGCTCTAATTTTAGAGCGGGCGTCCTTGGCTGCTACCATGGCCTTCTCCAGGTCCGTCATCTTCGTTCGAATTTCCTTTCAAGAAGCTCGTAAAGGTCGGTGGCATCTTTCAACTCAATAGCCATCTTGGCTATTTTATCCTTGCTTTGGCAATGCGCAGCCTGTTCGGCTCTCAGCTCTTCGACCACCTTTAGAGTAGCCGCATCACTCTTCCTGGCTTATTCCTTGGCTCGGGCAAGTTTCGCCCAAACGGTCTCCACGGTGGCAGCCCCATCTGCAGTCATAACATATTAAAGATACTAGCATCATGCTCCTCTTAATATATGTTGATCACCGGAGAAAACACATACCCTGTGCCTCGTCAAGCCGCTTGTTTACAAGCACGATCTCGACATCTGCCGCATCAAGTTGCCGCTTCAGCTCGGCAAACTCACCAGTCTGGCTAGCCACCGGACCTTCAGCCACCTGCACATGAAGGCGGCATGATTATTACTTGGTTTTAGTGTACAAAAAGAGGGGTACACTTTTTGTACCGCTATAACTGTGCACGGGCAGTCTGAGCCACGGGCACCACCACACCAAGCACGGCAAGGGAGGTGAGCCAGGGTAAGACCGAAGATCAAGAGAACTAGAACAACGCCAAGACCAAGACCACGAAGAGCGAAGGATACGAGGTGGACTCCCCCGGCAAGATCCTTGCCGGGAAGAAGTTTTGGCGACCCCGGCAAGACCCTGCCGCAGCGGCTCGCCCCGCAGTTATGGAGTAAATCACCCTTGAGGCCACTGCCCCCATGGGGCAAGGATTCGGGAGACGTCCCCGTGGTGGCATGCAGATATTTGTGAAGACATTCAAGATCAGATACGCACTATAGAAGATGACAACCCTTGGCGGGATCCCAACCAAGGAAGGCCACAAGGCCCCCGGCAAGCGCCTTGCCGGGGACGACAGCAGGCGCCTCGGCAAGACCCTTGCCGGGGCCCCGGCAAGGCCCTTGCCGAGGACACCCACAGGGCCACCATCAGGCCCACACCGACTAAACCTCCACCACCGCATGCATGCAGCTGCCGCCCCAACCAGCTGGGCAGGCACCTGCGTGGCGGCATGCAGATCTTCATGAAGACCCACCATTGCGCCACCTCAGCTGCCTGCCTACCTACAAGGCATCACAGGCATCGCTGGCCAGGGCGCGTGTCGACACAAGGAGGAGCCACGACGGACGAGACAGGTTTCTCCCCCATCACCGATAAAGCAAGGACACCTAAGCAAGACGCATTAAATGCGCCTTGTCATGTAATGCGAGGGATAACCTCGTATCACTGTACCCTTTCCACCTCCTGTGTGCCACTGTGGCTACCCCTTTTTCTATAAAAGGAGGCCCAAGGCGACCAGAGGAAGGATTCGGTTTTTTGGAGCTCCTCACGCCCCATAGCTAGCTCAAGAACACAGATATACAATCCACCAAAGCAGGAGTAGGGTTTTACGCATCCTCGCGGCCTGAACCTGGATAAATGAACCGTGTGCTATTTGTTTGATCCGCTCTTCTCACGACCCCGCGCCCCGCTAACCGTAGTAGGGATTCTTGTGATCCCATAGGTGTCGTTCCCACAGACATCTTTGGCGCGCCTGGTAGGGGGCGCAGTTGTGAGAATCGGCTTTAGCAGTTAGTTCGACGCTTCTTCATCATCATGGGGCCCAAGAAGAAGACGACGGTGGCGGTTGGCCAGTCGGAAGCCGGACAGCCCGTCCCAACGCGGGCGAGCAGTGGACCGGTCGCAGAAAGGACCCGGGGCATCGTTCGCGAACATCAACACCATCCCAGTAGCCGGAGTTTGGGAGGCGGCGATGTTTGTGCGCCTGGTAAACGGGCCACATGTCGCCAAATCCAAAGGCAGAGCCAGGCCCTCCGCGGGTGGAGCGGGGCCTTCCAAGGTCATCGCCACCCCGTCCGAAGGCGGCGCAAGGGCCTCCAAGACCCCCACGCAGGCACTGACGGTGCTCTCCTCCCAGGCAGCGCGCGATGAACGGCGTAATCACACCGAAGATCTGGGGCGTCGCCGCGGGAAGAGCCCTGAGCGCCACTCCCGGGACATAGAAGACCTACCCACTCGCCGAGACGCTGGTGAAAATGGCATGCGACCGCAGGGTCGTGATAGAGCTCCTTCTGACATGGTCAGAAGTCGAGGCGCGTCGCGATCCATGCAGGTTTCGCTGCCACCGACGCCAGCAGAGGCCCTGGCGCGTGCGCAGTTGCTCCTCGACTTTCCTCCCACTACAGGGAAACTCGACGAATGGAGAGCCGCTATCCGAAGCCTTGTTGCGGTGGCCAACAAAGACGAACCAAGTCCGATGGGGCCCCCAGGTCGATGCTCCGATGGAGTCCCATGCACTAGTGGCGGGAAAGCCGGCGGCGCCGCGACCACGGTGCATTCGCCTCCTCCTCGCCCGGTACCACGGACGCCAGCTCGTCATGACATCACGGGCGACGACATCTCCATAGCATCGTCTGACCCGCGGACCCACTGTGACCAACGCCAAGTCCTTCAGGAGCGATCCCGTGAAGACGCTCGGACCACTATCGAGCGCCGGCGCGGAGCGCGCCACCAGTCAGATAGGCGAGCAGGGCCTGCTACGAACCACTCGGCCCTGGAGAGCCCTGTAGGCTTACCTTACGAGGTAGGCTGTCCGGCTTTTACCCGTGAGCTGCGGCAGTTCCAGTGGCCCACTCACCGCACCTTCAAACCTGACGTTGGCAAGAAGTACAACGTCAAGACCCACCCGTCGGAGTTCCTCAGCATCTACACCATCGCGATGCAAGCTGCCGGAGCCCGCGATGATAAGGTGCTTGCGAATTACTTTCCATTGGCTCTTAAACCCAACGCCATGTCGTGGTTGATGCACTTGCCAGTAGACTCTATTTCCTCCTGGTCAGACTTGTGCCATGAGTTTGTGGGCGCCTTTACTGGAGGTCACCAAGCCCATGGCCAAGCAAGCGACCTGCACGTCATTCCACAGAAGGGAGGCGAGAGTCTGCGCAAGTATATACAGAGGTTCAGCCGGGTATAATACAATATCCCCGATGTCCACCCTGCCGCCATCATCAGCGCGACGTGCGTAACCGCAAGATGCGCGAAGAACTGGCGATGAACAAGGTGAAAGATGTGGCAGAACTCTATGCTCTTGCCGACAGATGTGCCCGAGCTGAAGAGGGAAGGAAGTACCCCGGCAAAGATGCCGGCGTGGAAACCGACTCCTCAGATGAGGATACTGCTGCCCCGGTGAAGAAAGGCCGGCGCCGCAATAGGAAGCGCAAAGGTAAAGCCGTGCTTGCCATCGAGGGATCTGACGACACTGGCTCCGCCAAGAAAACCAAGGTAGATGACCCCGGCAAGGAAATTGCCGGATGTGTCGCCTGCCGGGCCTTTGCGGCTGCCGAGAAGCCAGGAAACTCCGACAAGCAATACTGCAAGATCCATCACACCAAAGGCCATGCTCTCTAGGACTGCCGACATGTTGAGCTCCTTGCAGAGAAACAGAGGGCTGAATATGAGAGGCGGGACAAGGAGAAAGGCCAGGACGGTGCTGAGGGGTCCGGCAAGAAGCGTGACGGCCAGGCGGGCCGTCGCGGCAAAGATAAACAACAGGAAAGGCCCGCCTGGGGCCGTGACAAAAAGTTAGAAGACGATGATCGCGAAGAGGACGATGAGTCTGGCGACCAAGAATTTCAGAAAGCTACAGAGGCCATGTGTGTCGATGGTGGCGCCTACCTGCATACCTCTCACCGCCAGCTTAAACAGTGGGCGCGTGAGATTACAGCGGCAAAGCCGTCGTTTGATGGCCAAAGGCCACTGAAGTGGTCCAGCACACCTATCATCTTTGACACTGAGGATCACCCTGACCGCACTACTGCGGTCGGGTGCTTGCCATTGTTGGTTTCACCAACAATACGGAACCTCAAGGTGACAAAGATGCTAGTCGATGGCGGGGCCGGTCTGAACTTAATCTCGCCTGCCGTGGTCGAGAAATTGCAGATTCCTAATGAAGACCTCAAAGAGACGGGCACGTTTCAGGGGGTCAGCCCGGGAAGAAGTCAACCAAAGGGAAAGGTCACGTTGCCCGTGACTTTTGGGAGTGATCTGAACTACAGGAAAGAAAGGATTGTGTTCGACGTTGCCAAGATCCCCTTGCCTTACAACGGGATCCTTGGCCGCCCAGCGCTGGCCAAGTTCATGGCGGCGTCACATTACGCCTACAACACCCTGAAGATGTCGGGGCCTGTGACGATCATCACTGTCCCATCAGACAAGAAGGATGCGCTAATCTGCACTGACCAACTCTACCAACAAGTAGTTGCAGCAGCCGCCACTACTAAGGCGCATGCTCCTGCCGATGGAGCCCCGGGAAAGCAAAAGAAGAAGGCCGGTGAGACCTCAGGCACCCACTCCGGCAAGCGCTCCTCTTCGGAGTGTAGCGCTCCCGTCGAGGATGTGCCAGAGAGCTCCGCCGATAGGAACAAGAAGTCTAGGGCCACACTGCCGGGGACCAAGAAGGTTTATGTTAAGAAAGACGGCACTGGAGGAGCTTTTACTATAAGATCCACCCTTGACGACAAATAGGAAGGCGCACTCGTCACCTTCCTGCGGGGGAATGTTGATGTGTTTGCATGGCAAGCATCCGACATCCCCGGCGTTCCCAGGGAGGTGATTGAGCACCACCTTGCCGTCTATCCTCATGCGCGCCCGTCAAGCAGAAGGTCAGAAAGCAAGCTTTGGAACGACAAGAATTCATCACAGAGGAGATCCGGAAGCTGGAAGCAGCGGGTTTGGTAAGAGGAGTGCTCCACCCAACGTGGTTGGCCAATCCGGTGGTATTGCGCAAGGAAAATGGGAAGTGGAGGCTGTGTATTGATTACACAGATATCAATAAGGCTTGTCCCAAAGACCCCTTCCAGTTGCCACGCATCGACCAGATTGTTGACTCCATAGCTGGGTGTGATCTGTTGTCATTCCTCGATGCCTACTCCGGCTACCACCAGATCTTCATGACAAGAGCAGACGAAGAGAAAACGGCATTCAGCACCCCATGTGGTACGTATTGTTTTACACGGATGCCTTTCGGGTTGAAGAGTGCTGGTTCAACGTTTGCAAGGGTGGTCCAGATTGGTTTCGAACCCCAGCTCCATAGAAATATGGAAGCCTGTATGGATGATATAGTGGTCAAAACCAAGAATAGGGCAACTCTCATATCAGATTTGCAAGAAACATTTGCAAACCTACGCAAGATCAATCTCAGGCTAAACCCTGAGAAGTGCGTCTTCGGCGTCTCATCTGGCAAGCTTCTCAGGTTCTTTATGTCACAGCGTGGGATAGAGGCCAATCCGGACAAGATCAAAGCCGAGTCATGGCGGAGTTCGTTGCAGAATGGACCGCGACGCCGGACGAAGAAGCCCAAGAGACTGCTCTCCCCGGCAAGGAGGCAAGTTGCGACTGGATCATGTACTTTGATGGAGCTTTCTCCTCACAGGGCGTCGGGGCTGGCGTACTGCTTGTCGCGCCCACCGGAGAGCACCTCAAGTACGTGATCCAGATGCACTTCCCCAGGGAAGTGTCGACAAATAATACCACAGAGTACGAAGGGCTGCTTGCCGGTCTTAGGATCGTGGCAGACCTCGGAATCAAGAAACTCGTCGTCAGAGGCGACTCGCAACTTGTCGTCAAGCAAGTCAACAAAGATTACCAGTGTCCGTTGATGAAGGCCTACATCGATGAAGTGAGAAAGCTGGAAGAGCGTTTTGATGGTATACAGGCGGAGCACGTTCCCCGAGCAGAGAACGACATTGCCGACTACCTGTCAAAGCACGCTGCCCTCAAGCTACCTGTGGAACCAGGTACCTTTGTGCTTCAGCTAACTCAACCATCCGTTGATCCATCAACAGAGTGAAACAAGAGGAGGAAATCAGGGCCCGGCAAGTACTTTCCCGGCAAGCTCCCCGGAGCCACCGACAAGGATGTTGCTGGGAACACTGAACCCGCCGTGGGACGGCTAGCTCCGGCGGAGCGTCAAGCTCTTGCCGTCAAGACAGCCGCTCCTATAGCGGAGGAAATGCCTTTAGTCCTCGCCGTCGAGCCCAGGCTCCAGTGTGGGCACAGCATACCGTCCGATTCCTCCAAACAGGGGAACTTCCTGAGGAGCAGGAAGAAGCAGAAAGAGTAGCCCGTCGCTCTACTATGTACCAGTTCGTCGATGACGTCCTCTACAGAAAGAGGTCGAACAACGTGAAATTGAAGTGTATCCCTCGAGAGGAAGGACTGGGGCTGTTGGCGGACATACATGGAGGCATATGTGGATCCCACATCGGGTCAAGGGCCCTTGCCGGCAAAGTGTTTCGGCAAGGCTTCTTATGGCCCACCGCCCTCCAGGATGCAATGACACTAGTCACCAGATGTGAAGCGTGTCAGTACCATTCAAAGAAGCTTCATCAACCAGCTCAAGCCCCTCAAACCATTCCTCTCTCCTGGCCTTTCTCGGTCTAGGGGCTTGACATACTGGGCCCTTTCCCCCGCGCTGTCGGGGGCTTTGAGTACTTGTACATTGCGATCGACAAGTTCACAAAGTGGCCAGAAGTGGAAGCAGTGAGGAAGGTCACAGCACAGTCAGCCGTCAAGTTCTTCAAAGGACTGGTGTGACGTTTTTGTGTACCCAATAGGGTTATCACCGACAACGGTACGCAATTCACAAGCCACACCTTCATGCAATACATTCAAGACCTCGGCAGCAAGGCCTGTTTCGCTTCCATTGCTCACCCCCGAAGCAATGGTAAAGCTGAGAGGGCAGATGCTGAAGTACTGCGGGGCCTGAGGACAAAGACCTTTGATAGGCTGCACAAGAGTGGAAGGCGCTGGATTGATGAATTGCCGGCGGTTCTTTGGTCAATCAAAACGACACCAAATCAAGCCACCGGCCAGACACCCTTTGCCCTGGTATACGGGGCAGAAGTAGTTCTCCCCACGGAACTCATATATGGGTCACCTCGAGTACTCGCTTATGACGAGCTTGAGCAAGAGAAATTGCGGCAAGATGACGCAACGCTCCTTGAGGAAGATCGTCTTCGGGTGGCTGTGAGAGTAGCGCACTACCAGGAAGCCTTGCGCCACTACCATAGCTGCAAGGTTCATGCCTAAAGCTTTGAGGAAGGCGAACTCGTTCTTCGGCGCGTACAATCGACCAAGAATTCCAACAAGTTGATGCCAAAGTGGGAAGGCCCTTACCGGGTAATACGAGTCACCAGGCCTGGCACAGTCCGCCTGGAGACCGAAGATGCTGTTCCGGTGAGTAATTCCTGGAACATTGAGCATCTTCGCAAGTTTTACCCGTGAGGCGCGGCTTGCCGGGCCCCCCGGCAAGCCACCTTTTGTACGAGCCTTGCCGATGATGCATGTAACCCTTTGTACAAAGCCAGGCGCAGACCCTGAGCATAAATAAATGAAGCGCTGGCGCCCTAAGTTATAGCATGCATGCTAGGTCGAGTCTCGTCCTTGTTTAGGGTTGATAGTGCTTAGCGGTGGCTAACCCCTAGCTTAGAGGTCGAGTGTGCGTCTCTTTGTCTTCCTTTTGTCTTCTTTGGTTCACAGGACACACAGATATCCGCGCCGAACCACTTGGAAAAAAGGGGAGAGGAACAGACCAGCATCTAGCCCCCGTGTCGGTGTCAAAACCGGCGGATCTCGGGTAGGGGGTCCCGAACTGTGCGTCAAGTCTGGATGGTAACAGGAGACAAGGGACACGATGTTTTTACCCAGGTTCGGGCCGTCTCGATGGAGGTAATACCCTACTCCTGCTTGATTAATATTGATGATATGGGTAGTACAAGAGTAGATCTACCACGAGATCAAGGAGGCTAAACCCTAGAAGCTAGCCTATGGTATGATTGTGTATGAAGATGGTTGTCCTACGGACTACAACCCACCGGTTTATATAGACACCGAATAGGGTTAGGGTTACACAGAGTCGGTTACATTGGTAGGAGATCTTGAATATCCGCATCGCCAAGCTTGCCTTCCACGCCAAGGAAAGTCCCATCCGGACACGGGACAACGTCTTCAATCTTGTATCTTCATAGTCCTGGAGTCTGGCTGAAGGTATTGTCCGGCTATCCGAACACCCCCTAATCTAGGACTCCCTCAGTAGCCCCTGAACCAGGCTTCAATGACGACGAGTCCGGCGCAGATTGTCTTCGGCATTGCAAGGCGGGTTCCTCCTCCAAGCCCTTTATAGAAGATTGTAAACACCAAAAATAGTGTCCGGCTCTGCAAAATAAGTTTCCACATATTGCCATAGAGAGAATAACACTAACACAAATTAAATCTGCTGACGTATTCCACAGTGCGTCATCACACTACGGCGAAGTTCTTTACAAATCGTTTTTACTTTTCCACCTCAGCACATTTTGCGAGGCAGTTTCCTTGGCACGTCCTGTCGAAGCAGAGATCGCGTGCCCCTTTTAATGGGATTCTCATCAATACGGGCGTGGGTAACCCAACCACGCCATTTACCACGGCGCTTGGGAGGCAAGCGAGTTTTATTAGGTAGGTGGGGACGCATAACCGGACCCGCCCATATAAGGTGATAAGGATCCACCTTTTTTACCTACGCCTTCTTCCTCCTTTGCCAATCCATCTATTGTGCACTCAAGCTCCAGTGCCCAAGCCCGCACTTCCCACCTCAACCTTCTCCAGCAATGTCCGGAGTGGGAGGCAAGTGGATGGTCTCCTCCATCATGGAGGTTCAAGTGAAAAAGCTGAGGAAGGCTGGATACCTGTCCAAGGACATCCTGCACCGGCTTCCCGAGAAGGGGCAGCTTCTCCCCACCCCAAGGCCCCATGAGAGGGTAGTTTTACTTCCCCACTTCCTCCGCGGACTGGGTTTTCCACTCCACCCATTCGTCCAGGGACTCATGTTCTACTACGGCTTGGATTTCCACGATCTGGCCCCGAACTTCATCCTCAACATCTCGGCATTTATCGTCATGTGTGAGGCATTTCTCCGCGTCCACCCCCATTTCGGCCTCTGGCTCAAGACTTTCAACGTCAAGCCCAAGGTGGTGTGCGGCAGCCAGGCGGAGTGCGGAGGCGCAATGGCGGGAAAGATGGCCAACGTCCTCTGGTTCGAGGGCTCCTTTGTGGAGACCCTAAAGGGGTGGCAAGCAGGGTGGTTTTACATCACCGAGCCACGCGATCCGAAATAGGTCACAGCCCCCGAGTTCCGATCCGGACCCCCCACGCGGCTTATGTCCTGGAAAGAGACGGGCCTGTCATGGGGCAAAGAAGAAGAGGTGACCGGATTGCAAACTTGCATCCAGTCCCTGGTGAACAAGCCAATCCGGCTTGTTAATATAGTCCAGGTTATGCTCGTCCGCCGGATCCTCCCGTGCCAACAACGGGGCTTCAATTTGTGGGAGTTCGACCCGGCGCAGCACCAAACCCTCAATAGGCTCTTCGACACGACGTACGAAGATGCTTGGAAGGTGCTTTTCAAGGGCGCCGAGGCTCCCGCATCCGCCTCCAAGGATCGCAGATATAGCTCGCAGTGTCACGCTAGCGAGGTAAGCTATCTTCACCTTTTATAGGATATTAAGCTCTGTTTTCCGGATACAACTGAGGTAGCGACCCTCAAGCAGGCGCTATCTGAGGCCGAAAAGAAAGCGGCCGAGGAGCGCACCGAGCGAGAAAGACTTGGGGCTTAGGTTGGCGAGGTGCAGCAAGAGCTGCAGGCTCTCATGAAAAAACATGAGAGCTTGGAGCTTGAGTCAAAGGCGCAAGCATCCGAGCTCGCGTCGGCCCTTGAGACCGCCAAGGGTGCCAAGGCCGAAGCCCAAAAGGCCCTCCAAGAGTTGGAGGAGATGAAAAAGATAGCAGCGGGTAAGGCATTCTTGATGCAAAGTAGAAATATAAAAGTAAACTACTTGTCACTTACCCGAATCCGGAGTTCTCCAGGGGCGTTTGCAGATCTTCCCCGCAGCGTATCCGACTCCGCCACATTCTACCGAGCTGAAGAGGGCAGCTCGACGGAGAGTGTGTTCCGGTCTTAGTATTCTGAGGCCGGACACCCTGTGCCCTTGAGCGACCAGCTTAAACAGCTGTTCGAGCTCCACAAGGCGGCCGAACAAGCCATGAAAGGCTTCATAGTTCGGCTGTGGCCTAGAGAGGCCTGCCAGGGAGCTACTTCGGGCTGGTGCGGCGGCTGGTGGAGGCCTGTACAAGGCTCGACGTCGTCAAGCGCTCCGTCTGCATCAAAGGTGCCCGACGGGCCCTTGCCCGTGCAAAGGTGCACTGGGGTAAGCTGGACGGTGAGAAGCTTGTGAAGGACGGGCCGCCGGCTGGGAAGGAGCATCGCAAGCCCGAGAACTACTACAAGGATGTTCTTGCAGGTGTCCGCCTTGTGGCGGATGAATGTACCAAAGATTTAATTTTTCAATGAACTCACTCGTGTTTTATCCTGTGCGCTGAAAACTTGTTCATATGCGCCAAGCAATGCTTATTGAATTTAAAATATTATTTTCTGTGCGGCCGTTTATCAAAAATTGAGAGATGGCCAGTCATCGGCTTCTGCCCCCATGCCACTAGTGCTGGGGTGTTCGGGATAAACCTGAGCGCTCTTTTTCCCATAGTTGGGTCCTTCGAGGGAGGCGCTCAGCACAACGAACCAGGCAATCGGACTATAATGTTTGAACACTCTCACTTAGCCATAGAACTTTATAATTTTAAATTTCGGCGAAGCCCCTAGTTCGGAAGACCGAGTTCGGGGTGCTATCCACGCCTTGGACGGACAAAGCCGGCTCCTCGCTCGAAGCGGCATAAGTCTTTAGGGACTCGAAAAACCTCTCGAACAGCGACCGGTCTCTCGCCTTATCATGACAGTCAGTTTTAGCTTTCTCCACTGAGGTGCTTAACCCAGCCGAACCGGGGCACAATCGCAGTGGTTCTCCTAGTGCTACATTAGCCGATATAGCGGAACGTAAGCCACCAAAACATAGGAGCCAGGCAAACCCAACTATTGTGTAACATCCCTAGCCTTGCCATGCACTTGGACTAGCTTGGTTACTGCATCATGTCTAAATTTCTTTTAAACTTGAAATGGGGATTGTTCAAACCCTAGCACCAGATCAAATCAAATAGGTTCAACTTAAAATAATCTTCAATGAACCCAAAATGCCTTTGGAAATGTTCATGATTTTTGATAAAGGTGAAAACCTCTGCCAAAAATGATGAGCATATTTCTTGGCCATTTATGGATTTTTGAATAAACTCATATTGTATTTGAACTGGGGCATTTAAATTCTATAAATATTTTAAATGCTCTAATAATTCTGAAAAGTGGTTGAGGGCTGTTGGGAATAATCCAGTATGTGCCCACAATCTATTTCAGGATTTTATAAAGTGGTTTAGTATTTTACTAAATCCAAAAACAAAGACAGAAATTAGAAAACAAAAACAGAAAGAAGTAGAAAGGATAGAATCTCACCTGGGCCACTTACCTGGCGGCCCAGCTGCACTGGCCCAGCTGACTAGCGCTGCCAGTCGTCGTCTCCACCGCTCCAGAAGGACGCCGAGCGTGTCCTCGCCGTGCACACACACGCGCCCGTGCCACCTCCTGCTTCCGCCGCTTCTGGAGCCAGCCCCGAGTGCCACGCACTCCCCCTCGCCCCCCTGCACCTCTCCTCTCTCCCCTGGATCCCAACCCCTCCTCTGCTCCCCTCTCGCGCGCACCACCGAGCAAAGCTTGTCGCCACTCGTCGTCGTTGTTGTGGCCACCAGCATCCCCACGCCCAGCAAGCGCCCCCACGAGCTCCGCCTCGACTCCGTAGAGCCGCACGCCAAAGCACGCGACCCCGGGAGGCCAGCAACGTCGCCATCGCCGTCATCTTCCACCTCGGGCTCCGGCCACCATCGTCGTCGATCCGCCGCACGCAGGACGTCCCCGAGCCCACTAACCATCCCTACGGTACCTCTGTGAGCTCCGCCACCGTTTCCCCCTCTTCCCCGCTTCATTTGATCACCGTAGCCGTCGCTCCCTTGATGACCGAACTGCGGCGCCGCCCGAGCTCGCCGGCGACGAGGCACCGGTGACCAAATGGTCCCGTGCATATCCCCGTTGGCCTTGCGAGTTCTTGTAGAGCCCGTAGGTACTAACTGCTAGCTTCTCCGCGCGCTGCGTCGTCGGTTTCGTTGACGTCCGAGCTCCGGTCGCCACTGACCTCGACGCCGTCGTTGTTTTCGGCCGCCCTAGCAGGTGCCGCTTGCACCGTTGGATGCGCGCATTCTCCAGCAACGCGTAGATGCCCTCCGCCGCGGGTTTGGTCGCCCGTGGGAGAAACCCGAGCCGTTCCGCCGTCACTGACCTCGCCGACGGCTAACTCCGGCTGTGCCGACGTGGCACAGCCATTAGCAGCTAATTGCGGTATTAATTAACCTCCGCTGAAACTGACAGCCGGGCCCCACATCCTAACTAACTGGCTAACTAAACTAGATTAAGTTTAATCTAATTACCCTGGACCCACGCGTCAGCATTGACTATGCTGACGTGTCAGTTGACTGTCCCCACATGTCATGTTGACTTTGCTGACGTGGGCGTTGACCGAACCCACCTGACAGTGTCACTAACCAGCCCCAATCACTGACCAGTGGACCCCATTGGTCAGGTTTGACCTGGAGGCGCCCTGTTGACCTGCTGACATCACCCTGACGCTATGCTGATGCAATAATTCATTTACTGGATTTATTCTTTTACAGGAAATTCCAGAAAATGCCCAAAACTTCTAAAATTCACAGAAAATCAACCGTAACTCCAAATGAAATAATTTATATATGAAAAATTATCAGAAAAATTCAAGGAATCCATCTGTACCATTTTCATGCATGTTTGAACAATGTTTGTCCTCTGTTTTGGACAAAACAAATAAAGGGCATTTAAATAATCATATATGGGGTTGGAATTTGAATCTTGTACTCAAACCAACTTCATTTAAATCATAGCTAGATGCATTAGCTCAAATCACAGCATATTGCCATGTCATGATCATGCATCATATTGTTGCATTGCATTGATTGTGTCCTTCTCTGTTTGCCGGTAACTGTCCCCTCTTAGTCGACGATGTTTCCGACGATGTGATCGATGACACCGATGAAGAGCTATATTGTCTTCAGAAGTGCCAGGCAAGCACAACCCCCTTGTTCATTCCGATACAATCCCACTCTCTTGCTCCTGCTCTCTTTTACTGCATTAGGACAACAACGATTCATCTGTTACTTGTTGCGGTAGTTGAACCCCTTATCCTCTGCATGACCTATCATTGCCACAGTAATTAGATGAAACCCACTAGCATGAGTAGGAGTTGTTTGAGCCCTGATGTGCCTACTCATTCATGCTTGTTTGTCATGCCTGCTACTGCTTAGAGTTGAGTCAGGTCTGATTCATCGGGAATGAATTGGAATGTGGTGAACATGTCCTACTGTTGAGAGTTAAGTGTGTGAACACGATTTGGTAAAGGTAGCGGTGAGAGGCCATGTAGGAGTACATGGTGGATTGTCTCATTGCAGCCGTCCTCAGGAACTGAGTTCTGTGTTTGTGATCCATGAAAAGCTACTACCACGCATTGGAATGCTTAAGTGCCCCTCTCGAGTTATTAATCAACCTGATCTCTGTCCAGGAGTTGCAACTAGTTTTTGGTGTTTGTAGGTAGTGTTAGTAGTCTACCAAGTGGCACCCGGTACAGGTGGGCTTGGGACAGACTAGGCACAGTGGCCCAGTGTACCAAGTGGCACCCGGATGGTGGGCTTGGGAACCCTGTACACATCTTTTGGGGCCGTGAGCGACACCCCGTCTGGATCTCCTTGCGGATGGAACCCGAATAGGCGATAAACCTGGACTAGAGACTTGTTGGTTAGTCAGGTCGTGGCCGACACCCTCGCCCGGCTTCCGCTTGAAGGTTGCCGAGGTACATGACGTGTACAGGGCGGTAAGTGGCGAGAGCGTGTGTGAAGAAGTACACCCCTGCAGGGTTATCATTATCTATTCGAATAGCCGGATTCCTCGGATATGGAAACTTGGACCCCTTGCATAGTTCATAGACAGGTGAAAGTGGATACCCTAAAACTCGCAAGGTAAGCGTGAGTGCTATGGATGGCCTTCTCGTAGGGAAACGGGAGCGGATCCATAGTGGTGTATTGGTATGGTGAATTTGTGGACTCGTGTGCGCCACCTCAAAAGAGTTACTTGCAGTCGTAGTTCAGGTTAGCCACTGAGTCAAAGCTGGCTTGCTGCAGTTGAACTCCACCACCCCCTTTGTTGATACCGATGCATATGTAGTTAGTTCTGATGTAAGTCTTGCTGGGTACATTTGTACTCACGTTTGCTTAATTTATGTTTTGCAGAGAGACTCCAGTCTCCCTAGTAGTTCCGCGTGGACTTCGACGTTTAGCTTGATACCTCAGCTACGATCTTGTGCCCTCGACAGGATCTGGTAGATAGTCAGGCTTCTTAGCCTTTTTCATTTATAGATGTCTGTACTCAGACATGTTAAGCTTCCGCATGTGCGTTGCATTGTATGCTATGATTGTTGGGTCATGAGACCCATGCTTGTAATATCTGGCTCTTCGGAGCCTAATGAATAACTACTTGAGTCGTAGAGTCTTGTTGTGATGCCATGTTGTATGTACTCATATCGGGCATATTGTCTGTATGATTGAAATGCTTGGTATGGGTGGGATCCGACAATCTAGTTGTTTATCCTTGGCAGCCTATCATATGGGGAAATGTGGTCTAGTGTTTTCTAAGCGATAGTAGTCCGCTACAGCCCGGTTCACCGGAGTCCTGCTAGCCCAGCACTACTGCTCAGGACACTTGACTGGCCGGCATGTGATTCACTTCATTCCTGTGTCTGTCCCTTCGGGGAAATGTCACGCGGTGACATCCGGAGTCCTGCCTAGCCTGCTACAGCCCGGGTTACCGGAGTCCTGTTAGCCTAGTGCTACAGCCTAGATTCACACGCTGTTGACCGACATGCTCGAGGTTGATTCATGTATGCCTGTCCCCATGGGTTAGTGCCGCTTTGGGTTCACGACTAGCCATGTCGGCCCGGGTTCATTGTCATATGGATGCTAGCGACACTATCATATACGTGAGCCAAAAGGCGCAAACGGTCCCGGGCCAGGTAAGGTGGCACCCGTGGAAATACCGTGCATGAGGCCACAAAGTGATATGATGTGTTACATGCTAGATCGGTGTGACTTCGAATCGGGGTCCCGACAGCTTTGGTATCAGAGCCTGACTGCCTATAGGATTACCAAGCCAAACTGGTCGAAGTTATGTCTAGAAATGCTTTAGTTATGTAGGGGAATTGATTGTGAAAGGGAACGTAAGGCTCTTTTTACTCCTTTATCCTATGCCCTTCTGACCTGAGTGACCCTCTTCTCTTCTACGGGGATTAAGAACTAGGCTTCTCATCCTTCTATTAGGATCATGTGTTACTAACCCGTTGACTTATAGGATTGATGGATTCATGCTGCAGTTCAGTTCCTACTACTTCCATATATTCATAACTGGCCTCAGAACCTTGATATTATGATGTTGTTAAGTGGTTATGCCACCATTTTTGCAGGTTGTCTCAAATCTTTTTGAGCAATTACAGCCGTTATGCTATCCGAGTTATCCCAGGTTTCTAAATAGTCTGATGCAATTGTAAATTCCTTCTTCCCATTCTCGATGTTCTTTTGGGCCAGATTAAGCTCACTACATGGTCTGTGAGGTACTCCGTTGCCTCGGCGTATATGTTGGAGCTACTATTATGACCATAGGTGTCTTATGAAACCATCTAGTAATCCGTCCATGTTTTGTGTTCCCAGTGTGATGAATCTAGCCACCATTCTCGAAAGCATACCGTGATTCCACTTAGTAGTAGGCATTCTACTCCTGGGTTTTGAACCCAAGATTCACCCTACTTACCTCATGTTGTTAGTATTTGCTAGTTCCTTTAGGATATTAGTAACCTTTGCGATAGTCCTCGAGGTCCGTGGTATTTCCTTCTTCCAAATACCATGAACCATTAAGGCAGAAGTTCTTTGAACCAAAAGCTCACAATCAGAGTACTCTTGAGGAGTTCTCCATCCATAATTGTGAATCTACCAGTCCTTCTTCTTCTGCATGGGTTATCTGGAAGAAACCTGTCGAACTTGGTTCGACATATTAATCTATGCATCCACAACTCAGAAAGATATATGTTCCTTTGAGTTGTCTCTCTTTAGTTGTATTCTGACCTCTGTCTATCAATTGATAGTCAGGACTAGTTGTGCATTCGTGTTCATCGATGCCTACTATTCATGTGGTCCATCAAGCCATCCTATTCAGAATGACTAGGAGAAACAAACTCCAGCACCTTATCCATATCTAGGATTGGGTCAAAGCAGTTGTAATCCGCAAATCAAATGTCAATCCAACTTTTGATTATGTTCTACCTTGGAGTATTACCATCTTTATATCAAGATTCTCATGGAAATTGCACACCATCCTATGAACTCTTGATACAGTGATACTTCTTGCCATCATTGTTCATTCTCCGGTTCCCGTGTTTTTATAACAGGAATGCCGGCAAGTGAGCCATGATGTGTGAAACCAATACTCCTAGCAACTCCGTTGCTTGGTAGTTAATGGACAATATTCTCATTCTTAGCATGTTGGTTATTAAATCATCATCCTAAGATTGATCGTGTTACCTAGTCCATTTTTCCCAGTGCACTCTTCGGTCAACGAGT
This sequence comes from Triticum monococcum, assembly GCA_034509565.1. NCBI lineage: Eukaryota > Viridiplantae > Streptophyta > Magnoliopsida > Poales > Poaceae > Triticum > Triticum monococcum. The sequence continues at coordinate 823,054,134 of CM067843.1, forward strand.
TAGGATTTTGTTAAACCCTTGCTCTGTTGATCATATCGTCTTGCCCTGAAAAGCAAGATTGTTCTCGAGCTTAGTAACATATCGGTGGTTCGTGATTTTCCGAATATCTTTTCAGAGGTATCACCAGGTTGTCACCTGACCGCTATGTTGAGTTTGTGATCAAGTTGGTTTTCCTATAAACCACCCCTTCTCCAAGAATCTGTCTTGGATACCCCTGAACTAGTTGGTTAAGCTAAACAACAACTTGGAGAGTTGGAAGTTAAAAAGCTTTGACGAATTTGGTTCTTTCCGAAGGGATATCCTTGTGTTTGTGTGTGTTGAAGAAAGATGATATCTTCATTGTTTGATCTTCGTGTTCAGCTAAGGGACCTATCATCTTATCCAAACTTTGGCTTGAGTATGGGCTATCATCAAGTCAAATCAGAACCTACGATGATCGTAATGTTGTCTTACTCGTGGTTGATCCCTCGAGCATACACCATTATATCTTTTGGTCTGACCAATGCTATCACCGTGTTCACATGATGGTGGAAGTCCAATGATATGGAAATTCCGATGAGTTGTTGTTGAGCCATCAGCAGCATTTTGTCTCCCCCATGATTCATGTTGAACATCAACCTAGTGTTGGAAACTTTGTAAGCAATGCCTTCATGTTCCGTTCATGGAGCATATGCTTGGATGGAAGAAGTGACTTCCTCGAACTCATGTGCATTTGGTGTAAGTTGCCGCCATGAATTTGGGAAAGGTTTGTTTTGTTTCCTCTGGAATCATCCCAAGTTAGTCACGCATATGTGTGAAGTACTCTATGGTTTGATAGGTTGGCCGCCTCCATTCTATATGTGTTCCTAGCACACCAAGCCACTGATTGACTTGCTCAAGGATAAGAAGTTCATCGATAAGTGCACAAGGACTTCGATATCCTCGATGATGGTTCCCCACCTGAACTCGGTAGTGTTTTATTATAAGACTACCACGTGGTCATGCTTGTCTTGGATAGCGTGTTCACAGGTTTGTAGCAGAACCAGCTCATGTTTTGGAGTTTCTGTCGTAGTTCATTCCTCGAGAATCCCACAACGTCATCTCGTCGAATTGTGTTGCAAACTTTCATTTTTCTCTCTAGACTTGATGAGTCTGGAATATCCTGACACCAACCAGATCTGAATCTCAGGCAGATATGATGGTTGGAACGTTTCTCAAGAACTATAATATTGGTCTCTCTGTAACCCGGTAAGGTGGATGTCGTGGCCAACACACCTGGCCGAGGGACTTATTATTGTAGTATCTTGATTGAGAAAGTTGGCCACCTCCCCATAAGGATTTCGTAGGATTATTCCAATAGTTGTTCCTTATGGATTTTTGTGCTCCCGAAGTCCGACCTTTACTTGATGGCCATGTTGATGCTTTTAAGCATTGACCGTGGTACCTAGTACATCAAGGAGAACATTAGAAGCGGAGTGCTAAATGTCTCTCGGTCGATCATCCAGATTGGCTTCTTTGGCATTGCTAAGGAAAAATCTGAGAAAGCGATGTCCTCCTTTGCATCTGCATCCTCCATCACCGTTCATCATGGTAGTATGATGTGTTGCCAGGATCCTCAGCATGGATGTTGGTAAAACCCTGATGAATATGGAAATGCTCAAGTTCTTGAGAGCATGCTCAGACACTAGGTTATATCCTTGGTGTCAACTGGAATGTGCCTTCCATTTGCCGAGTTGTTCTATAACTGTAGTTTCCTTTCCAAACTGAGAATGCCATTCTTTCGAATTCATTCAAACGATCATTTGTGAATTGCCTTAGGCTGGTATAGAGAGCATCAATGATCTCTGTATCAAAAGTAATTCTTTTTGCCACTTAAGGGAATAATTCTACGAATCACCTTCCCTGAGGTACCCCGTTTGGATTTATGGCAACTTCCTCGCTACTTTGAAACCCTCGTCGAATTGTTTCTTCTGTCGTTCCTCATGCATGTTTTGCCTCTCAGCTCCAGAGATGTTCCTATGTCTCATTCCGTGAGTTGATCTTGTGATCATTAAGATGATCCATCCCTGTAGAGTTATCTCGCTCTCTTGTCCTCGTGTTAGAAAGAAGAGCTCGGGAGCAAAGACGACAAGATCAATTGGAAGCAATGAATCAACATCTTCGAGAAGGGCAAATGGATCATGAAGATTGTGATAGTTTTGTGACCCCCTTTCCTTTTACCTCACGTCTTAAATCTTGGGACGAGATTCTTGTTTAGTGGGGGTGAGTTGTAACATCCCTAGCCTTGCCATGCACTTGGACTAGCTTGGTTGCTGCATCATGTCTAAATTTCTTTTAAACTTGAAATGGGGATTGTTCAAACCCTAGCACCAGATCAAATCAAATAGGTTCAACTTAAAATAATCTTCAATGAACCCAAAATGCCTTTGGAAATGTTCATGATTTTTGATAAAGGTGAAAACCTCTGCCAAAAATGATGAGCATATTTCTTGGCCATTTATGGATTTTTGAATAAACTCATATTGTATTTGAATTGGGGCATTTAAATTCTATAAATATTTTAAATGCTCTAATAATTCTGAAAAGTGGTTGAGGGCTGTTGGGAATAATCCAGTATGTGCCCACAATCTATTTCAGGATTTTATAAAGTGGTTTAGTATTTTACTAAATCCAAAAACAAAGATAGAAAATAGAAAACAAAAACAGAAAGAAGTAGAAAGGATAGAATCTCACCTGGGCCACTTACCTGGCGGCCCATCTGCACTGGCCCAGCTGACTGGCGCTGCCAGTCGTCGTCTCCACCGCTCCAGGAGGACGCCGAGCGTGTGCTCGCCGTGCGCACACACGCGCCCGTGCCACCTCCTGCTTCCGCCGCTTCTGGAGCCAGCCCGAGTGCCACACACTCCCCCTCGCCCCCCTGCACCTCTCCTCTCTCCCCTGGATCCCAACCCCTCCTTTGCTCCCCTCTCGCACGCACCACCGAGCAAAGCTCGTCTCCACTCGTCGTTGTTGTCGTGGCCACCAGCATCCCCACGCCCAGCCAGCGCCCCCACGAGCTCCGCCTCGACTCCGTAGAGCCGCACGCCAAAGCACGCGACCCCGGGAGGCCAGCAACATCGCCATCGCTGTCGTCTTCCACCTCGGGCTCCGGCCACCATCGTCGTTGATCCGCCGCACGCAGGACGTCCCCGAGCCCGCTAACCATCCCTACGGCACCTCTGTGAGCTCCGCCACCGTTTCCTCCTCTTCCCCGCTTCATTTGATCGCCGTAGCCGTCGCCCCCTTGATGACCGAACTGCGGCGTCGCCCGAGCTCGCCGGCGACGAGGCACCGGTGACCAAATGGTCCCGTGCATATGCCCGTTGGCCTTGCGAGTTCTTGTAGAGCCCGTAGGTACTAACTGCTAGCTTATCCGCGCGCTGCATCGTCGGTTTCGTCGACGTCCGAGCTCCGGTCGCCGCTGACCTCGACGCCGTCGTCGTTTTCGGCCGCCCCAGCAGGTGCCACTTGCACCGTTGGATGCGTGCGTTCTCCAGCAACGCGTAGATGCCCTCCGCCGCGGGTTTGGTCGCCCGTGGGAGAAACCCGAGCCATTCCGCCGTCACTGACCTCGCCGGCGGCTAACTCCGGCTGTGCCGACGTGGCACAACCATTAGCAGCTAATTGCTGTATTAATTAACCTCCGGTGAAACTGACAGCCGGGCCCCACATCCTAACTAACTGGCTAACTAAACTAGATTAAGTTTAATCTAATTACCCTAGACCCACGCGTCAGCATTGACTGTGCTGACGTGTCAGTTGACTATCCCCACATGTCATGTTGACTTTGCTGACGTGGGCATTGACCGGACCCACCTGACAGTGTCACTAACCAGCCCCAGTCACTGACCAGTGGACCCATTGGTCAGGTTTGACCTGGAGGCGCCCCGTTGACCTGCTGACGTCACCCTAACGCTATGCTGATGCAATAATTCATTTACTGGATTTATTCTTTTACAGGAAATTCCAGAAAATGCCCAAAACTTCTAAAATTCACAGAAAATCAACCATAACTCCAAATGAAATAATTTATATATGAAAAATTATCAGAAAAATTCAAGGAATCCATCTGTACCATTTTCATGCATGTTTGAACAATGTTTGTCCTCTGTTTTGGACAAAACAAATAAAGGGCATTTAAATAATCATATATGGGGTTGGAATTTGAATCTTGTACTCAAACCAACTTCATTTAAATCATAGCTAGATGCATTAGCTCAAATCACAGCATATTGCCATGTCATGATCATGCATCATATTGTTGCATTGCATTGATTGTGTCCTTCTCTGTTTGCCGGTAACCGTCCCCTCTCAGTCGACGATGTTTCCGACGATGTGATCGATGACACCGATGAAGAGCTATATTGTCTTCAGAAGTGCCAGGCAAGCACAACCCCCTTGTTCATTCCGATACAAGCCCACTCTCTTGCTCCTGCTCTCTTTTACTGCATTAGGACAACAACGATTCATCTGTTACTTGTTGCGGTAGTTGAACCCCTTATCCTCTGCATGACTTGTCATTGCCACAGTAATTAGATGTAACCCACTAGCATGAGTAGGAGTTGTTTGAGCCCTGATGTGCCTACTCATTCATGCTTGTTTGTCATGCCTGCTACTGCTTAGAGTTGAGTCAGGTCTGATTCATCGGGAATGAATTGGAATGTGGTGAACATGTCCTACTGTTGAGAGTTAAGTGTGTGAACACGATTTGGTAAAGGTAGCGGTGAGAGGCCATGTAGGAGTACATGGTGGATTGTCTCATTGCAGCCGTCCTCAGGAACTGAGTTCTGTGTTTGTGATCCATGAAAAGCTACTACCACGCATTGGAATGCTTAAGTGCCCCTCTTGACTTATTAATCAACCTGATCTCTGTCCAGGAGTTGCAACTAGTTTCTGGTGTTTGTAGGTAGTGTTAGTAGTCTACCAAGTGGCACCCGGTACAGGTGGGCTTGGGACAGACTAGGCACAGTGGCCCGGTGTACCAAGTGGCACCCGGATGGTGGGCTTGGGAACCCTGTACACATCATTTGGGGCCGTGAGCGACACCCCGGCTGGATCTCCTTGCGGATGGAACCTGAATAGGCGATAAACCTGGACTAGAGACTTGTTGGTTAGTCAGGTCGTGGCCGACACCCTCGCCCGGCTTCCGCTTGAAGGTTGCCGAGGTACATGACGTGTACAGGGCAGTAAGTGGCGAGAGCGTGTGTGAAGAAGTACACCCCTGCAGGGTTATCATTATCTATTCGAATAGCCGGATTCCTCGGATATGGAAACTTGGACCCCTTGCATAGTTCATAGACAAGTGAAAGTGGATACCCTAAAACTCGCAAGATAAGCGTGAGTGCTATGGATGGCCTTCTCGTAGGGAGACGGGAGCGGATCCATAGTGGTGTATTGGTATGGTGAATTTGTGGACTCGTGTGCGCCACCTTAAAAGAGTTACTTGCAGTCGTAGTTCAGGTTAGCCACTGAGTCAAAGCTGGCTTGCTGCAGTTGAACTCCACCACCCCCTTTGTTGATACCGATGCATATGTAGTTAGTTCTGATGTAAGTCTTGCTGGGTACATTTGTACTCACGTTTGCTTAATTTATGTTTTGCAGAGAGACTCCAGTCTCGCTAGTAGTTCCGCGTTGACTTCGACGTTTAGCTTGATACCTCAGCTACGATCTTGTGCCCTCGACAGGATCTGGTAGATAGTCAGGCTTCTTAGCCTTTTTCATTTATAGATGTCTGTACTCAGACATGTTAAGCTTCCACATGTGCTTTGCATTGTATGCTATGATTGTTGGGTCATGAGACCCATGCTTGTAATATCTGGCTCTTCGGAGCCTAATGAATAAATACTTGAGTCGTAGAGTCTTGTTGTGATGCCATGTTGTATGTACTCATATTGGGCATATTGTGTGTATGATTGAAATGCTTGGTATGGGTGGGATCCGACAATCTAGTTGTTTATCCTTGGTAGCCTATCATATGGGGAAATGTAGTCTAGTGTTTTCTGAGCGATAGTAGTCCGCTACAGCCCGGTTCACCGGAGTCCTGCTAGCCCAGCACTACTGCTCAAGACACTTGACTGGCCGGCATGTGATTCACTTTGTTCCTGTGTCTGTCCCTTCGGGGAAATGTCACACGGTGACATCCGGAGTCCTGCCTAGCCTGCTATAGCCCGGGTTATCGGAGTCCTGTTAGCCTAGTGCTACAGCCTAGATTCACACGCTGTTGACCGACATGCTCGAGGTTGATTCATGTATGCCTGTCCCCATGGGTTAGTGCCGCTTTGGGTTCACGACTAGCCATGTCGGCCCGGGTTCATTGTCATATGGATGCTAGCGACACTATCATATACGTGAGCCAAAAGGCGCAAACGGTCCCGGGCCAGGTAAGGTGGCACCCGTGGAAATACCGTGTGTGAGGCCAAGTGATATGATGTGTTACATGCTAGATCGGTGTGACTTGGAATCGGGGTCCCGACATATTGACCCAAATCATGATTCGGAGCCAATGCATATGGTGCTATAAGTTCGGGGTGCCGCACTTGGGAAAGTGTACGGACTTTTCACACCATAATAAGGGGTACTGAAGCCCCTAGTGTGTTTGCCGTACCATAGTGTACGGTGCATTCATGTCGTTTAATGAACACATATATGAAAATAGGATAATGCAAAAAATAGACAAAAAGTTGTGCGTTGTTTATAAAGAGGCTGTTGATTAGAGCCGAACGATACAAGTAGTGCGATAAGCAAAAAGATATTGGACTATTTAACATGTCCTCACCCGGGGCAGGCCGCGGAATTATATTCAAAACAGGTATACTGCTCGTAACAGAGACCACCTGGGAGTTCCATAATGCGGCATGGCTTGTCTTCCTCCTTGGATCTTGCATCGTTTGTGCGGCAGTCGAATTGCCGAACAGGTCGTCCGAAGTATGGAGTCCTGAAAGTAAGAGAAAGAAAAAGGAATCCGGCAGCCCCTGGTACATTTTAAGCCGTATTTCGGGCGTGCCGTTATTGTGCCCCTTCCCCTGTGCCCATGGAATTTCGAGGGCATAGTTATGTACGCGAGGCACTGATTTCGCTATGTCGCGAGGGCTGGGGTTGGGGCCACGTTGCTACGCCTGATTAGAACGTGCTAGGCGGTCATGTTGTAGGTTACTCCGGGCGCGCTTGGAGTGTCTGGCTTTTTAACAGCCGGATTGGAGAATTGCCTAAGAAGGCTGCTTTGTACTTCCGCTGCGAGAGCCGCCGTGTGCTCCTTCGTACGGAGGGAGCGTTTGGTGTTTCCGTTGACCGTGATTACTCCTCAAGGGCTTGGCATCTTGAGCTTGAGGTATGCGTAGTGCGGCACCGCATTGAACTTTGCAAATGCGGTTCGTTCGAGCAGGGCGTGATAGCCACTGCGAAGCGGGACTATATCGAAGATTAACTCTTTGCTTCGGAAATTATCCGGAGATCCGAAGACCACGTCAAGTGTTACTGAGCCTATACAGTTGGCCTCTACACCTGGTATAACGCCTTTGAAGGTCGTTTTTGTGGTCTTAATCCTTGAGGGATCTATGCCCATTTTCTGTACTGTATCCTGGTAAAGCAGGTTCAGGCTACTGCCGCCGTCCATGAGGACTCTTGTGAGATGAAATCCATTGATGATTGGGTCGAGAACCAATGCGGCAAATCTGCCATGACGGATGCTAGTGGGGTGGTCCCTTCGATCAAAGGTGATCAGGCAGGAGGACCATGGGTTGAACTTTGGTGGCGCATGCTTCCGCTCCCTCTTGGGAATGTGGGTTGCGTATATCATGTTCACCGTCCGCACTTGTGGGGGAAACCCCTTCTGTCCATTGTTGTTCGGCGGCCTGGGCTCCTCCTCGTCGTCGCTATGCAGCCCCTTGTCTTTGTTTTCGGCTCTTAACTTGACTGCCTGCTTGAACACCCAACAATCCCTGTTGGTGTGATTGGCTGGCCTTTCGGGGGTGCCATGGATCTAGCACAAGCAGTCGAGTATTCGGTCCAAACTGGACGGGCCCTGAGTATTCTTTTTAAATGGCTTTTTCCGCTGACCGGGTTTATAGCCTCTGAATCCGGCATTAACTGCCGCATCTTCATTGCTGTCGCTGCTAACGCGGCGCTTTTGCTTATTTCGACGTTCTTGCCACTTTTGTCCTTGGTATCCGAATTACCAGGGTTCTTTGATAAGTTGTTGCTGCGAGCTAGCTAGCTATCTTCGCTCGCGCAAAAGCGGGTCATGAGTGTCGTGAGGGCTGCCATAGATTTCGGCTTTTCCTGTCCCAGGTGCCGGGCAAGCCACTCGTCGCGGATGTTATGCTTGAAGGCTGCTAGGGCCTCTGCGTCCGGACAGTCGACTATGTGGTTTTTCTTTGTTATGAACCGTGTCCAGAATTGCCTGGCCGATTCATCTGGCTGCTGAATTATGTGGCTTAGGTCGTCGGCATCCGGTGGTCACACATAAGTGCCCTGGAAGTTGTCGAGGAATGCAGGTTCCAGGTCCTTCCAAGAACCGATTGAGTCTGCTGGCAGGCTGTTAAGCCAGTGCCAGGCCGGTCCTTTGAGTTTGAGCGGGAGGTATTTGATGGTGTGTAGATCATCACCACGTGCCATGTGGATGTGAAGGCGGTAATCCTCGATCCATACCGCCGGATTTGTTGTGCCATCGTATGATTCGATGTTTACGAGTTTGAAACCCTCTGGGATTTTATGATCCATTACTTCGTCTGTGAAGCATAGTGGGTGTGCGGCGCCCCTATATTGGGCTATATCATGATGCAGCTCAGAAGAGCTATGTCTGTTGTGTTCGGCCCTGCCGGATTTGTTGTATCCGGAGTGAAGATCATCGTCATGTGTCTTAGGGCGCCTGCGCGATCCGTAGATCGATCTTGTTTGCCTTGCCTTATCCTCCAGTACATCTCGCAGGTCTGGCGCATTTTCCCGTGCCTTGGTTGAGCGGCGTCGGGGCATGGCTTGAGTGGATGGCCGGGAGGCTTCTCTGTCACGGCCACGAGGTGGCCGGTCTGCCATGTCGTGCGCTGGTGATGTAGGCGCTTCCTCCTCTGATCGGGGTAGCGGCCTGCGCTTGGGGTAGCTCTTGGAGGGGCGTTCGAGTTCATACTCTTCAGCCGCAAGGACTTCAGTCCATCTGTCAGCTAGCAGATCTTGATTAGCTCTAAGTTGTTGCTGCCTTTTCTTGAGGCTGTTTGCCGTGGCTAAAAGCCTGCGTTTAAAACGCTCTTGTTCGACGGGGTCTGATGGTACGACGAATTCGTCGTCGTCGAGGCTTGCCTCGTCTTCGGAGGGAGGCATATAGTTATCATCCTCAACCTCTTGGTCTGCCGCTCTCTCATCAGGGCTGGCTTCTCCATCTTCCTGCGCCGAATCTTGCTGTGGAGGGTGTTCTTCGGCTCTATTCGGGGTACTATTATCTCCGGTGCCAGAATCACCTTTTTTTCTTTGGCGGGATTTAGAGCGGCGCCGCTGACGCCGGCACTTTGGCTGTTTCTTGGAGGTGTCATCCCCCGCTATTCCATCGCCATCTCCATCTTTTGGAGTATCCACCATATATATGTCATATGACGAGGTGGCCGTCCAGCGCCCTACAGGTGCTAGTTCCTGTTCGTCTCCTACCTCGTCGTCCATACCGTCGAAGTCTTCGGAGCCGAAGTCAAGCATATCGGTTAAATCGTCGACAGTGGCTACCAAGTGGGTGGTGGGTGGGCTTTGAATTTCTTCATCATCCGTATCCCATCCTCGCTAACCGTAGTCCGGCCAGGGCTCTCCTGATAAAGAGAGAGACTTGAGGGAATTCAGGATGTCGCCAAAAGGCGAGTGCTGAAAGATGTCTGCGGCGGTGACCTCTCCATTATCGGCGCCCAATCGGATTCGACTGGCAGGGGCGCGGGGGGTTCGGAGTCCGGGGAGGAGTCCGGACCCTCGGGGTCACGGGTCACGCGGAGTGCGGGGCTGGCGTTCGGCTCGATCGCCTTTGAGATCGTAGCCCCCGAGGTGACGTCCAACCGTTCGTCCTCGCTTGGCACAATAGGCTCCGAGTTAAGGGTCGGAACCGGTGCGTGTGCGGCCTCCAGGACATTGTTCGGAGGCAGAGCTAGATCATGCCCCTCGAGGTAGTGCGGCGCGCTTGGCTGTGGCTCGAACCCATCGAAGATCAAGTCTCCGCGGATATCAGCCGTGTAGTTTAAGCTTCCAAACTTGACTTGATGGCCAGGGGCGTAGCTTTCGATCTGCTCCAGATGACCAAGCGAATTGGCCCGCAGAGCGAAGCCGCCGAAGACGAAGATCTGTCCCGGGAGAAAGGTCTCACCCTGGACCTCATCGTTGTTGATGATCAGAGGAGCCATCGGGCCTAAAGGCGATGACACAGAGGAACTCTCAATTAAAGCACCAATGTCGGTGTCAAAACCGGCGGATCTCGGGTAGGGGGTCCCGAACTGTGCGTCAAGGCCGGATGGTAACATGAGACAAGGGACACGATGTTTTTACCCCGGTTCGGGCCCTCTCGATGGAGGTAATACCCTACTCCTGCTTGATTAATATTGATGATATGGGTAGTACAAGAGTAGATCTACCACGAGATCAAGGAGGCTAAACCCTAGAATCTAGCCTATGGTATGATTGTGTATGAAGATGGTTGTCCTACGGACTACAACCCTCCGGTTTATGTAGACACCGGATAGGGTTAGGGTTACACAGAGTTGGTTACATTGGTAGGAGATCTTGAATATCCGCATCACCAAGGAAAGTCCCATCCGGACACGGGACAAAGTCTTCAATCTTGTATCTTCATAGTCCTGGAGTCCGGCTGAAGGTATTGTCCGGCTATCCGAACACCCCCTAATCCAGGACTCCCTCACCCCGGCAAGCCAGTATTGCCGGGGGGCTGCAAGAGCAAAGATTCACCCACGGCAAACCAGAGTTGCCGGGGGCTGCAGCTTCAGATAAGTTCTTCATCCCTTATCATGCATTCCATTATGGACTGAGGTATGTGAAACCTCGTTTTTCCCTAAGCTACCGTGCTCCCCTAACTATAGGCCCTAGGGCTCGTTCCTGGGGCCAAGTTTGGGTCATAGTCGCGGCAGCAAAAGGATGAAACAAGGAGCCTGAACCCGCCTCATCCCTGCCTCCGCCAAAGGCGTGAGAAAGGTCGAGCGAAGTGGGGAGACGGAAAGGCCTGTTGCCGGGCAAGGAAATGTTTATCTTGAAGATATCAAGGATTTACTCCTTGTCGTGGGTTTCACCTGCAAACAAATGACCCTGCAAGCATCCCTTTTTCATTAAAAACATTCCGCTCAGGTACAGTCCATAGGGAATGAAAAACATGAATAATGGGATTGCAAGTTTTAAATTCAACAAAGGCCCAAGGGCTTACAAACTAAAAAGAGATAAGGTGCCCATAATCCCTTTCTTGTCCCTCTCCTCAGGAGGCAGGTCAAGGAGGCAAGAAGGGAAAAAGGAGCGCCTAGGCGAGCTACGGGTGGCAGAAGACACCAAGAGAACACCTCGGTGGCCGTCCAAAGGCTGGATGGTGATGGCGACGCCGGAAGCAGAGCTCGAAGATGAGGCGGCAGGACATCAGCACGCGTCGAAGGCATCGGTGCCCGCGTACTCCGACTTGACGGCCTTGCCGCCCGCCCTCTTCCTCTTCCGCAGCCTCCCAATGCCAGCCGCCCAAGGAGACGGCCCCGAGAACTTCAAGGAGCCGGCGACACGGATGATGGGGTCGCCGGTGCCGCACGGAGCGGCACCCAACACCTAGTCGGACCCGTCATCCTGCCGCCTGCTGCCCTTGTTGTCGCTGCCGCTCTCCTCCTCGTCACTCCCGCCCGAGGAGGAATCTTCGCTATCGGAAGAGCTCTCCACGTAGCACCTTGCATGGGTCCCAAAGAGCCCGAAGACCTTGACGGAGAGAAGGCCACCCTCCATCAGCTTAAAATGGAGAGTGAGCCCCTCCGTCAAGCGGTGGATATGAGCAAACGTCTTCCATCCCCGACAAAGATACATCACGTGAGGGGCGGGGAAGTCGATGCGGACCCGCGTGCCACTGATCCCGCAGCCCCTCATGTGTAGCCGCAACGACTCCGGCGGATCCAGCTCTATCTCCCGCGCAAATGGAGCCGGGAGACGAAGGCGGCGGCGTGGCAACTGGTGCAGCCTAACAAAGAACTCACAAGGGTCATCCCCAACATGGCCCTCCATTGGAGGAGGAGCTGCTGGCGGAGGCGAGGCCGGCGCGCCGCCCCGTCCTCCTCTTCCCCGAGCGCCCCGGCCTCGCCCGCGGCCTCGCCTCCTTCCCCTTCCCCTCGTAGCTGGCTCTGCCACCGCAGGCGCAGGAGAAGGAGGGACGCGTTATCGAGCGGCGACCCTCGCTACCACTGTTGAAGGACCGGGGTTCCCTCTCTCCATGACGGATGGAAGGGATGAGCGGAAGTTGAAGGAAGAAGAAGATGAAAGAATGCGGGACGCCGTCCCCCTCTCCCGCTCTTTATAAAGGATCGGGGTTGGGGATTGGCCGCCCCGCTCGGCCGCCCCGCTCGGCCAAATCAAGATACGGAAGGCGCAGGGAGCCAGGAACCGACCCGCCGCCCCAACTAGCGATGGCCCGGTTTCCCACCTCCACCGTTTGCCACCCCGGGCGCATGGGAGACATGTGGCGGACGTGCAGAGCCGAGGGGACGGGTGAGACGACCTCTCCCCAGCCCGTGATCGTGGGGAGTGGATGCCTTGAAGACCGCGCCTCAGCCCCATTCAGTAAATGGGCCGCGCCTCCATGCCTCCCCCCGTTTATGGGGAAGGCGCGAACCCCCCCCCCCTTTTTGTGTGATGTGACGCATGCCTGCAGAAACCAACCCCACGCATGCCGCCCACGTCACATGCGCCTCCCCACGCCGCGCGCCACGCACGGGAGTCGTGGGAAGCGCAGCGCGTGAAGAATCTTACCGCGGTAAAAACTGCCCCGCCTGCCCACGCACCGTTTTTGGGCCTAGCCCAACAACGCGTTGCACTTATGTGTGGCCCAGGCCCGGGGGCTACTGTCGATGTACAAAAAGAGGGGTACACTTTTTGTACCCCTATAACTGTGCACGGGCAGTCTGAGCCACGGGCACCACCACACCAAGCACGGCAAGGGAGGTGAGCCAGGGTAAGACTGAAGATCAAGAGAACTAGAACAACGCCAAGACCAAGACCACGAAGAGCGAAGGAGATGAGGCGGACTCCCCCGGCAAGATCCTTGCCGGGAAGCAGTTTTGGTGACCCCGGCAAGAACCTTGCCACGGCGGCTCGCCGCGCACTTACGGAGTAAATCACCCTTGAGTCCATTGCCCCCATGGGGCAAGGATTCGGGAGACGTCCCCATGGTGGCATGCAGATCTTTGTGAACACATTCAAGATCAGATACACACTATAGAAGATGACGACCCTTGGCGGGATCCCAACCAAGGAAGGCCACAAGGCCCCCGGCAAGCGCCTTGCCGGGGACGACAGCAGGCGCCTCGGCAAGACCCTTGCCGGGGCCCCGGCAAGGCCCTTGCCGAGGACACCCGTTGGGCCACCATCAGGCCCACACCGACTAAACCTCCACCACCGCATGCATGCAGCTGCCGCCCCAACCAGCTGGGCAGGAACCTACGTGGCGGCATGCAGATCTTCATGAAGACCCACCACTGCGCCACCTCAGCTGCCTGCCTACCTACATGGCATCACAGGCATCACTAGCCAGGGCACGTGTCGACACAAGGAGGAGCCGTGACGGACGAGACAGGTTTCTCCCCCGTCCCCGATAAAGCAAGGACACCTAAGCAATACGCATTAAATGCGCCTTGTCATGTAATGCGAGGGATAACCTTGCATCGCTGTACCCTTTCCACCTCCTGTGTGCCACTGTGGCAACCCCTTTTTCTATAAAAGGAGGCCCAAGGCGACCAGAGGAAGGATTCGGCTTTTTGGAGCTCCTCACGCCCCATAGCTAGCTCAAGAACACAGATATACAATCCACCAAAGCAGGAGTAGGGTTTTACGCATCCTCGCGGCCCGAACCTGGATAAACGAACCGTGTGCTATCTGTTTGATCCGCTCTTCTCACGACCCCGCGCCCCGCTAACCGTGGTAGGGATTCTTGTGATCCCATAGGTGTCGTTCCCACCGACACCTGGGACTATGATCCTCTGTTTGCCGCCGTTTTCGACAGCAACCAGAGTCTCAGGGGCTACTATCTGCATAGGGCACACCTAGCATGTGCGGTACCGTAAAAACATATACTACTTTGCGTACCTCAAAGCCTCTCAGCAGGCTCATAAAAGCTTCATGCAACCCGCTTTCGGCTGATGAAATCCTCTCAACCACCGTACCCTTTAGCGTACGATGCACTTCTGAGATAGCCGCTTGCTCCAGAAGATTCTTTAGTGTGTCGGGTCGCACACCGGACGGTCCCGGCCTCTTTCTGTTCCTCTCCTTAGGAGCCGAATACTCCGTACTTCGGGTGGCCGAACGGTTACCCTCTGGCCTTGGCGGATCAGGAGAAATCCTCCGTGACGACACCTTAGGGTCGCCCGCCTCATGAGGCGGGGAGGCATGGGGAGGTGTTTCGCTCTCCATCATCTCCGGAAGAAGATCCCCCGAAGACGAAGTCTGTCGAGAAGGGCTATGATCCGAACTACAAGACATATGCTTTGGTTATTGTCCTCAGAAATAAAGTAGGATATTTTTACTATGGAGTACTTTTGTTTACTTACAACTCGGTGGAGGGTTGATCCCCTTGTGGGCACTGTGCGGTAAGGATACCCTCCGGGGCAGGACCCTCTGGCGAAGATTTCTTCCCTCGTTTGGAAACCATTATTTCCAAGTCTTCAGAGGCGGTCCTCTTCCTTCCCTGGGGAGAGGGAATTTCAGATTCTTCTCCCCGGTTATCCTCCTTCACGAAGGCGCTAATTCCCCTGGTTTGGATGCATAATGAGTGAGGCCCACTTTCAGCCTCTTTATTCCCCCCTTTATCTTCCCCTGGGGGCGCTTGATAAGGCGCAAGCTCAAGCATTTTGGCCAGTACTGGATCTGATGAACCTTCGGGAAGGGGGGCTGAACACCTGATCATCTTCGCCTTTTTACCCAATCCTGGTCAAAGAGTGACTTTTCAAAATGATGTTGTGATAAATAAAGAGACAAGTGTTCGGCCGAAGGACTACTTACTTGGGTATCTGGACGATTGCAGCTCAGACCCGCATTCTCGGTGGTGTCCGGACACTTTATTTGTGATCCGAAGAACAATCTGTACATCTCTTCGAGCGTCATGCCAAGGAAGTGCTGAATAGCTCGCGGTCCTTCCGGGTTGAACTCCCACATACGGAGAGGTTGACGTTTGTAAGGTGGGACTCGACGAACTAGAATTACTTGCATTACCGTGACCAGGCTGACATCTCTCTCGAGGAGATCTCGGATGCGACTCTGCAATATCGGCACATCATTTACTGGCCCCCAGTCCGGCCCCTTGTTGATCCATGACGACAGTTGTGGCGGGGGGGCCCGAGCGAAAGGTAGGGACGGCCACCCACTTAGTACCGCGGGGAGCTGTGATGTAAAACCACTCCCATTGCCATAAGCTGGATACCTCTGGGAAGGAACCCTTTGGCCATGGAACCTCTGCGCCTTTGCTTATTACGGCTCCTCCGCATTCTGCGTGTCGCCCATTAATCAACTTCGGCTCCACATTAAAGGTCTTGAGCCACAAGCCAAAGTGCGGGGTGACGTGGAGGAAGGCCTCACACACGACGATGAATGACGAGATGTGAAGGATGGAATCCGGGGCCAGGTCATGGAAATCTAGCCTGTAACTGAACATGATCCCCCTAACAAAGGGATCTAGACTAACGCCTAGCCCTCGGAGGAAGTGAGAGATGAATACGACGCTCTCGCCGGGTTCGGGAGTGGGAATGACCTGCCCTCGAGTAGGTAGCCTGTGCGAGATTTCGGCGGTCAGATACCTGGCTTATCTTTGCTTCTTGATGTCCTCCTCTGTGACAGAGGAGGGGATCCACCAACCTTGAAGGTTGGATCCGGACATGGTTGAAGGTCCGAAGCGCCTAGCCTGAGCCTTGGGTGTTGGAACTCGAGGTGGGGGAAGGGTCTGATTGAGTGCGAGAAGAAAAGGACATGCCTTGGCCTCTTTATAAAGATGGTTAATATCAAGCGTCCTCCGCATGGCCGTTTGGAACTTGCCTGAAATCGAGGAGTCATACCAACGGGCACGTTTGGGTTACCCATATATGTATTGATGAGAATTCCATAATAAGGGGAACACGATCTCTGCTTCGGCAAGACGTGCCAATAAAACCGCCTCGTGAAACGTGCAGTGGCAGGCTGGTTGGGAAAAACGGTTCGAATAATGACCAGGCCGTGGTGTGATGTCACGTTATTAAAAGTTGTCAGCAGATTAGATTTGTGGAAATATTATTCTCTCTACGGTGGTATGTGGAATTTGTTTTGCAGAGCTGGACACTATCCATGTGTTCAAAATCTTTTATGAAGTATTCGGAGGACGAACCCGCCTTGCAATGCCGAAGACAATCTGTGCGCCGGACTCATTTTCATTGAAGCCTGGTTCAGGGGCTACTGAGGGAGTCTTGGATTGGGGGGTCCTCGGACGACCGGACTATATGTTTAACCGGACTGTTGGACTATGAAGATACAAGATTGAAGACTTCATCCCGTGTCCGAATGGGACTCTCCTTGGCGTGGAAGGCAAGCTTGGAAATACGGATATGTAGATCTCCTCCCTTGTAACCGACTCTGTGTAACCCTAGCCCCCCTCCGGTGTCTATATAAACCGGAGGATTTAGTCCGTAGGACAACAACAATCATACCATAGGCTAGCTTCTGGGTTTAGCCTCTACGATCTCGCGGTAGATCAACTCTTGTAATACTTATATCATCAAGGTCAATCAAGCAGGAAGTAGGGTATTACCTCCATCGAGAGGGCCCGAACCTGGGTAAACATCGTGTCCCCCGCCTCCTGTTACCATCGGCCTTAGACGCATAGTTCAGGACCCCCTACCCGAGATCCGCCAGTTTTAACACCAACACCCGGGTCTATTTTCCATCATATTAATCTCCCAACAACAAGCTATTTCCGGCGCCGTTTTTATTTTGTTTACTTTTACTTTGCATCTTTCTCATAAAAATGCCAAAAATAGTATCCTATCATATATCACTCTCGTAAGTGACCGTGAAGGGATTAACAACCCCTTATCGTGTTGGTTGCGAGAATTTATTTGTTTGTGTAGGTGCGAGGGACTCGTGCGTGGCCTCCTACTGGATTGATACCTTGGTTCTCAAAAACTGAGGGAAATACTTATGCTACTTTGCTGCATCACCCTTTCCTCTTCAAGGGAAAACCAAGGCAATGCTCAAGAGGTAGCAAGAAGGATTTCAGGCGCCGTTGCCGAGGAGGCTTACGTGAAGTCAAGTGAAGATTTGACTCCCAGCAACTGGCCATTTCTGGTGCCGTTGCCGGGGAGTCAACGCAAAAGTCAACATACCAAGTACCCATCACAAACCCTTATCTCCCGCATTACATTATTTGCCATTTGCCTCTCATTTTCCTCTCCCCCACTTCACCCTTCCGTTTTATTCGCCCTCTCTTTCCCGTTCGCCTTTTGTTCGCTTTCTTCTTGTTTGCTCATGTGTTGGATTGCTTGCTTGTCACAATGGCTCAAGATAATACCAAATTATGTGACTTTACCAATACCACCAACAATGATTTCCTTAGCACTCCGATTGCTCCTCTTACCGATACTGAATCTTGTGAAATCAATGCTGCTTTGTTGAATCTTGTCATGAAAGATCAATTCGTCGGCCTTCCTAGTGAAGATGCCGCTACTCATCTAAATAGCTTCGTTGATTTGTGTGATATGCAAAAGAAGAAATATGTGGATAATGATATTGTTAAATTGAAGCTATTTCCTTTTTCGCTTAGAGATCATGCTATAGCTTAGTTTTCGTCTTTGCCTAAAAATAGTATTGATTCTTGGAATAAGTGCAAAGATGCTTTTATCTCTAAGTATTTCCTCCCGCTAAGATTATCTCTCTTAGAAACGATATTATGAATTTTAAGCAACTTGATCATGAACATGTTGCACAAGCTTGGGAAAGTATGAAATTAATGATACGTAATTGCCCTACACACGGTTTGAATTTGTGGATGATTATACAAAAAATTTATGCCAGATTGAATTTTGCTTCTAGAAATCTTTTAGATTTGGCCGCGGGAGGCACTTTTATGGAAATCACTTTAGGAGAAGCTACTAAACTCCTAGAAAATATTATGGTTAATTACTCTCAATGGCACACTGAAAGATCTACTAATAAAAAGGTGCATGTGATAGAAGAAGTTAATGTTTTGAGTGGAAAGATGGATGAACTTATGAAATTATTTACTACTAAGAGTGTTTCTTCTGATCCTAATGATATGCCTTTGTCTACTTTGATTGAGAATAATAATGAATCTTTGGATGTGAATTTTGTTGGTAGGGATAATTTTGGTAACAACGCGTATAGAGGAAACTTTAATCGTAGGCCTTATCCTAGTAATTCCTCTAATAATTATGGTAATTCCTACAACAATTCTTTTAGAAATTTTAATAAGATACCTTCTGGATTTGAGACTAGTGTTAAGGAATTTATGAATTCCCAAAAGAATTTCAATGCTTTGCTTGAAGAGAAATTGCTTAAAGTTGATGAACTGGCTAGGAACATTGATAGAATTTCTCTTGATGTTGACTCTTTAAAACTTAGATCTATTCCTCCTAAGCATGATATCAATGAGTCTCTCAAAGCCATGAGAATTTCCATTGATGAGTGCAAAGAAAGAACCGCTAGGATGCGTGCTAAGAAAGATTGCTTTATAAAAGCGTGTTCTTCTAATTTTTATGAAAATAAAGATGAAGATCTAAAGGTTATTGATGTGTCCCCTATTAATGTTGGGGAACGCAGTAATTTCAAAAATTTCCTACGCACATGCAAGATCATGGTGATGCACAGCAACGAGAGGGGAGAGTGTTGTCTACGTACCCACGCAGACCGACTGCGGAAGCATTGACACAACATAGAGGAAGTAGTCGTACGTCTTCCCGATCCGACCGATCCAAGCACCGTTACTCCGGCACCTCCGAGTTCTTAGCACACGTACAGCTCGATGACGATCCCCGGGCTCCGATCCAGCAAAGCTTCGGGGAGGAGTTCCGCCAGCACGACGGCGTGGTGACGATCTTGATGTTCTACTGTCGCAGGGCTTCGCCTAAGCACCGCTACAATATGACCGAGGTGGAATATGGTGGCAGGGGGCACCGCACACGGCTAAGGAACGATCACGTGGATCAACTTGTGTGTCTATGGGGTGCCCCTGCCTCAGTATATAAAGGATGGAGGAGGAGGAGGCCGGCCAAGGCTATTGGTGCGGCCAGGATGGGAGTCCTACTAGGACTCCAAGTCCTAGTAGGAGTCCATCAAGAGGGGAGGAAGGGAGAAGGAAGTGGAGGAGAAGGAGAGGTGGCCGGCCCCCTTTTCCCTAGTCCAATTCGGACCAAAGGGGAGGGGGGGCGCAGCAGCCTTTTTCCTCTTCCCACTAAAGCCCATCAAGGCCCATTACTTCTCCCGTAACTACCCGGTACTCCGAAAAATACCTGAATCACTCGGAACCTTTCCGATGTCCGAATATAGTCGTCCAATATATCGATCTTTACGTCTCGACCATTTCGAGACTCCTCGTCATGTCCCCGATCTCATCCGGGACTCCGAACTCCTTCGGTACATCAAAACTCATAAACTCATAATATAACTGTCATCGAAACCTTAAGCGTGCGGACCCTACGGTTTGAGAACAATGTAGACATGACCGAGACACGTCTCCGGTCAATAACCAATAGCGGGACCTGGATGCCCATATTGGCTCCTACATATTCTACGAAGATCTTTATCGGTCAGACCGCATAACAACATACGTTGTTCCCTTTGTCATCGGTATGTTACTTGCCCGAGATTCGATCGTTGGTATCCAATACCTAGTTCAATCTCGTTACCTGCAAGTCTCTTTACTCGTTCCGTAATACATCATCCCGCAACTAACTCATTAGTTGCAATGCTTGCAAGGCTTAAGTGATGTGCATTACCGAGAGGGCCCAGAGATACCTCTCCGACAATCGGAGTGACAAATCCTAATCTCGAAATACGCCAACCCAACATCTACCTTTGGAGACACCTGTAGAACTCCTTTATAATCACCCAGTTACGTTGTGACGTTTGGTAGCACCCAAAGTGTTCCTCCGGTAAACGGGAGTTGCATAATCTCATAGTCATAGGAACATGTATAAATCATGAAAAAAGCAATAGCAACATACTAAACGATCGGGTGCTAAGCTAATGGAATGGGTCATGTCAATCAGATCATTCAACTAATGATGTGATCCCATTAATCAAATAACAACTCTTTGTCCATGGTTAGGAAACATAACCATCTTTGATTAACGAGCTAGTCAAGTAGAGGCATACTAGTGACACTCTGTTTGTCTATGTATTCACACATGTATTATGTTTCCGGTTAATACAATTCTAGCATGAATAATAAACATTTATCATGATATAAGGAAATAAATAATAACTTTATTATTGCCTCTAGGGCATATTTCCTTCAATTAAATCTTTATCTTGCAATATGAATCTTGATAATGATGGGACTGAATATGAACCACCTTTACCTAGAAGGCATTCCAGGAATTTAGAGTTATTAGATCTTGATGCTAAAATTGATAAAAGTGGGATTGAAGAGATCAAAACATTAGATGTTAATGAACCCACTATTTTGGATTTCAAGGAAATTAATTATGATAATTGCTCTTTAATAGATTGTATTTCCTTATTGCAATCCGTGCTAAATTCTCCTCATGCTTATAGTCAAAATAAAGCCTTTACCAAACATATCGTTGATGCTTTGATGCAATCTTATGAAGAAAAACTTGAGTCAGAAGTTTCTATTCCTAGAAAACTCTATGATGAGTGGGAACCTAATATTAAAATTAAAATTAAATATCATGAATGCTATGCTTTGTGTGATTTGGGTGCTAGTGTTTCCACGATTCCAAAAACTTTGTGCGATTTGCTAGGTTTTTGTTATTTTGATGATTGCTCTTTAAACTTGCACCTTGCGGATTCCACTATTAAGAAACCGAAGAATTAATGATGCTCTTATTATTGCAAATAGGAACTATGTGCCCGTAGATTTTATTGTTCTTGATATAGATTGCAATCATTCATGTCCTATTATTCTTGGTAGACCTTTCCTTAGAACGATTGGTGCAATTATTGATATGAAGGAACGGAATATTAGATTCCAATTTCCATTAAAGAAAGGCATGGAACACTTCCCTAGAAAGAAAGTAAAATTACCTTACGAATCTATTATGAGAGACACTTATGGATTGCCTACCAAAGATGGCAATACCTAGATCTATCCTTGCTATTATGCCTAGCTAGGGGCGTTAAACGATAGCGCTTGTTGGGAGGCAACCCAATTTTATTTTTTAGTTTTTTTTGCTTTTTGTTTCTGTTTAGGAATAAATCTTTGTTCTAGCCTCTGGTTAGATGTGTTTTTATATTTTAATTAGCGTTTGTGCCAAGTTAAACCTATAGGATCTTCTTGGATCAAGTTATTTGATCTTGCAGAAATTTCCAGAAACTTTCTGTTCATGAAAATAATTGTTAAAAATCACCAGAACGTGATAAGATATTGATTCCAATTGCTGCTGATCAAGAAACAAATTTTCTAGGTCGTCCTATTTTGGCTGAATTTTTGGAATTCCAGAAGTTTGCGTTAGTTACAGATTACTACAGACTTTGTTTTTCGTGTGTTGTTTGCTTATTTTGATGAATCTATGGCTAGTAAAATACTTTATAAACCATAGAGAAGTTGGAATAAAGTAGGTTTAATACCAATATAAATAAAGAATGAGTTCATTACAGTACATTGAAGTGGTATTTTGTTTTCTTTCGCTAACGGAGCTCACGAGATTTTCTGTTAAGTTTTGTGTTGTGAAGTTTTCAAGTTTCGGAAAAAAGATTTGATGGATGATGGAACAAGGATTGGTAAGAGCCTAAGATTGGGGATGCCCATGGCACCCCCAAGATAATCTAAGGACACCTAAAAGCCAAAGCTTGGGGATGCCCCAGAAGGCATCCCCTCTTTCGTCTACTTCCATCGGTAACTTTACTTGGAGCTATATTTTTATTCACCACATGATATGTGTTTTGCTTGGAGCATCTTGTATGATTTGAGTCTTTGTTTTTTAGTTAACACAACCATCCTTGCTGTACACACCTTTTGAGAGAGACACACATGATTCGGAAATT
The DNA here is from genome assembly GCA_034509565.1 of Triticum monococcum. Taxonomy (NCBI): domain Eukaryota; kingdom Viridiplantae; phylum Streptophyta; class Magnoliopsida; order Poales; family Poaceae; genus Triticum; species Triticum monococcum. Next base: position 823,076,562 of record CM067843.1, read on the forward strand.
ATTAGAATACTCTATGTGCTTGACTTATATCTTTTGAGTTATATAGTTTTTGCTCTAGTACTTCACTTATATCTTTTTAGAGCACGGTGGTGGATTTGTTTTATAGAAACTATTGATCTCTCATGCTTCACTTTGATTATTTTGAGATTCTTAAATAGCATGGTAATTTGCTTAAATAATCCTAATATGCTAGGTATTCAAGATTAGTAAAAACTTTCTTATGAGTGTGTTGAATACTAAGAGAAGTTTGATGCTTGATGATTGTTTTGAGACATGGAGGTAGTGATATCAAAGTTGTGCTAGTTGATTAGTTGTGAATTTGAGAAATACTTGTGTTGAAGTTTGCAAGTCCCATAGCATGCACTTATGGTAAACATTATGTAGCAAATTTGAAACATGAGGTGTTCTTTGAGTGTCCTCCTTAAGAGTGGCGGTCGGGGACGAGCGATGGTCTTTTCCTACCAATCTATCCCCCTAGGAGCATGCGCGTAGTGCTTGGTTTTTGATGACTTGTAGATTTTTGCAATCAGTATATGAGTTCTTTATGACTAATGTTGAGTCCATGGATTATACGCACTCTCACCTTTCCATCATTGCTAGCCTCTTCGGTACCGTGCATTGCCCTTTCCTACATTGAGAGTTGGTGCAAACTTCGCCGGTGCATCCAAACACCGTGATATGATACGCTCTTTCACCCATAAACCTCCTTATATCTTCCTCAAAACAGCCACCATACCTACCTATTATGGCATTTCCATAGCCATTCGGAGATATATTGCCATGCAACTTTCCACCGTTCCATTTATCATGACATGTTCATCATTGTCATATTGCTTTGCATGATCATGTAGTTGACATAGTATTTGTGGCAAAGCCACCGTTCATAATTCATTCATACATGTCACTCTTGGTTCATTGCATATCCCGGTACACCGCCGGAGGCATTCATATAGAGTCATACTTTGTTCTAGTATCGAGTTGTAATCATTGAGTTGTAAATAAATAGAAGTGTGATGATCATGATTTTCTAGAGCATTGTCCCAAGTGAGAAATAAAAAAAAGAGAAAGGCCATAAAAAGAGAAGGCCCAAAAAAAGAGAGAAAAGGAGAGAAGGGACAATGCTACTATCCTTTTCCACACTTGTGCTTCAAAATAGCACCATGATCTTCATGATAGAGAGTCTCTTGTTTTGTCACTTTCATATACTAGTGGGAATTTTTCATTATAGAACTTGGCTTGTATATTCCAACGATGGGCCTCCTCAAGAGCCCTAGGTCTTCGTGAGCAAGCAAGTTGGATGCACACCCACTTAGTTTCTTTTGTTGAGCTTTCATATATTTATAGCTCTAGTGCATCCATTGCATGGCAATCCCTACTCCTTGCATTAACATCAATCGATGGGCATCTCCATAGCTCATTGATTAGCCTCGTTGATGTGAGACTTTCTCCTTTTTTGTCTTCTCCACATAACCCCTATCGTTATATTCTATTCCACCCATAGTGCTATATCCATGGCTCACGCTCATGTACTGCGTGAAGGTTGAAAAAGTTTGAGATTACTAAAGTATGAAACAATTGCTTGGCTTGTCATCGGGGTTGTACATGATGAGAGCATTCTTGTGTGACGAAAATGGAGCATGACTAAACTATATGATTTTGTAGGGATGAACTTTCTTTGGCCATGTTATTTTGAGAAGACATAATTGCTTAGTTAGTATGCTTGAAGTATTATTATTTTTATGTCAATATTGAACTTTTATCTTGAATCTTTTGGATCTGAATATTCATACCACAATTAAGAAGAATTACATTGAAATTATGCCAAGTAGCATTCCACATCAAAAATTCTGTTTTTATCATTTACCTACTCGAGGACGAGCAGGAATTAAGCTTGGGGATGCTTGATATGTCTCCAATGTATCTGTAATTTTTTATTGTTCCATGCTATATTATATTCTGTTTTGGACATTATTGGGATTTATTATACACTTTTATATTATTTTTGGGACTAACCTATTAACCGGAGGCCCAGCCGAGAATTGCTATTTTTTTGCCTATTTCAGAGTTTCGCAGAAAAAGAATATCAAACGGAGTCCAAATGGAATGAAACCTTCGGGAACATGATTTTCGGAATGAACGTGATCCATAGGACTTGGACCCTACGTCAAGACATCAAACAGGAGGCCGCGAGGTAGGGGGCACGCCTACCCCCCCCCCAGGCGTGCCCTCCACCCTCGTGGGCCCCCTGTTGCTCCACCGACGTACTTCTTCCTCCTATAGATACCTACGTACCCCCAAACTACCAGATACGGAGCCAAAAACCTAATTCCACCACTGTAACCTTCTGTACCCGTCAGATCCCATCTTGGGGCCTGTTCCGGAGCTCCGCTGGAGGGGGCATCGATCACGGAGGGCTTCTACATCAACACCATAGCCTCTCCGATGAAGTGTGAGTAGTTTACCTCAGACCTTCGGGTCCATAGTTATTAGCTAGATGGCTTCTTTTCTCTTTTTGAATCTCAATACAATGTTCTCCCCCTCTCTCGTGGAGATCTATTCGATGTAATCTTCTTTTGCAGTGTGTTTGTTGAGACTGATGAATTGTGGGTTTATGATCAAGTTTATCTATGAACAATATTTAAATCTTCTCTAAATTCTTTTATGTATGATTGGTTATCTTTGCAAGTCTCTTCGAATTATCAGCTTGGTTTGGCCTACTAGATTGATCTTTCTTGCAATGGGAGATGTGCTTAGCTTTGGGTTCAATCTTGCGGTGTCCTTTCCCAGTGATAGTAGGGGCAGCAAGGCATGTATTGTATTGTTGCCATCGTGGATAACAAGATGGGGTTTATATCATATTGCATGAATTTATCCCTCTACATCATGTCATCTTGCTTAAAGCGTTACTCTGTTCATATGAACTTAATACTCTAGATGCATGCTGGATAGCGGTCGATGTGTGGAGTAATAGTAGTAGATGCAGGCAGGAGTCGGTCTACTTGTCTCAGACGTGATGCCTATATACATGATCATACTTAGATATTCTCATAACTATGCTCAATTCTGTCAATTTCTCAACAGTAATTTGTTCACCCACCGTAAATACTTATGCTCTAGTGAGAAGCCACTAGTGAAACCTATGGCCCCCGGGTCTATTTTCCATCATATTAATCTCCCGACAACAAGCTATTTTTGGCGCCGTTTTTATTTTGTTTACTTTTACTTTGCATCTTTATCATAAAAATGCCAAAAATATTATCCTATCAGATCTCACTCTCGTAAGTGACTGTGAAGGGATTGACTACCCCTTATCATGTTGGTTGCGAGGATTTATTTCTTTGTGTAGGTGCGAGGGACTCGTGCGTGTCCTCCTACTGGATTGATACCTTGGTTCTCAAAAACTGAGGGAAATACTTATGCTACTTTGCTGCATCACCCTTTCCTCTTCAAGGGAAAACCAACGCAGTGCTCAAGAGGTAGCAGCCATCTGTTCGTTCAGCAACAGCGGGTGCTTTGGCATGCCGAATTGTCACGAGAAAAGCTTCTCCGTTGCATACCCTTCTTGCGCTTGGTAAAATTGCGCCGTATTGGAGGCACTGTTTGGCAAGTCCAATAACGTGTCTAGAGAGCTCCACATTTGATTAAGCAGGGCATACTTTGGATCACCGAATTTAGCCTGAAATAGAAATGGCTTACCGGCCGCTATCTCTCCGGCTTGCCGGATCTCCTCCCGAGCCGCTCTCGACTCGGATCGTGCTTCTCTCGCCTCTCGTATGGCCTTCTCGAGTTCGGCTAGTTTGGCCATGTTCTCCTCCTGGAGTTCTTTGCATTTGCCAGTGGCATCCTTTAGATGTTGCTCTATTGAAGATATTCTCTCCTCGCACGGACGCCGTGCAGCCTGTTCGGCCTTTAACTCCTCAGCTGCCTTCTTGGCAGCCACATTACTCATCCGAGCTTGCCCCTGGGCTCGGGCAAGCTCTGCCCGCAGGGCCTCCACGGCGGCAGCTCCATTTGTAGTTGTGCACGTCTCTGTATATAATACTCAGCTTTGTGCTCATGTTATTATACACACATATGATGTGGACCCAGAACATACATTGCGCCTTGTCGAGCCGCGTGTTAATAAGCATGACATCGTCCTCTGCCGCATCAAATTTCTGCTTCAGATCGGCAGCCTCCACAGTGTGGGCAGTCGCCAGGGATGTAGCAGCCTGTGTTACAATTAGTTAGACTATTTCCTGGGCAGGTCTTTTTTCGATCCTCTGATCGCCTCTCTTTGACACCAACCAGACTCTCGGGGGCTACTATCTATACATAGGTGCATTTTGTGAGTAAAGCACAACTGAAAATATTATAGTACGAACCTCGAAGCCTCTTAGCAGGCCCGTGAAGGCTTCATTCAATCCGCTTTTCACGGACAGAATCCTCTCAACCACCGTACCCATCAAGGTACGATGTTCCTCTAAGACGGACCCATGTCGCAGCATGTCCGTCAATATATCCGGCACCTCTGGATCCCTGCAAGCAGCTGTAGGAGTACGGCCGCCCTTTGAAGGGATCCGTTTACTTGACCCTAGAGTCGTCTCCGACTGTAAACCGGATAGTCCGGGGCCTTTATTGTCGGTCCTTGTTGGGACCGCACACCCCGGACCCTGGGCGACCGAGGTGTCACCTTCGGGTAATGTCTTCATCATCCCTCGCACCACTTGTTGATCGGGAGAGACCCTCTGGGATGACACCTCGATGTTGTCCGCCCTATTGGGCGAGGAGGCCGGTGGAGGCGTCTCACTTTCCATCATCTCTGGAAGAAGATCCCCCGAGGAAGAGGATTGTTGAAGAACACTATGTGCTGGACTGCAAAACATATATTCTAGATGTTACCCTTGTAACAGGAAAGGAACGGGATATTTTTAAAACACCCTTGTTCACTTACGAGTTGGTTAAAGGCTTGTCCTCCCGGTGGAACTGTGCGACAACGTCGTCCTCCAAACTCGAGCCGCCCGATAGGGGCATCTTACCTCGCTTAGGAGCCTCTTCCTCCCAACCTTCGGAGGCGGCCCTTCTCTTACCATGGGAGAAAGGATGTTGGCTTCTCCTTCTGTTTTGTCTTCGGACGAGGGAACTCTAATCTCCTCTGACACAGTGTCTGATGTACCTTCGGAATGGAGGCCACCTTTGGTCTTCCTGCTTTCCACCTTGTCCTCCTTCACGTGCACCTGGTACGGTGCCGGGGCCAGCATCCTTGTTAGCACGGGATCCGCTGAGTCTTCGGGAAGGGGGTCGAACACCTAATTCTCTCCGCTTTATTTATCCAGCCCTGGAAGAAGATGGTTTGCTCAGTATCTTATTATGGGATACTTAACTAAAAGGTGTTCGGGAGTCAAGTGCTTACCGAGGTATCCGGATGGTTGCAGTCAAGGCCGATGTCCTCGGTGGTATCCGGCCGCTGTTTTCGTGTCCCGAAAAACAACTTCCATATTCCTTTGTGTGTCGTGCCGAAGAAGTGTTGAAGGGTCTGTGGTCCTTCCGAATTAAACTCCCACATATGGAGAGGCCGTCGCTGGCACGGCAGGGCCCAGCGGACTAGCATTACTTGAATTACGTTGATAAGATCGATGTCCTTCTCAATGAGGCTCCGGATGCGGCTCTGTAGAGTCTGCATTTCATCAATTGATCCCCAGTCCAACCCCTTATTAATCCATGATGCAAGCTGTAACGGAGGGCCAGATCAGAACGCGTGTATAGCTGCCCACTTTGTGCCGCGGGGTTCAGTGATGTAAAACCACTCCCGCTGCCATAGGTTGGAAGTTTCGATGAAGGAGCCTTTTGGCCAAAGAGTATTGGTAAGCTTGCTCACTATAGCACCGCCGCACTCCGCTTGCTTCCCGTCAACTACCTTCGGCTTCACACTGAAGGTCTTGAGCCATAAGCCGAAGTGTGGGGGAATACGGAGGAAGGCCTCGCACGTGATAATGAATGCCGAGACATGAAGAAAAGAGTCTAGAGCTAGATCATGGAAATCTAGTTTGTAATAAAACAAGAGCCCTTGGACGAAGGGATGAAGAGCGAATCCTAGCCCTCGGAGGAAGTGGGAGATGAATACGATCCTCTCACCGGATCTAGGAGTAGGAATAACCTGTCCTTGAGCAGGAAGCCTGTGGGGATCTCCGCAGTCAGGTATCTGGCCGCCTGGAGCTTCGCAATATCCTCCTCTGTAACACAGGAAGCCACCCACCGGCCCTGAGGGCTAAGTCCGGACATGATTGGGAAGCTCAAAGCAATGAAGTTGAACCTTGGGTGCTGGAACTCGAGGTTGGAATGGCTGAGGAAAGCCTCGGCGTAAAAGAAAGAGACGGCCCTTGGCTCCTTTATAAAGGCGATGGATATCGAACGCCTCCTCCTAAGCCTTGAAACCTGCCTATTCCTAAGGAATCATGCCAACGAAACTGTTGGGTAACCCATGCTCGTATTGATGAGGATCGCAATAAGGGGACACGATCTCTACCTCGATAAGACGTGCCAATGAAAACTGCGTCTCGAAACGTGGAACGGCGGGACGAAAACAGTTCGAAATAATGACCGGGCAGAGACGTGACGTCACCCTACAAAAGTTATCAGCGAATTGGACTCGTGAAATATTATGCTCTCTGCGGTTGTGTGTGGTACTTGTGTTGCAGAGTCGGACACGTTCGTTGCGTTCGAGGACTATTTTGGAGTATTCGGAAAGGGGAACCCGCCTTGCAATGCCGAAGACAATCTGCACGCCGGACACCTCGTCATTGAAGCCCCTGGTTCAGGGGCTACTAAGGGAGTCCTGGACTAAGGGGTCCTCAGGCGTCCAGCCTGTTAGACATGGGCCGGACTGATGGGCTGTGAAGATACAAAGACCGAAGATTCTCTCCTGTGTCCGGATGGGACTCTCCTTGGCATGGAAAGGCAAGCTTGGCATCCACGTATGAAGATTCCCTTCTCTGTAACCGACTTTGTACAACCCTGATCCCCTCTGGTGTCTATATAAACCAGAGGGCTTAGTCCGTAGGGGCGATCATAATCATACAGGCTAGACTTCTAGGGTTTTAGCCATCACGATCTCGTGGTAAATCAACTCTTGTAATACTCATATTCATCAAGATCAATCAAGCAGGAAGTAGGATATTACCTCCATAGAGAGGGCCCGAACCTGGGTAAACATCATGTCCCCTGTCTCCTGTTACCATCGACCTTAGACACACAGTTCGGGACCCCCTACCCGAGATCCGCCGGTTTTGACACCGATAGTGATGAATTGAATCTTTACCCTTTGAAGTTTTGTCATGTCGGATTGAATGTTCAGATTTGAGAACACATGATGTATGTCTTGCAGTATGAATAATTGAGGTGACAAATGGGGTATCTTATTGATTCACTTGATATACGTTATGGCACTGAACTTGCGGATTCCTGCGGTGATATTGGGGTAATCTATGCATAGGGGTTGATGCACGTTTTCATTATCTTTACTCCGATAGAAACTTTGGGGTCCCTTGTAGTTCTTTGTGTGGATTGAGTATTATGAATATGAATTTGCTTTGGTGTTATCTTAGTACGAACTCTTGATTAGATCGATCGGAAAGAATAGCTTGCATTATTCTAGTACGAACTCTACGATAGATTGATTGGAAAGAATAGCTTTGAGGTAGTTTCGTACCCTACAAACAATTCCTATCTTTTGTTCTTCGCTAATAGGAACTCGGGAGTGATTCTTTACTGCACTTTGAGGGATAATCATATGAGCCAACTATGTTAGCACTGTTAAGAGATTGCACTTGTGAAAGTACGGACCCTATGCCTCCTTTTTAAGCATTGCAACACCATTTTTGTGCCCGTTTACTATTTGCTACCTTGCTGTTTTTATTTATTCAGATTATAAAAATATATTTCTACCATCCATACTACACTTTTATCACCATCTCTTCACCGAACTAGTGCATCTATACAATTTGCCATTGTATTGGGTGTGTTGGGGACACAAGAGATTTCTTGTATTTGGTTGCAGGGTCGTTTGAGCGAGACCATCTTCATCCTACACCTCCCACGGATTGATAAACCTTAGGTCATCCACTTGAGGGGAAATTGCTACTGTCCTACAAAACTCTGCGCTTGGAGGCCCAACACGAGTCTACAAGAATAAAGTTGCGTAGTAGACATCAAGCTCTTTTCTGGCGCCGTTGCCAGGGAGGTGAGTGCTTGAAGGCATATCTTTAGATCTTGCAATTGAATCTTTTAGTTTCTTGTTTTATCACTAGTTTGGTTCATAAAAAGAAAACTAAAAAATGGAATCGAGGTTGCATCATATTACTGATCATCTTTATAATATCTTTCTTGAAAATGATGGATCGGAAAACTGTGCTCAATTGTTAGAAGAAGAAGTCAATAAAATGTTTGGCACAAAATATTTGAATGATGAGCATGATTGCAATATTGTTAGTATGAATTCTTTGAACATCCATGATGCTAATGATATGCAAAGCCATAAGCTTGGCGATGCTATGTTTGATGAAGATGATATTTTTAGTCCCCCAAGTTTTAATGATAAAGTTTATTATGATGATTGCATGCCTCCTATTTATGATGATTATGTTGATGAAAGTGGATTTGGAGAGGTCATGACTTTATTTAATGATGATTCCACTATTTTAGAGGAGGTTGCAATTGAGTATGACAACAAAGTTCCTATATATGATGATTATGGTGATGACATGTATGCTATATTGAATAATTTTAAACATGTAACTTGTCATCATGATTTTAATTTCCAATCACATGAGAGTTATTTTGTTGCGTTTTCTCCCACCACTATTCATGAGAATAAATTCGCTTATGTGGAGAGTAACAAAATTTATATGCTTATGCATCATGAAAAGAATGCTTTATGTGATAGCTATATTGTTGAATTCATTCATGATGCTACTGAAAATTATTATGAGGGAGGAACTGATGCTTGTAGGAATTGCAAGAATATCAAGTTTCCTTTCTATGTGTTGAAAGTTTTGAAGTTATGCTTGTTTTGCCTTCCTATGCTAGTTGATTCTTGTTCCCATAAGTCGTTTGCTCAAAAAATCCATATGCATAGGAAGTGAGTTAGGCTTAAATGTGCTAGTCATATGCTTCATGATGCTCTCTTTGTGTTTCAATTCTTATCTTTTATGCGAGCATCATTGAAATCATCATGCCTAGCTTAAAAGGCATAAAATAGAAGCGCTTGTTAGGAGACAACCCAACACTTTTACCTACTGTTTTTGTGTGTTCACATGATTAAGCTACTTTAGTAATCATGTTTTATTGCTTTGGTTTCAATAAAGTGCCAAGTAAAGCCTTTGGGATCATGTTGGGTGTTAGATAATTTGATCTTGCTAAAAAATAGAAACTTATGCGCTCATGAAAATAATTCTCATTTTTAACAGAAGAGTTATTTTGAGTTGATTCTTTTTGCAGAATATCAATATAGAAATTTCTCACGTGGTCCTAAGTTTTCAGAATTTTTGGAGCAGCAGAAGTATGGTTTGAATACATATTACTATAGATTGTTTTGTTTTTGACAGATTCTGTTTTCAATGCATAGTTTGCTTGTTTCCTAGTTTCTATGCTTATATTTCTCAATATAAATTGTGGAAACTAGTCGTCAACCCGTGCAAGTGCACGGGCTAGTGGTTGTGTTACAAATCATTAATAATATTATATTAAATACATAAGGATTTGAATACCAAACATAGAGCCAGATATGTCGAACTATTACAATTGGGAAAACCTAGTTGTTGTTACACAAAATTGATTTCTTGCAGGGGTTCACACAAACCTTCCTACTTGTGTTCATATGAATTTATTTGAAGGATACCGATGTTGAGTAGAAAAACCTAGGTGATTAATATGTGTTTGAAAAATGAAACATCTCATAATAGTGTTGACATTGTCTATTTGCAAATGTAGGCCACGCATCATTGTGACAGCAATATAATTTCCATCTAAGGTAATTCAAGAGGTTTTTAATTTGGAGCTACAACTTCATGAACCATGAAATATGAAATTTTTCACTTTTCATATGAATACTATAACGAAAATGAATTATAGTGTAAGATTTATTTCAGAAAATGTCTTTGATCAGAGTAAAAGCCACAAATTAGTTGGTGCATGCATGTGAATGCAAGTATGTAGTCGGGTTTTTTAAACTGTGCGAACCAAAAAATGGAAACAGAAAGGTCGATTACCATATCTGGAACTTACTCCAACATTGTTTGCAAGGATCAACTAACATGAAAAAAACTATTCGATGAAGATGGTCAGTATCTTGCAACAATAAGTAATAAATATACTGGACCACCCATGTAGTATATCAATCCAATACAACTTAAATTTCAAAATTATGTTCAATGTCCCAAGAGTAAATCAATTACAAAAGAAGCATGCATTTACCTTCAAAGATGCAAGTAATTGGAATTTCGAACATTCAATTCACTGCAAGGAATCAGTGGTATTGGTACCGAGAGGCATCACCATTAGTGCAAGATCTTTTGAAAGAAGATAATTAAAAATACCGGCAAAAATTCTAAGTTTTTAGAAATCTATTATGTACTAAACAACCAAGATACACACAAACATCATTTATGGCATTTGAAGGTTTATAATTCTGAATCTTAAACATGACAAATAATATAATATACATTTGAATGGATGGACAAACTATATAGATTTAAAAGCCCCAAATTAGTTCTTGCATGCATGTGAATGCAAGTACTCCTAAGACGACATAATACAATGAAAAATGGTAAGTACTGAAGTTGATCAGTAGAATGCTGGTAAGATGAGACCTTCTGTAAATTGGCATCAAGAACTAAGACCCTTAATTTTGTAAAATGCTACTGCTGTGACTATTACATCATATAAATTTAACTATTCAACGGGTCACACAGTAAGGTAAAGGCAAATGTCCGGCCGGAGATCATGTATTAGCCTATCTGGAAAACCATAGATAAACAAGATGTTTATGTTTCAATTTCATTTGAAACAACAAAAGGATAACATACTGATGATGCCAGTGTGCTACATGCCTTCATAAATCAACATTAGAATTAACTACATGAGTATAAGTGTAACTTATATGATTAAAAAGCTCTTAGGATCTCAGTTTGAATGTAAATTTTCCTAATGCGATATCAATAGCATGTGGTCACAACATTCTTAGTAGACTCGACTTTAATGCAACAAATAGGCAAAAAGGAAAAGGCACACCGTACCTATATTTGTGGATAGATTCAAATGGAAGAGTCAAGGTTGCTTATGTGCGTAAATGGCAAAACTGGCATGTGGATCCAAGCAAAGGCAATCATCAATGATGTAGTGCCGTGGAGGCGCACAATCTGCGCGATGAGAAGAAGCCATTGGGATGCACATGATCGCGATCCAGGGAGCACCATGAGGCAATGGGAGAGGTTGTCATGAGGCAATGGGAGAGGTTGTCTTCCCAGAACAACCACAAGAAGCAGCAACATTAGAGGCTATGTGGTGAAAATTCATATATATGAAGGAAAAGAGAACCCAATTGTTGTCTCAAAGAAGCCCCATGAAAAAAATGATATGTAAAATTGGGAAATATGTATGTAACTGAAGAACATAACCGACCCAACTGAATGTTTTGCTGATGCAAGGCGCTTGAGATAGCAACTAACCGTCACAATCATAGCATGAAATTGTATCTGCCCTCACAATGGACAAAACTTCAGTTATGATAAGCAGGATAACAAATAGGACACCAAGGGAAAGGAAGTGAAAGCTCATGCAGATGAAACAAAATTAAATTTAACTGAACGTGTGCTTTACCTATACTGGTCTGTGCCTATTTGAAGGATATATGTTCAGAATTTCTTCATTGGAAGAGAATAGAGAGCACGTACATATGGTTTTTGGTGCAAGATTATACAAACTAACTACAAATTTCATTCTACTATAGCAATTATGGATGTGCATTTTGATATAGTTATACTGAATTAACTGGATTGCTATGCAATAATAATGCCAATGAATGAACTCATGAGGATAACTTTGTTTCGATGAGAAGGACCTCATGCCCAGTTCCATGCATTTTTCAATGAGAATGAAACACATAGAACAATGTTATATCGGTCAACTTATAGCAACACTGCTAGTGCAGCAAAAGGAGTAAAAGAAAAACAGAGATCATCATGTGCAAGAAAAGTCAGTAAAAAAATTCAGAAACTGCCGGATCACCACAGTTTGAGTCTTTGGCCACTTCACTTCACTGGTAATCCTCTTCTTCAGTAGCAAGTGAGCGCTGGGGTTCCAGCCCTTTCAGCTAGATATCCACAGGGTGCATTCTGTTGAGCTTGGCTGTAGCGTGTACGACTGAAAGTCCCCTCTTACCAAACCAAGTCTGCATGTAATTTATTTGTGAGTATATACATATGGGAAAGATCAATCCAACTGGCATATTTATCAGAAGCAGCTCATGTATACCTCTTGTTCACCATTGCCAAGGCGGATGCAAGTCGGGATAGGAAGCCAACATGAGTTGTTATGTAATGGTGACCTTGTGATGATTTCTAACGGTATTGGTGGTCCACTGGCCCGGCCTGGCCAAAGAATTAATCAATCACATATAATTGTCAGTATATATACGTACATGCTTGAACGATCCATGCTTGTATGCATTAGCTATGATAGGCCTACGTGGACATACTGTAGGTCATGTCGCTGTGCTTGTGGCCTTGTGGCAGTAGGGATTTCGAAAGAGAGTGAGCGCCTAAGTCAAACTCCTCCTTCGTCGTCTTCTCCATGTATACTCGCCCTCCACTTCCTCCTTGAGCAGCAGCAGGGCCACCTCCACTTTCTCCTTGAGCAGCAGCAGGGCCAGCTCCTGCTTCTTCTTCTATCATCTTCTGTAACTCTGTAAGACTGTAAGTCAACCCTCGACCGATCTTACATTCTGGCTGCACAAACACACTAATAAAGGCTATACGTATACATGCTTAATTAATTAATTAATTGTTGGTTTTGCAAAATCTAACTGGCCGGCCTGATCTTCTTATATATAAGTGAAGTTCCACTATATTAGGATATACGAAAATATCAAACAACCTTGCAAATTGTTGATTGCTTAGTTATATTTGTTCAGTTATCAGTTTGCGTTATTAGTCACCTTGAGCAGATCCAACAGCTCGTCCATATACCTAATATCTTGGCTAGTGCCTAATCTGCCATCTCACAACCCTCGACTTCTGTAGGCTCCTTTGGTATCTCCAATAATCGTAGTAAATTAATGATACACGTGAAGAACAAAAGGCACAAATCTCGTACTGCTAGAAGAACATCTCAACTCCTACCAATATCAGTCCAGAGCTCAAGACCACCATGTAGGAACCCCAATTATCTAAATTACAGAAAATAGGTTAGCTTCATCAGATCGAGGAAACTGTGACTTCCCTGAGTCGGACGTTGCAGAAGTGAAGAGGTTGGGGATGAGATCGTTGCAAGACATGTTGTTGGGACCGTCAGTTTGTTTATCGACCAATCTAATATGAAATCAAGGGCAATCATGAATACCTGGGCAAAGAGAAGGACATCTCGCAAGATGCAAATCAAGAAGATCCGACGGAGGCGGTGCACACGGCAAGTGGTCGGGGAGAGGAACGGGAAGAAAGCTTAAAGCGATTATCTTTTTTCTCTAATGGGGCATGTGCAATTATTGGGTGGAGGAGAATCCATGGCGCTGGAGGTGAAGGGGTTGCTCGATAAGATTGGGGGCGTGGCCTTTTGCCTTTTTCAGATCGATATTTGTTTTCACAGATTAGTTTTTTTTTTGAGGGAATGGGAGAGAGTATTTCACAGATTAGTTTTTTTTAGGGGGGCTTTCATAGTTTAGATTTTTTTGAGAGGGACTTTCACAGATTAGATTTTTTTAGGGGAACTTTCACAGATTAGATGGATAGGATTTCTTCGCACGTGAGTGTGGGCTTTGTGCCTAGCCAGCAGGCCTAGGGAGATGTTTTTTTCCTAAAAAAGTTGCACGTGGGACAACTACTTAGGACTCCTAAGTTACCTCATCGCACGGCTGTAGATATTTAATTTGGAGATCTAACGGACAATTTGTTTAGTTGTTTAGGATTAACATGGAGCATCGTATGGTGCCTCCAATTAGTAAATATAAGATGATATGCTACAGTAGGCTTTGTGTGGAAACAATTATGAATCTTTGACAATACCAAAGTGAAATGGTTTGCTCTTTATTATGCTAACCTATCTCACGAAGTTCCGTTAAGTTTTGTGTGATTGAAGTTTTCAAGTTTTGGGTGAGATATCGATATGAGGAGAATAAGTGTAGGATCGAAAGTATGTATAGAGGGGGGTGATTAGACTACTTGACCAAATAAAAATCTAGCCTTTTCCCAATTTTAGTTCTTGGCAGATTTTAACAACTTAGCACAAGTCAATCAATCAACCTACACATGCAATTCTAAGAGTATAGCAGCGGAATGCAAAACAATTGCATATGAAGGTAAAGGGAGGAGTTTGAGGGAGCAAACGCAATGTTGACACGGAGATTTTGTATCCGTGGTTCCGATAGGTGGTGCTATTGTACATCCACGTTGATGGAGACTTCAACCCACGAAGGGTAACGGTTGCGCGAGTCCATGGAGGGCTCCACCCACGAAGGGTCCCCGAAGAAGCAACCTTGTCTATCCCACCATGGTCATCACCCACGAAGGACTTGCCTCACTAGGGTAGATCTTCACGAAGTAGGCGATCTCCTTGCCCTTACAAACTCCTTGGTTCAACTCCACAATCTTGATGGAGGCTCCCAAGTGACACCTAGCCAATCTAGGAGACACCACTCTCCAAGAAGTAACAAATGGTGTGTTGATGATGAACTCCTTGCTCTTGTGCTTCAAATGATAGTCTCCCCAACACTCAACTCTCTCTCACAGGATTTGGATTTGGTGGAAAGAAGATTTGAGTGGAAAGCAACTTGGGGAAGGCTAGAGATCAAGATTTATGTGGTTGGAATGGAATATCTTGACCTCAACACAAGTGTAGGTGGTTCTCTCTCAGAAAATATGTGTTGGAAGTGTAGGCATGTTCTGATGGCTCTCTCCACGAATGAAGAGTGGGTGGAGGGGTATATATAGCCTCCACACAAAATCTAACCGTTACACACAAATCACCAAACTCGGTGGGACCGATTCAAAGAATTGTTCCCACCGAGTTGGTATCAGAGCTTTGGTCTCCATTTGCTTTGACTTCCATAGCTTTTGGTGGTCATAGCCTTGGTTTCACAACCTAGGAGAGTATGGCGTCTAGCGAGGGAAATTATCACCGTAGAGGTCCTTACTTTGATGGTACAAAATTTGCTAGTTCGAAGCATCAGATGAAAATGCATATTCTTGGACATAATCCCGCCATTTCGGCTATTGTGTGTACTGGCTTGCAAGGTGAATTCTTTGATGGGAGAGAACCAAACCGTGAAGCTACCACGGAAGAGTTGAAGATGCTACAATACAATGCTCAAGCTTGTGATATTCTCTTCAACGGATTGTGCCCCGAAGAATTCAATAAAATCAGCCGTCTTGAGAATGTAAAGGAAATTTGGGATACTTTGATTGACATGCACGAAGGTACCGACTCCATCAAGGAATCCAAATTGGATGTGCTTCAAAGTCAACTTGACAAGTTCAAAATGAAGGATCGTGAAGGTGTCGCTGAAATGTACTCTAGGCTTGCTCTCATCACAAATGAGATTGCCGGCTTAGGAAGTGAAGAGATGACCGACAAATTCATCATCAAGAAGATCCTAAGAGCCATGGATGGAAAATATGATACCGTGTGCACATTGACCCAAATGATGCCCAATTACAAAGATCTCAAGCCAACGGAAGTCATTGGAAGAATTGTTGCTCATGAGATGTCACTCAAGGATAAGGAAGAGCTTCACAACAAGTCAAGTGGTGCTTACAAAGCCTCGTGTGATTCTCCCACATCATCAAGTGAGAAACAAACCTTCAATGAAGAATTGAGCCTAATGGTGAAGAACTTCAACAAGTTCTACAAGAGTAGAAGCAAAGAAAGAAGTTCCAAGTCAAGGTCCTACAATGGTAAAAGATCTTCTAGTCGTGAGCGTAATTGCTACAATTGTGGTAGACCCGGACACTACTCCAATGAGTGTACGGCCCCCTACAAAAGAAGAGAAGATTCTCCCAAAAGAAGAAGTAGAAGAGAGGAATCACCACCAAGAGAAAGGAGGAGTAGAGATGATCGTTATGAACGAAAACCCTCTCGGAGAAGCAAGGACTCGGAAAGGAAGGAAAAGTCATCAAGTAGCTACACAAAAAGAAGACATCAAGCTCATGCTGGTGAATGGGTATCCGGCTCCGACTCTGACAATCACTCTGAAAGAAGTTATCACTCTGACTCCGAATATACTCAAGATGAAGGTGTTGCTGGTCTAGCACTTGTGTCAACCAACTACTACGACATATTTGACTCACCAAATGAAGGAATTGGAAGATGCTTCATGGCCAAAGTTCCAAAGGTAACACATCCTGAGTATGTTGATTTCAGTAGTGATGAAGATGATTTTCTAGGTGATGATGATTTACTTGTTTACAACTCTAGTGATGAAAACTATGATGAAATGTCAATTAATCATGCTAACCAAGATAAAACGAATGATGATGATAAGAAGGAGATTGAGCGTCTAACTAAAGAACTAAACACTCTTAAGTTAGCTCATGAAACTACCTTGGAAAATCATTGAGAACTTTTAAAGACTCACGATAAGCTATGCTTTCAAAAGCTCAACCTTGAGCAAGAGGATGAGTTTTTAAAGGCAATCAACGATGATCTTCACAAGAAAAGTTCTTCTTACATTGCCAAGCGTTTACTCTTGTCTACTTACATGCCACAAGTTAAATCTAGCAACAAGAACAATAAAGATTCTTCATCTAGTAGCAACAACAATCATGCTAAATCCAATGTTGTTGCTTCTAGTAGTTCTCTTGATTCCACTAATGATTCTCTTAGCCAAGTTACACTTGAGCAAGAAAATAGCTTATTGAAGGGAATTATAGAGAAAGGTGTTTACAAGAGCCTTGTTGGAAGTAAGCAATTTGACGAAATTGTACGCAAGCAAGGAAGACACCGGAAGAATCAAGGTGTTGGTTTTGAACGGAAGTTCAATGCCATTGGAGTTGAGTGGGAAGAAGATCAATACCCCAAGACGAAGTTTGTTCCTCAACAAGAGAAGTATGATCCTACTTCTTTCAAAGGGACACAAGCTCAAGATGATCTTCCACCACAAGACCACAAGCAAAAAGGCAAGGATAAGCTTCAATAGGAAATTGATGCATTTGAAGAAGCACCTAAGGCCTTGGTCAAGTGGGTTCCCAAGACTACATCAAGTTCTACTTCATCAAGTACGACTACAACTCCAAGGATTCCCATCAAGATGGTGTGGATCCCGAAGAAGAAGAACTAGAAAGTTCTTGAGGGTGACTCCGCCAACATACTACACTCTTATCATTTTGGCGAGAACAAGTGCAAACAACTTCCATATCTTGCACTAGTTCAAGGAGTCACAAACCCTCTTGTTGGTAAGACAAGGGACAAGGTAACCTAATGCTTTCATGGACATCATATTGTATATGCATCACTCTATGTCTATGGATATCCTTGTTTGTTCCTTGTGGGACTAACCCGTGTAGGTATTGAAAGTGCAACTCACTCCAAAGGATTGCTCTGAATGATCTACATCAACTTTGAGCATCCACATCTTCAACACCTACATGAAGTCATCATCGACAAAACCCTTCATCCCTCTTAGGGGGATATCACATCTAGGGGGAGCTTTACTCTAATCAATTGAGCTAAAGATACTCTAATGGTGTGAACACAACAATGCTTTATGTAAAAGTGGTAACCCCACTTGTGCTTAAACGATGGGTATGACCTATGATCAAATGTTCTCATTTGACTCCTAAGTCAATATACTCATATATAGATGACCTAGTCATCACCAAATTGCTTGATAGATGCTAGAGTGTTTGTGCATGCTTTGACACATATTTCATTTGCCATTTTATGTGTGAGCATGTTGAATGCATATTTTACTCATTCGAGGACATCCATTTGTTGTTTTGATTGTTTGACTTTTTCCCTTTTGCCAAATGGATGGACAAGAATGCCTAAGAACTCCCTCTAGCTATCTATGCTTTCCGCGTCTCAAACTCTATTCATGCTACATCACAAAGTTTGATCAAGTCAGATTCGAATCACTCTGTGTGAGAAGCACTCAAAGTTCCCGATTCGTCATAGACTTAAACCTCCAAAACCTCTTTGTGCACCTCGGTCTGACCGATTCATCCTTTTCGGTCCTACCGAGATCACTAAGTTGATCTAGGGTTTTCAATCTCGGTGCAACTGATTAGAACCTTTCGGTCACATCGAGTTGCAGTAACTGCTTGCAGTTTTGCATCTCGGTGCCACCGAGTCGTTCCACTCGGTCACACCGACAGGGTCAGGTTATATATACCGACGGGCCAAATTTTGGAAAATTTTCCGAACCTCCTCGCCCGCGCATAACCTTCTCTGCCTCCTCGGGTCTCCGGATCATCCTCTCGTCACCAGTAACCTCCCGTTGCTGGTCTCCGCCGCCGTCAACGGCAATCTGCCCCACCGTTGCCGCTGTAGCAAGTTCGCCGTCGAACTAGGGTATGAACTTGAACTTTCTGCTAATCCTTAACTCTGATTCTTAGCACATTGCTTTGCCATGATTCTTGCCACGATTGAAATCATCATGTCCAGCAAAAACATCCTGTAGATTAGTTTTGATTTGAAAATTTAGGGTTAGGTCTTTGTCGAGTTCATCTCAGACCGACCAAGTTGTAGAAATCGGTCTTACTGATTTGGCTTAGGCCAGAGCACATGCACTAGTGTAGAACCGGGAAATAGCACCGGTTCGTAAGGCTCTTTAGTGCCGGTTAGGTAACCGGCACTAAAATTTCGGCACTAAAGCCCCCCCCCCCCCTTTAGTACCGGTTCAGCACGAACCGGTATCAGAGCTTTGGTCTCCATTTTCTTTGACTTCCATAGCTTTTGGTGGTCATAGCCTTGGTTTCACAACCTAGGAGAGTATGGTGTCTAGCGAGGGAAATTACCACCATAGAGGTCCTTACTTTGATGGTACAGAATTTGCTAGTTGGAAGCATAAGATGAAAATGCATATTCTTGGACATAATCCCGCCATTTGGGCTATTGTGTGTATTGGCTTGCAAGGTGAATTCTTTGATGGGAGAGAACCAAACCGTGAAGCTACCGCGGAAGAGTTGAAGATGCTACAAGACAATGCTCAAGCTTGTGATATTCTCTTCAACGGATTGTGCCCCGAAGAATTCAATAAAATCAGCCGTCTTGAGAATGCAAAGGAAATTTGGGATACTTTGATTGACATGCACGAAGGTACCGACTCCATCAAGGAATCCAAATTGGATGTGCTTCAAAGTCAACTTGACAAGTTCAAAATGAAGGATGGTGAAGGTGTCGCTGAAATGTACTCTAGGCTTGCTCTCATCACAAATGAGATTGCCGGCTTAGGAAGTGAAGAGATGACCGACAAATTCATCATCAAGAAGATCCTAAGAGCCATGGATGGAAAATATGATACCGTGTGCACATTGACCCAAATGATGCCCAATTACAAAGATCTCAAGCCAACGGAAGTCATTGGAAGAATTGTTGCTCATGAGATGTCACTCAAGGATAAGGAAGAGCTTCACAACAAGTCAAGTGGTGCTTACAAAGCCTCGTGTGATGCTCCCACATCATCAAGTGAGAAACAAACCTTCAATGAAGAATTGAGCCTAATGGTGAAGAACTTCAACAAGTTCTACAAGAGTAGAAGCAAAGAAAGAAGTTCCAAGTCAAGGTCCTACAATGGTAAAAGATCTTCTAGTCGTGAGCGTAATTGCTACAATTGTGGTAGACCCGGACACTACTCCAATGAGTGTACGACCCCCTACAAAAGAAGAGAAGATTCTCCCAAAAGAAGAAGTAGAAGAGAGGAATCACCACCAAGAGAAAGGAGGAGTAGAGATGATCGTTATGAACGAAAACCCTCTCGGAGAAGCAAGGACTCGGAAAGGAAGGAAAAGTCATCAAGTAGCTACACAAAAAGAAGACATCACGCTCATGTTGGTGAATGGGTATCCGGCTCCGACTCTGACAATCACTCCAAAAGAAGTTATCACTCTGACTCCGAATATACTCAAGATGAAGGTGTTGCTGGTCTAGCACTTGTGTCAACCAACTACTACGACATATTTGACTCACCAAATGAAGGAATTGGAAGATGCTTCATGGCCAAAGTTCCAAAGGTAACACATCCTGAGTATGTTGATTTCAGTAGTGATGAAGATGATTTTCTAGGTGATGATGATTTACTTGTTGACAACTCTAGTGATGAAAACTATGATGAAATGTCAATTAATCATGCTAATCAAGATAAAACGAATGATGATGATAAGAAGGAGATTGAGCGTCTAACTAAAGAACTCAACACTCTTAAGTTAGCTCATGAAACTACATTGGAAAATCATCGAGAACTTTTAAAGACTCATGATAAGCTATGCTTTGAAAAGCTCAACCTTGAGCAAGAGCATGAGTTTTTAAAGGCAATCAACGATGATCTTCACAAGAAAAGTTCTTCTTACATTGCCAAGCGTTTACTCTTGTCTACTTACATGCCAAAAGTTAAATCTAGCAACAATAACAATAAAGATTCTTCATCTAGTAGCAACAACAATCATGCTAAATCCAATGTTATTGCTTCTAGTAGTTCTCTTGATTCCACTAATGATTCTCTAAGCCAAGTTGCACTTGAGCAAGAAAATAGCTTATTGAAGGGAATTATAGAGAAAGGTGTTTACAAGAGCCTTGTCGGAAGTAAGCAATTTGATGAAATTGTACGCAAGCAAGGAAGACACCGGAAGAATCAAGGTGTTGGTTTTGAACGGAAGTTCAATGCCATTGGAGTTGAGTGGGAAGAAGATCAATACCCCAAGACGAAGTTTGTTCCTCAACAAGAGAAGTATGATCCTACTTCTTTCAAAGGGACACAAGCTCAAGATGATCTTCCACCACAAGACCACAAGAAAAAAGGCAAGGATAAGCTTCAAGAGGAAATTGATGCATTTGAAGAAGCACCTAAGGCCTTGGTCAAGTGGGTTCCCAAGACTACATCAAGTTCTACTTCATCAAGTACGACTACAACTCCAAGGATTCCCATCAAGATGGTGTGGATCCCGAAGAAGAAGAACTAGAAAGTTCTTGAGGGTGACTCCGCCAACATACTACACTTTTATCATTTTGGCGAGGACAAGTGCAAACAACTTCCATATCTTGCACTAGTTCAAGGAGTCACAAACCCTCTTGTTGGTAAGAAAAGGGACAAGGTAACCTAATGCTTTCATGGACATCATATTGTATATGCATCACTCTATGTCTATGGATATCCTTGTTTGTTCTCACTCCAAAGGATTGCTCTGAATGATCTACATCAACTTTGAGCATCCACATCTTCAACACCTACATGAAGTCATCATCGACAAAACCCAACGTTAGTTCATCCCTCTTAGGGGGATATCACATCTAGGGGGAGCTTTACTCTAATCAATTGAGCTAAAACAACTCTAATGGTGTGAACACAACAATGCTTTATGTAAAAGTGGTAACCCCACTTGTGCTTAAACGATGGGTATGACCTATGATCAAATGTTCTCATTTGACTCCTAAGTCAATATACTCATATATAGATGACCTAGTCATCACCAAATTGCTTGATAGATGCTAGAGTGTTTGTGCATGCTTTGTCACATATTTCATTTGCCATTTTATGTGTGAGCATGTTGAATGCATATTTTACTCATTCGAGGACATCCATTTGTTGTTTTGATTGTTTGACTTTTTCCCTTTTGCCAAATGGATGGACAAGAATGCCTAAGAACTACCTCTAGCTATCTATGTTTTCTGCGTCTCAAACTCTATTCATGCTACATCACAAAGTTTGATCAAGTCAGATTCGAATCACTCTGTGTGAGAAGCACTCAAAGTTCCCGATTCGTCATAGACTTAAACCTCCAAAACCTCTTTGTGCACCTCGGTCTGACCGATTCATCCTTTTCGGTCCTACCGAGATCACTAAGTTGATCTAGGGTTTTCAATCTCGGTGCAACTGATTAGAACCTTTCGGTCACACCGAGTTGCAGTAACTGCTTGAAGTTTTGCATCTCGGTGCCACCGAGTCGTTCCACTCGGTCACACCGACAGGGTCAGGTTATATATACCGACGGACCAAATTTTGGAAATTTTTCTGAACCTCCTCGCCCACGCATAACCTGCTCTGCCTCCTCGGGTCTCCGGATCATCCTCTCGTCGCCAGCAACCTCCCGTTGCTGGTCTCCGCCGCCGTCAATGGCAATCTGCCCCACCGTTGCCGCTGTAGCAAGTTCACCGTCGAACTAGGGTACGAACTTGAACTTTCTGCTAATCCTTAACTCTGATTCTTAGCACATTGCTTTGCCATGATTCTTGCCATGATTGAAATCATCATGTCCAGCAAAAACATCCTGTAGATTAGTTTTGATTTGAAAATTTAGGGTTAGGTCTTCGCCGAGTTCATCTCGGACCGACCGAGTTGTAGAAATCGGTCTCACTGATTTGGCTTAGGCCAGAGCACATGCACTAGTGTAGAACCGGGCAATAGCACCGGTTCGTAAGGCCCTTTAGTGCCGGTTAGGTAACCGGCACTAAAATTTCGGCACTAAAGCCCCCCCCCCTTTAGTACCGGTTCAGCATGAACCGGTGCTAAAGGGCAACCACGTAACACCAACCGGTACGAAAATGTTGGGGGGGTTTTGGTTTTATGATTTCTTTTTCATTTACTTTTGTGTTTTCCATTTTAATTCTTTTTCGTTTGCTGGTATTTTATGGTACTTCACATTGTACACGTTATGCATATATATATATATATAATTTCTAGTAAAACCAATCATATATATATCATCAATCATGTCTCACAAACCACCATATTAATTCACACATACACACATGTATAGCTATATACAATTTCTCCTACATATGCATGTTGCCTTCGGAGCCAGTGGCATTAGCCTGATTGGTGCCTTCGGAGCACGATGACAATTGGAAGTGGTTCATGTCTTTTTCGATGGGGGCGGTAGCGGGTAATAGTATTCTCCCTTCGGATTTATGACCTGGTCGAGCAAAAATCCCGCTATTTCCTCTTGAAGTGCTTCTACACGCTCCCTTGGTAGGAGCTTGTCCCGCACCTCTTTGAATTGTTAAGGAGATCAATATGCATGTGTATTAGTTGTGTGACTAGATATCGATAATGGTGTAAAAATTGTGAATATTGTTCTGACAAATGTACCCATTCCTGCCTTTGAGATCTGCTCCTTTCGGATGCGATCATGCGAATGTTCTCGCAAACGTAGTATGCACATAGATCAGTCCCCTGCGCCTGCTGAAGGGCCTTTACAAGAATGGAATTTGATCAGATAATAATTAATCAAGCATGATAATTAAAGAGATGGCAGCTAGCTAGCTAGCTAGCTAGCTAGTACTACTTAATTACTTACCTTGGGTCGAAACAATTTCAGCTTTTGTTTCCATTCGCCTGGAGTGACGCTAATGAACCTTGCCCAAGCCCTGCCCGCCGACAAAGAAAAATGAATAAAGGGGTTATTAAATAGTTCATATCATGAAATGACGAACTAAATAGGCCGAGATATATAGTTAATAATGATTGAAATTACCTGTTGACTATCCCAAACAAGATGTTATAGTCACTATTTGCTTTGAGTAGCGAGTCCAGTATTTCAACTTAAATTACAGAAAGAAATCACTTACAGACAATAGCAACTGACGATAGATTTGTCGAGTGCGTCTTGATAGTATAACTGAAACAGTTCAGAATACTCAACGGCCACAGCTTTCTCATGGTAGTAATCATCCTTCTTGACATACACCATGAGGGACTCTCGATCGGACCTCTTGCTAATGTCCATGTACCATTGATGCAATTCATACATTCTCGTTGGGAGCTTCTTGACATCTTCTGGCTCAACCAAAGGTTGGCCCCGGACAAATTTCCGTTTTATTTCCTCCTCTCTAATCAGAGGCATGTCCTCGATCTCGAGGAGTTGTCCAATAGTTATCTTGAGTTCTTCAGCCTGCATTATATGCTCCTGGGTTATTACCACATCGCCCACCTCGGGAACGTAAACTGTTTGGCCACAATAATATTGGGTGCGCGTACTGTCATGTGTTGTTGGCGGCACAACAAGCGGGGGGGGGGGGGGTCGATTGCGCCGCCTGTTTTCCCAGTTGGGCAACGGTTTTCCTGCATTTTTTGATAGCTGCTTGTTGTTTGCTCGAGCTCGAGCTCGCCTCCTTCTGTAGACGTTGTCAATGTAACTTCCTGATGTGGCGCTCATAGTCTGAGTCAACAGGCTTAGGAGCTGGTGGTTGAGCCATACAAATGAAGTGGTCAACTACTTCCACAGGCACTTTCTCCCTTGGCGGCGATGGCGGTTTTGGTCCAAAATGGGCGTCGACTTCTGCCCGCACTATGACATTGGTTTGCTCCTCGGTCCTGTTGTAAGCCCTCACAGGAAGAGGAGTACTGAGGTTTGGACCATATTTATATCGCTTGCCTCCGCCTGTACTTCCTGTACTATCACCTCGACTCGTACCGCTACGCACCATAGTTGCGGGATGTCTCTTCTGCGATTGCTGAGGCGGCAGAGACGGCTGACGGGGCTGAGTTGGACGAGGAGGAGTGGCCTGAAGCTGTGCCGGACTTGGAGGAGGAGTGGCCTGAAGCTGTGCCGGACTTGGAGGAGGAGTGGCCTGAGGTTGTGCCGGACTTGGAGGAGGAGTGGACGTCTGACGCTGTGTCGGACTTGGAGGAGGAGTGGCCTGACACTTTGCCGGACTTGGAGGAGGAGGAGTGGCCTCACGCATAATCCCTTTCTTGTCCCTCTCCTCAGGAGGCAGGTCAAGGAGGCAAGAAGGGAAAAAGGAGCGCCTAGGCGAGCTACGGGTGGCAGAAGACACCAAGAGAACACCTCGGTGGCCGTCCAAAGGCTGGATGGTGATGGCGATGCCGGAAGCAGAGCTCGAAGACGAGGCGGCAGGACATCAGCACGCGTGGAAGGCATCGGTGCCTGCATACTCCGACTTGACGGCCTTGCCGCCCGCCCTCTTCCTCTTCCGTAGCCTCCCAATGCCAGCCGCCCAAGGAGACGGCCCCGAGAAGTTCAAGGAGCCGGCGACACGGATGATGGGGTCGCCGGTGCCGCACGGAGTGGCACCCGACACCTAGTCGGACCCGTCATCCTGCCGCCTGCTGCCCTCGTTGTCGCTGCCGCTCTCCTCCTCGTCACTCCCGCCCGAGGAGGAATCTTCTCTATCGGAAGAGCTCTCCATGTAGCACCTTGCACGGGTCCCAAAGAGCCCGAAGACCTTGACGGAGAGAAGGCCACCCTCCATCAGCTTAAAATGGAGACTGAGCCCCTCCGTCAAGCGGTGGATATGAGCAAACGTCTTCCATCCCCGACGAAGATACATCACGTGAGGGGCGGGGAAGTCGACGCGGACCCGAGTGCCACTGATCCCGCAGCCCCTCATGTGCAGCCGCAACGACTCTGGCGGATCCAGCTCTATCTCCCGCGCAAATGGAGCCGGGAGACGAAGGCGGCGGCGTGGCAACCGGTGCAGCCTAAAGAAGAACGTACAAGGGTCATCCCCAACATGGCCCTCCATTGGAGGAGGAGCTGCTGGCGGAGGCGAGGCCGGCGCGCCGCCCTGTCCTCCTCTTCCCCGAGCGCCCCGGACTCGCCCATGGCCTCGCCCCCTTCCCCTTCCCCTTGCAGCTGGCTCTGCCATCGCAGGTGCAGGAGAAGGAGGGACGCGTTATCGAGCGGCGACCCTCGCTGCCACTGTTGAAGGACCGGGGTTCCCTCTCTCCATGACGGATGGAAGGGATGAGCGGAAGCTGAAGGAAGAAGAAGATGAAAGAATGCGGCACGCCATCCCCCTCTCCCGCTCTTTATAAAGGATCGGGGTTGGGGCTCGGCCGCCCCGCTCGGCCAAATCAAGATACGGAAGGCGCATGGAGCCAGGAACCGACCCGCCGCCCCAACTAGCGACGGCCCGGTTTCCCGCCTCCACCGTTTGCCACCCCGGGCGCATGGGAGACACGTGGCGGACGTGCAGAGCCGAGGGGACGGGTGAGACGACGGGGTGGGGAGAGGATGCCTTGAAGACCGCGCCTCAGCCCCATTCAGTAAATGGGCCGCGCCTCCATGCCTCCCCCCGTTTATGGGGAAGGCGCGAACCCTCCCCCCCCCCTTTTTGTGTGATGTGACGCATGCCTGCAGAAACCAACCCCACGCATGCCGCCCATGTCACATGCGCCTCGCCACGCCGCGCGCCACGCGCGGGAGTCGTGGGAAGCGCAGCGCGCGAAGAATCTTACCGCGGTAAAAGCCGCCCCGCCTGCCCGCGCACCATTTTTGGGCCTAGCCCAACAACGCGTTGCACTTATGTGTGGCCCAGGCCCGGGGGCTCCTGTCGATGTACAAAAAGAGGGGTACACCTTTTGTACCCCTATAACTGTGCATGGGCAGTCTGAGCCACGGGCACCATCACACCAAGCACGGCAAGGGAGGTGAGCCAGGGTAAGACTGAAGATCAAGAGAACTAGAACAACGCCAAGACCAAGACCACAAAGAGCGAAGGAGACGAGGCGGACTCCCCCGGCAAGATCCTTGCCGGGAAGCAGTTTTGGCAACCCCGGCAAGACCCTTGCCGCGGCGGCTCGCCCCGCACTTACGGAGTAAATCACCCTTGAGTCCATTGCCCCCATGGGGCAAGGATTCGGGAGACGTCCCCATGGTGGCATGCAGATCTTTGTGAAGACATTCAAGATCAGATACACACTATAGAAGATGACGACCCTTGGCGGGATCCCAACCAAGGAAGGCCACAAGGCCCCCGGCAAGCGCCTTGCCGGGGACGACAGCAGGCGCCTCGGCAAGACCCATGCCGGGGCCCCGGCAAGGCCCTTGCCGAGGACACCCGCAGGGCCACCATCAGGCCCACACCGACTAAACCTCCGCCACCGCATGCATGCAGCTACCACCCCAAACAGCTGGGCAGGAACCTACGTGGCGGCATGCAGATCTTCATGAAGACCCACCACTGCGCCACCTCAGTTGCCTGCCTACCTACATGGCATCACAGGCATCGCTGGCCAGGGCGCGTGTTGACACAAGGAGGAGCCGTTACGGACGAGACAGGTTTCTCCCCCGTCCCCGATAAAGCAAGGACACCTAAGCAAGACGCATTAAATGCGCCTTGTCATGTAATGCGAGGGATAACCTTGCATCATTGTACCCTTTCCACCTCCTGGGTGCCACTGTGGCAACCCCTTTTTCTATAAAAGGAGGCCCAAGGCGACCAGAGGAAGGATTCGGCTTTTTGGAGCTCCTCACGCCCCATAGCTAGCTCAAGAACACAGATATACAATCCACCAAAGCAGGAGTAGGGTTTTACGCATCCTCGCGGCCCGAACCTGGATAAACGAACCGTGTGCTATCTGTTTGATCCACTCTTCTCACGACCCCGCGCCCCGCTAACCGTAGTAGGGATTCTTGTGATCCCATAGGTGTCGTTCCCACTGACACCTGGGACTATGATCCCCTGTTTGCCGCCGTTTTCGACAACAACCAGAGTCTCAGGGGCTACTATCTGCATAGGGCACACCTAGCATGTGCGGTACCGTAAAAAACATATACTACTTTGCGTACCTCAAAGCCTCTCAGCAGGCTCATAAAAGCTTCATGCAACCCGCTTTCGGCTGATGAAATCCTCTCAACCACCGTACCCTTTAGCGTACGATGCGCTTCTGAGATAGCCGCTTGCTCCAGAAGATTCTTCAGTGTGTCGGGTCGCACACCGGACGGTCCCGGCCTCTTTCTGTTCCTCTCCTTAGGTGCCGAATACTCCGGACTTCGGGTGGCCGAAGGGTTACCCTCTGGCCTTGGCGGATCAGGAGAAATCCTCCGTGACGACACCTTAGGGTCGCCCGCCTCATGAGGCGGGGAGGCATGGGGAGGTGTTTCGCTCTCCATCATCTCCGGAAGAAGATCCCTCGAAGACGAACTCTGTCGAGAAGGGCTACGATCCGAACTACAAGACATATGCTTCGGTTATTGTCCTCAGAAATAAAGTAGGATATTTTTACTATGGAGTACTTTTGTTTACTTACAACTCGGTGGAGGGTTGATCCCCTTGCGGGCACTGTGCGGTAAGGATACCCTCCGGGGCAGGACCCTCTGGCGAAGATTTCTTCCCTCGTTTGGAAACCATTATTTCCAAGTCTTCAGAGGCGGTCCTCTTCCTTCCCTAGGGAGAGGGGATTTCAGATTCTTCTCCCCGGTTATCCTCCTTCACGAAGGTGCTAATTCCCCTGGTTTGGATGAATAATGAGTGAGGCCCACTTTCAGCCTCTTTATTCCCCCCTTTATCTTCCCCTGGGGGCACTTGATAAGGCGCAAGCTGAAGCATTTTGGCCAGTACTGGATCTGATGAACCTTCAGGAAGGGGGGCCGAACACCTGATCATCTTCGCCTTTTTACCCAGTCCTGGTCAAAGAGTGACTTTTCAAAATGATGTTGTGATAAATAAAGAGACAAGTGTTCGGCCGAAGGACTACTTACTTGGGTATCTGGACGATTGCAGCTCAGACCCGCATCCTCGGTGGTGTCCGGACACTTTATTTGTGATCCAAAGAACAATCTATACATCTCTTCGAGCGTCATGCCGAGGAAGTGCTGAATAGCTCGCGGTCCTTCCGGGTTGAACTCCCACATACGTAGAGGTTGACGTTTGTAAGGCGGGACTCGACGAACTAGAATTACTTGCATTATCGTGACCAGGCTGACATCTCTCTCGAGGAGATCTCGGATGCGACTCTGCAATATCGGCACATCATTTACTGGCCCCCAGTCCGGCCCCTTGTTGATCCATGACGACAGTTGTGGCGGGGGGCCCGAGCGAAAGGTAGGGGCGGCCACCCACTTAGTACCGCGGGGAGCTGTGATGTAAAACCACTCCCATTGCCATAAGCTGGATACCTCCGGGAAGGAACCCTTTGGCCATCGAACCTCTGCGCCTTTGCTTATTATGGCTCCTCCACATTCTGCGTGTCGCCCATTAATCAACTTCGGCTCCACATTAAAGGTCTTGAGCCACAAGCCAAAGTGCGGGGTGACGTGGAGGAAGGCCTCACACACGACGATGAATGACGAGATGTGAAGGATGGAATCCGGGGCCAGGTCATGGAAATCTAGCCCGTAATTGAACATGAGCCCCCTAACAAAGGGATCTAGACTAACGCCTAGCCCTCGGAGGAAGTGAGAGATGAATACAACGCTCTCGCCGGGTTCGGGATTGGGAATGACCTGCCCTCGAGTAGGTAGCCTATGCGAGATTTCGGCGGTCAGATACCTAGCTTCTCTTTGCTTCTTGATGTCCTCCTCTGTGACAAAGGAGGGGATCCACCGACCTTGAAGGTTGGATCCGGACATGGTTGAAGGTCCGAAGCGCCTAGCCTGAGCCTTGGGTGTTGGAACTCGAGGTGGGGGAAGGTTTGATTGAGTGCGAGAAGAAAAGGACATGCCTTGGCCTCTTTATAAAGAGGGTGAATATCAAGCATCCTCCCCATGGCCGTTTGGAACTTGCCTGAAATCGAGGAGTCATACCAACGGGCACATTTGGGTTACCCATATCCGTATTGATGAGAATCCCGTAATAAGGGGAACACGATCTCTGCTTCGGCAAGACGTGCCAATAAAACCGCCTCGCGAAACATGCAGTGGCAGGCTGGTTGGGAAAAACGGTTCGAATAATGACCAGGCCGTGGTGTGATGTCACGTTATGAAAAGTTGTCAGCAGATTAGATTTGTGGAAATATTATTCTCTCTATGGTGGTATGTGGAATTTGTTTTGCAGAGCCGGACACTATCCATGTGTTCAAAATCTTCTATGAAGTATTCGGAGGACGAACCCGCCTTGCAATGCCGAAGCCTGGTTTAGGGGCTACTGAGGGAGTCCTGGATTGGGGGGTCCTCGGACGGCCGGACTATATACTTTAGCCGGACTGTTGGACTATGAAGATACAAGATTGAAGACTTCGTCCCGTGTCCGAATGGGACTCTCCTTGGCGTGGAAGGCAAGCTTGGCAATACGGATATGTAGATCTCCTCCCTTGTAACCGACTCTGTGTAACCCTAGCCCCCCTCCGGTGTCTATATAAACTGGAGGATTTAGTTCGTAGGACAACAACAATCATACCATAGGCTAGCTTCTAGGGTTTAGCCTCTACGATCTCGTGATAGATCAACTCTTGTAATACTTATATCATCAAGATCAATCAAGCAGGAAGTAGGGTATTACCTCCATCGAGAGGGCCCGAACCTGGGTAAACATCGTGTCCCCCGCCTCCTGTTACCATCGGCCTTAGACGCATAGTTCAGGACCCCCTACCCGAGATCCGTCGGTTTTAACACCGACACCCGGGTCTATTTTCCATCATATTAATCTCCCAACAACAAGCTATTTCCGGTGCCGTTTTTATTTTGTTTACTTTTACTTTGCATCTTTCTCATAAAAATGCCAAAAATATTATCCTATCATATATCACTCTCGTAAGTGACCGTGAAGGGATTAACAACCCCTTATCGCGTTGGTTGCGAGGATTTATTTGTTTGTGTAGGTGCGAGGGACTCGTGCGTGGCCTCCTACTGGATTGATACCTTGGTTCTCAAAAACTGAGGGAAATACTTATGCTACTTTGCTGCATCACCCTTTCCTCTTCAAGGGAAAACCAACGCAATGCTCAAGAGGTAGCAAGAAGGATTTCAAGCGCCGTTGCCGAGGAGGCTTACGTGAAGTCAAGTGAAGATTTGACTCCCAGCAACTGGCCATTTCTGGTGCCATTGCCAGGGAGTCTACGCAAAAGTCAACATACCAAGTACCCATCACAAACCCTTATCTCCCGCATTACATTATTTGCCATTTGCCTCTCATTTTCCTCTCCCCCACTTCACCCTTGCCGTTTTATTCGCCCTCTCTTTCCCGTTCGCCTTTTGTTCGCTTTCTTCTTGTTTGCTCGTGTGTTGGATTGCTTGCTTGTCACAATGGCTCAAGATAATACCAGATTATGTGACTTTACCAATACCAACAACAATGATTTCCTTAGCACTCTAATTGCTCCTCTTACCGATACTGAATCTTGTGAAATCAATGCTGCTTTGTTGAATCTTGTCATGAAAGATCAATTCGTCGGCCTTCCTAGTGAAGATGCCGCTACTCGTCTAAATAGCTTCGTTGATTTGTGTGATATGCAAAAGAAGAAATATGTGGATAATGATATTGTTAAATTGAAGCTATTTCCTTTTTCGCTTAGAGATCATGCTATAGCTTAGTTTTTGTCTTTGCCTAAAAATAGTATTGGTTCTTGGAATAAGTGCAAAGATGCTTTTATCTCTAAGTATTTCCTCCCGCTAAGATTATCTCTCTTAGAAACGATATTATGAATTTTAAGCAACTTGATCATGAACATGTTGCACAAGCTTGGGAAAGTATGAAATTAATGATACGTAATTGCCCTACACACGGTTTGAATTTGTGGATGATTATACAAAAAATTTATGCCAGATTGAATTTTGCTTCTAGAAATCTTTTAGATTTGGCCGCGGGAGGCACTTTTATGGAAATCACTTTGGGAGAAGCTACTAAACTCCTAGATAATATTATGGTTAATTACTCTCAATGGCACACTGAAAGATCTACTAATAAAAAGGTGCATGTGATAGAAGAAGTTAATGTTTTGAGTGGAAAGATGGATGAACTTATGAAATTATTTACTACTAAGAGTGTTTCTTCTGATCCTAATGATATGCCTTTTTCTACTTTGATTGAGAATAATAATGAATCTTTGGATGTGAATTTTGTTGGTAGGGATAATTTTGGTAACAACGCGTATAGAGGAAACTTTAATCCTAGGCCTTATCCTAGTAATTCCTCTAATAATTATGGTAATTCCTACAACAATTCTTTTGGAAATTTTAATAAGATACCTTCTGGATTTGAGACTAGTGTTAAGGAATTTATGAATTCGCAAAAGAATTTCAATGCTTTGCTTGAAGAGAAATTGCTTAAAGTTGATGAACTGGCTAGGAACCACTAGTAGAAAAAGGGTCAAACGTGAAGCACATTAGTGCCGGTTTGTATTTGAGCCGGCACTAATGTGTACATTAGTGTCGGTTCGTGGCGGCGATCAATAGTACCGGTTCGTGGCGAACCTTTAGTACCTGTTCATGCCACGAACCGGTACTAAAGAGGATGTGTCATCCTGCAGTCAGGCTATGGCCCCACCATCGCCATTTAGTGCCGGTTCGTACCACAAACCGGCACTAATGAGGTTACGGCAAGCTGTTTTTAGTCCCACCTCGCCAAGACAGAGGCAGTATCAACGGTTTATAAGCCGTGAGTGCACAGACAATGACGAAGAGTTGCAATGCTCACCTACATGTTGATTAGCTTCAAGCCTTGCGGAATAGCATAGATTGCACTGAGCTATGTGCAGTGGCTTAGTGCAATCTACACTATTCCGAATGGCTTGAAGCAAATTAACCAGCATTGCACCTCTTTTTTATTTTTAATAACTTATTTAAACTCCGGACTTCTTTTGTGTTCAGTATGCAGCATTTAAAGCTTGTTATGCCTCAAGGTTGTTGTGGTTTGGAAATTATGGATTTGACAACCGTGAATCATAGCTTTTTGTGTAAGTGACTTGGGAAACTCAAGTTTGGCAAACTCTATTGACTAGTAGAAAAATGGTCAAATGTGAAGCACATTATAGTGCCGGTTTGAATTTGAGCCGGCACGAATGTGATCATTAGTGCCGATTCCAACGGCTAGGCGGGCTGCTACCATTAGTACCGGTTCGTTGCCAATCTTTAGCACCGGTTCGTGGCACGAACCGATACTAATGTGCATCCCACCAATCAGGAAGAATCACACGGATCGTGTGTTTCTTTCTAGCTCTTGCGAGTCGTTGGATCAAGGGTGTGTTTCTTCCTAGCTCATGTGAGTCGTTGGATCGAAACGACCACAATCACTTTGTGAGCCAGATGACCCTATATATAGCCCATCTCTCGCCTTCCCTGCATAAGTCTTTCAGTTCATTGACTACATACATCTACCAGTTCATCGACTGCATACATCTACCAGTTCATCGACTGAATACAAATCATTCAGATTCGCCATCATACGCCCAACCGTACATTTGATATGCATATATATGCATCACGAGCCACGGTAGGGCTGTATGATGGCGATGCCGATTGGTTTGTTCTAGATCCAACATAAAAGGTTTGATACAACTTCTTTTTTGTGACATAAGATCTAACATTGTTGCTTCTAGTAGTTCTCTTGATTCCACTAATGATTCTCTTAGCCAAGTTACACTTGAGCAAGAAAATAGCTTATTGAAGGGAATTATAGAGAAAGGAGTGTACAAAAGCCTTGCCGGGAGTAAGCAATTCGAGGAAATTGTGCGCAAGCAAGGAAGGCACCGGAAGAATCAAGGTGTTGGTTTTGAACAAAAGTTCAATGCCAATGGATTTGAGTGGGAAGAAGATCAATACCCCAAGACAAAGTTTGTTCCTCAACAAGAGAAGTATCCTACTTCCTTCAAGGGGACAGAAGCTCAAGATGATCTTCCACCACAAGACTACAAGCAAAAAGGCAAGGACAAGCTTCAAGAGGAAATTGATGAGGTTATGGCAAGTTGTTTTTAGTCCCACCTCGCCAAGAGAGAGGCAGTATGAGCGGTTTATAAGCCGTGAGTGCACAGACAATGACGAAGAGTTGCAATGCTCATCTACATGTTGAATAGCTTCAAGCCTTGTGGAATAGCATAGATTGCACTGAGCTATGTGCAGTGCAGTCTACACTATTCCGAATGGCTTGAAGCAAATTAACCAGCATTGCACCTCTGTTACATGGCCACTTCAATGTTTTTTAAACTTATTTGAACTCCGGACTTCTTTCGTGTTCAGTATGCAGCATTTAAAGCGATGTCATCAATTTCCAACATGTTCTGACATCATTTGTTGTTTTTCGGTCATTTACCTAATTGTTTAGAGAGCTAAATGACCGTGAAATTGAAAAGCACTACAAAATGAATCCTGAAAATGTTGAAACTCGGCATGGTATCATCGTATCACCCGCATAGCATGCGCGAAAGAGTAGAGAGGGTCACGGCAAAAACTGGACGCACCTCGTGTACAAACTGAACAAACTCTTTCCGAGTATCAGGGTTTCGGACGAGAACTCATCTGTTACATGGCCACTTCAATGTTTTTTAAACTTATTTGAACTCCGGACTTCTTTTGTGTTCAGTATGCAGCATTTAAAGCGGCGTCATCAATTTTCAACATGTTCTAACATCATTTGTTGTTTTTCGGTCATTTACCTAATTGTTTAGAGAGCTAAATGACCGTGAACTTGAAAATCACTACAAAATGAATCCTGAAAATGTTGAAACTTGGCATGGTATCATCGTATCACCCGCATAGCATGCGCGAAAGAGTAGAGAGGGTCACGGCAAAAACTGGACGCACTTCGTGTACAAACTGAACAAACTCTTTCCGAGTATCAGGGTTTCGGACTATGCAAAAATAAGTAATGCAGAAAATAAAAGAACTATACAAAAAAATTACTTAAAAATAAATAGAAGAAAATAAATAATGCAGAAAAGAAAAAACTATATAAAAAACTACTCAAAAATAAATAAATAAAAAGAAGTAATGCAGAAAAAAAAACTATATAAAAAATTTGTTGGCGCACTGCCCTGTGGGTCTACCAGACCTAGGGTGTGCAAATGCAGGCCTAGAAGGGCCAGCAGACTCATAGGGCAGTGCGCCCTAATTAATTAGGCCTAGAAGCCTGCTATATAGAGGAGTTCGAAGAGGTAGCCGCGGCTGGGTTTATAAACCAGTGCGGCTGCCCTTCGTCGGGCGAGGTGGGACTAAATTTTGGGGTGGCAGCGCAAACTCTAAATACAGCAAAAAACAACTAAAAATAAATAAAACAAAATAAATAAAGCAGAAAAGAAAAAACTAAATGAAAAAAGCCCACCTACTGGGCCACAGCGGCCTGCGTACGACTAGAAACCCAACCTGTTGTTGGGCCAGGATGCAGGCCCGCAAGCCCAATAGGCCCCACAGGGAAAAGTAGCAGAGGTAGGCCCAGAAGGCCTGCTTTAGAGAGGAGCTCGAGACAGCAGCGGTGGCGGGGCTTATAAGCAGGTGTGTGCGCCCTTCGGCTAGCGAGGTGGGACTAAACTTCTGCGCCCGTCGCCTGGCAGTGCACACCCTTTAGTACCGGTTGGTGGCTCCAACCGGTACTAAAGGGGGGGGTCTTTAGTACCGGTTCGTGGCACGAACCGGTACTAAAGGGGTCGTTTCCCGCTGCTTAGCCTGGGGAAAATAGGCCTTTAGTACCGGTTGGAGCCACGAACCGGTACTAAAGGCCAATCCTATATATACAGCACTTACAAAAATTTCAGTTTCAACTCCGCACTTCGTCTCCAACCTCCGCCGCGCGCGCCGCTCGATCCCGTCGTCGCCGCCCGTCGCCCGTACCATCGTCCGTCGTCATCGTCGCTGTCCCCGCCACCGCCCGTCGTCGTCGTCGTCTCGCGCTGCCGCCCGGCCTGAACGCCGCGGCCGTACGTCGTCTCTCTCTCGCTCCCGCACACACATACACACACATACACACACACACCGGCGCCCCCGCCCCCTACGCTAGCACCCCCGCTCGTACGTACGGGGCGGCGGCATATGGGGCCGCACACACACACATACACCACACACACACACACATACACACATACGTACACACATATACACGTATATGTACACACACATGCATACACACACACATACACACACACAATTTTTTTTACTTATTTTCTGTTTTTTAGAAAAGTTAATTAGATGATCGAATGTTAGATTAATGTCGAATGTTAGATGAATTAGCTAGCTAGATAGAAAAATTGTCGAACTAGAGATTAGAACTAGTTGAATAATTAATATAACTAGTTTATTTTTAATAAGAAAATTTAGGTATATGAGATTAGAACTAGTTGAATAATTAATATAACTAGTTTATTTTTAATAAGGAAATTTAGGTATATGAGATTAGAACTAGTTGAATAATTAATATAACTAGTTTATTCTTAGTAAGAAAATTTAGGTATATGAGATTAGAACTAGTTGAATAATTAATATAACTAGTTTATTTTTAGTAAAAAAAATTAGGTATATGAGATTAGAACTAGTTGAATAATTAATATAACTAGTTTATTTTTAGTAAGAAAATTTAGGTATATGAGATTTGATGATCTAATTAAAATATTATTTGTTAATGAGTTTTTCTGTTTATTTAATTTTTTATATATTTTGAGTTTATATAAATGTTAGATTAATGTTGAATGTTAGATGAATTAGATAGAAAAGTTAAATATATAGTAATGTCAATTGAATATATAGTTAGATATATTAATGTCAAATGTTAGATGAATATATATTTGGCTAGATATAGGTGTTTAATGTTTCACCTATATGAACATAGGAAATGTCATCTGACGACGAAAAAGATTTTATTATGTGCGAACACTGTGAAGACCAGCGCGGCCTGTGCGACCAAAATTTTCTTGTTGATGGTAGGCGCTTCAGCATCAAGCTGGATGAGACATTCGAAGTTGATACAATAAGTCACTTTGTCAATTATTATTTGAATGCAAAACTTATGCTTCATTTGCTTCAACTTATAATTTTAAATTTTCACTATTCTACTAGCGCATCCCCTGCCATGCAAGAATTTTTGTCTTGGATAAGATAGGTTTCAGTGCTATAGATGATATGGAGGTAAAGAGAGTTTACTTGAAGACACAGCATGGGTATACTTTCAACGTCAAATTATATAATGGAGACACATACACCCATTTTGAATGCAAAACTTGGCAAGCACTATGCAAGGCTTATGCATTTGAGCCTGATATGGTTATTACCTTTGATATTCGTCCGGAAGACGATATTGAAGGTAATATAGACATCTGGGTCGATGTGCAAACGCCTCCAGTTCTACCATTTGGTGAGTTTTTCTCAACCATGCATGCATATGTTTATGTCTTTCATACAGTTTATTCAAAAATAGTTGACAACTATTTTGTATTGTCAGCTTATTTCGGTTCAAGCAAACATGTCCGGCGCTTGGTAGACAGGACCTACTACTGCCCCGGGGCTCAACTAAACTGCGAGGAGATAAGTCATTATGTTTCATGGCTTGAGGATCTTAATACTGTCAAGACAAATTTTTTCCCTACACTTAGAAATGTTAGTACTCAAAACGTGCGACCAATGGTGATCGTATTGAACTACGGTCACATCTATAATCAAAAGATGGTAAGATTTTAAATATTTGTCCTTAATTAGTGCATCTTTTGCATACATTATTTTTGAAGCTAAACTTTCATTGCTTAGTATATTAATTACCATACGATGTTGTTCAACAGGGACTTCCGATGATAGTTGTGCCTCAGTGGATCGAGACAAAAGGTCGCATGTCAATGGTTAGCTTACGACCAAGATTTCCTACATTGCACATGAGTGCATTCAGGATTTCTCAAAGCGAAGAATGCTTAATAGTGAAAGATTGGAGCAAAATTGTTAACGATCGCAGAGAAGTACTAGGGGGAAGTAAGGAGAAGCGCAACCCAAGATTAGGAGACAGATTCATCTTCATGCTCTAGTATGATGAATCAGGAGAGCTATACATGTTCTATGCTATTCTACCTGAGAGGGAGCAGCAGGATCAGTAGCTACTCTTCATGCTCTTAGTTAGTACTTGTCTCATGGATCCGTGTCCTGAACTTCGATGTTGGTGATGATTATGTTGAACTTGATGATATCTCTTTGCTTCTGTTACAAAGTGAATGTTTCATCTTTAAGCTAGCCAACGTTGATGATGAATTACATAGCTAGCGGTAATGACTATGATGATTAAATAGTGGTAATTAGACGACCACGATGATTTTTAGCTAGCTAGAGTTTATTTATTTATTAATATGCGATGATGATGACGACTACAACTCATTATAACGTAAAACAATCCTAAATTAAATTGATAACACAAATTTAATTGAAAAATACAAAATAAAACAAAAACCCACAACCATTTAGTACCGGTTGGTTTTACCAACCGGTACTAGAGGGCTCCCGGCCCCCGGAGCTGGCTCATGCCACGTGGTACCCCTTTAGCACCGGTTCATGCTGAACCGGTACTAAAGGGGGGGGCCTTTAGTGCCGAAATAATAGTGCCGGTTCCTAAACCGGCACTAAAGGGCCTTACGAACCGGTGCTATTGCCCGGTTTTCTACTAGTGAACGTTGATAGAATTTCTCTTGATGTTGACTCTTTAAAACTCAGATCTATTCCTCCTAAGCATGATATCAATGAGTCTCTCAAAGCCATGAGAATTTCCATTGATGAGTGCAAAGAAAGAACCGCTAGGATGCGTGCTAAGAAAGATTGCTTTATAAAAGCGTGTTCTTCTAATTTTTATGAAAATAAAGATGAAGATCTAAAGGTTATTGATGTGTCCCCTATTAAATCTTTGTTTTGCAATATGAATCTTGATAATGATGGGACTGAATATGAACCACCTTTACCTAGAAGGCATTCCAGGAATTTAGAGTTTTTAGATCTTGATGCTAAAATTGATAAAAGTGGGATTGAAGAGATCAAAACATTAGATGTTAATGAACCAACTATTTTGGATTTCAAGGAATTTAATTATGATAATTGCTCTTTGATAGATTGTATTTCCTTGTTGCCATCCGTGTTAAATTCTCCTCATGCTTATAGTCAAAATAAAGCCTTTACCAAACATATCGTTGATGCTTTGATGCAATCTTATGAAGAAAAACTTGAGTCAGAAGTTTCTATTCCTAGAAAACTCTATGATGAGTGGGAACCTAATATTAAAATTAAAATTAAATATCATGAATGCTATGCTTTGTGTGATTTGGGTGCTAGTGTTTCCACGATTCCAAAAACTTTGTGCGATTTGCTAGGTTTTTGTGATTTTGATGATTGCTCTTTAAACTTGCACCTTGCGGATTCCACTATTAAGAAACTGAAGAATTAATGATGCTCTTATTATTGCAAATAGGAACTATGTGCCCGTAGATTTTATTGTTCTTGATATAGATTGCAATCCTTCATGTCCTATTATTCTTGGTAGACCTTTCCTTAGAACGATTGGTGCAATTATTGATATGAAGGAACGGAATATTAGATTCCAATTTCCATTAAAGAAAGGCATGGAACACTTCCCTAGAAAGAAAGTAAAATTACCTTACGAATCTATTATGAGAGCCACTTATGGATTGCCTACCAAAGATGGCAATACCTAGATCTATCCTTGCTATTATGCCTAGCTAGGGGCGTTAAACGATAGCGCTTGTTGGGAGGCAACCCAATTTTATTTTTTAGTTTTTTTTCTTTTTGTTTCTGTTTAGGAATAAATCTTTGTTCTAGCCTCTGGTTAGATGTGTTTTTATATTTCAATTAGCGTTTGTGCCAAGTTAAACCTATAGGATCTTCTTGGATCAAGTTATTTGATCTTGCAGAAATTTCCAGAAACTTTCTGTTCACGAAAATAATTGTTAAAAATCACCAGAATGTGATAAGATATTGATTCCAATTGCTTCTGATCAAGAAACAAATTTTCTAGGTCGTCCTATTTTGGCTGAAGTTTTGGAATTCCAGAAGTTTGTGTTAGTTACAGATTACTACAGACTGTTCTGTTTTTGACAGATTTTGTTTTTCCTGTGTTGTTTGCTTATTTTGATGAATCTATGGCTAGTAAAATACTTTATAAACCATAGAGAAGTTGGAATAAAGTAGGTTTAACACCAATATAAATAAAGAATGAGTTCATTACAGTACATTGAAGTGGTATTTTGTTTTCTTTCGCTAACGGAGCTCACGAGATTTTCTGTTAAGTTTTGTGTTGTGGAGTTTTCAAGTTTCGGAAAAAAGATTTGATGGATTATGGAACAAGGATTGGCAAGAGCCTAAGATTGGGGATGCCCATGGCACCCCCAAGATAATCTAAGGACACCTAAAAGCCAAAGCTTGGGGATGCCCCAGAAGGCATCCCCTCTTTCGTCTACTTCCATCGGTAACTTTACTTGGAGCTATATTTTTATTCACCACATGATATGTGTTTTGCTTGGAGCATCTTGTATGATTTGAGTCTTTGTTTTTTAGTTAACACAACCATCCTTGCTGTACACACCTTTTGAGAGAGACACACATGATTCGGAAATTATTAGAATACTCTATGTGCTTGACTTATATCTTTTGAGTTATATAGTTTTTGCTCTAGTACTTCACTTATATCTTTTTAGAGCACGGTGGTGGATTTGTTTTATAGAAACTATTGATCTCTCATGCTTCACTTAGATTATTTTGAGAGTCTTAAATAGCATGGTAATTTGCTTAAATAATCCTAATATGCTAGGTATTCAAGATTAGTAAAAACTTTCTTATGAGTGTGTTGAATACTAAGAGAAGTTTGATGCTTGATGATTGTTTTGAGACATGGAGGTAGTGATATCAAAGTTGTGCTAGTTGATTAGTTGTGAATTTGAGAAATACTTGTGTTGAAGTTTGCAAGTCCCATAGCATGCACGTATGGTAAACATTATGTAGCAAATTTGAAACATGAGGTGTTCTTTGAGTGTCCTCCTTATGAGTGGCGGTCGGGGACGAGC
This sequence comes from Triticum monococcum, assembly GCA_034509565.1. Lineage (NCBI taxonomy): Eukaryota > Viridiplantae > Streptophyta > Magnoliopsida > Poales > Poaceae > Triticum > Triticum monococcum. The sequence goes on from CM067843.1 coordinate 823,117,600, forward strand.
GATGGTCTTTTCCTACCAATCTATCCCCCTAGGAGCATGCGCATAGTGCTTGGTTTTTGATGACTTGTAGATTTTTGCAATCAGTATATGAGTTCTTTATGACTAATGTTGAGTCCATGGATTATACGCACTCTCACCTTTCCATCATTGCTAGCCTCTTCGGTACCGTGCATTGCCCTTTCTCACATTGAGAGTTGGTGCAAACTTCGCTGGTGCATCCAAACCCCGTGATATGATACGCTCTTTCACACATAAACCTCCTTATATCTTCCTCAAAACAGCCACCATACCTACCTATTATGGCATTTCCATAGCCATTCGGAGATATATTGCCATGCAACTTTCCACCGTTCCATTTATCATGACACGTTCATCATTGTCATATTGCTTTGCATGATCATGTAGTTGACATAGTATTTGTGGCAAAGCCACCGTTCAAAATTCTTTCATACATGTCACTCTTGGTTCATTGCATATCCCGGTACACCGCCGGAGGCATTCATATAGAGTCATACTTTGTTCTAGTATCGAGTTGTAATCATTGAGTTGTAAATAAATAGAAGTGTGATGATCATCATTTTCTAGAGCATTGTCCCAAGTGAGGAATAAAAAAAGAGAAGGCCCAAAAAAAGAGAGAAAAAGAGAGAAGGGACAATGCTACTATCCTTTTCCACACTTGTGCTTCAAAATAGCACCATGATCTTCATGATAGAGAGTCTCTTGTTTTGTCACTTTCATATACTAGTGGGAATTTTTCATTATAGAACTTGGCTTGTATATTCCAACGATGGGCCTCCTCAAGAGCCCTAGGTCTTCGTGAGCAAGCAAGTTGGATGCACACCCGCTTAGTTTCTTTTGTTGAGCTTTCATATATTTATAGCTCTAGTGCATCCAGTGCATGGCAATCCCTACTCCTTGCATTAACATCAATCGATGGGCATCTCCATAGCTCATTGATTAGCCTCGTTGATGTGAGACTTTCTCCTTTTTTGTCTTCTCCACATAACCCCTATCGTTATATTCTATTCCACCCATAGTGCTATATCCATGGCTCACGCTCATGTACTGCGTGAAGGTTGAAAAAGTTTGAGATTACTAAAGTATGAAACAATTGCTTGGCTTGTCATCGGGGTTGTACATGATGAGAGCATTCTTGTGTGATGAAAATGGAGCATGACTAAACTATATGATTTTGTAGGGATGAACTTTCTTTGGCCATGTTATTTTGAGAAGACATAATTGCTTAGTTAGTATGCTTGAAGTATTATTATTTTTATGTCAATATTGAACTTTTATCTTGAATCTTTTGGATCTGAATATTCATACCACAATTAAGAAGAATTACATTGAAATTATGCCAAGTAGCATTCCACATGAAAAATTCTGTTTTTATCATTTACCTACTCGAGGACGAGCAGGAATTAAGCTTGGGGATGCTTGATATGTCTCCAATGTATCTGTAATTTTTTATTGTTCCATGCTATATTATATTCTGTTTTGGACATTATTGGGATTTATTATACACTTTTATATTATTTTTGGGACTAACCTATTAACCGGAGGCCCAGCCCAGAATTGCTATTTTTTGCCTATTTTAGAGTTTCGCAGAAAAAGAATATCAAACAGAGTCCAAACGGAAGGAAACCTTCGGGAACGTGATTTTCGGAATGAACGTGATCCAGAGGACTTGGACCCTACGTCAAGACATCAAACAGGAGGCCGCGAGGTAGGGGGCACGCCTACCCCCCCGCCCAGGTGTGCCCTCCACCCTCGTGGGCCCCCTGTTGCTCCACCGACGTACTTCTTCCTCCTATATATACCTACGTACCCCCAAACTACCAAATACAGAGCCAAAAACCTAATTCCACCGCTGTAACCTTCTGTACCCGTCAGATCCCATCTTGGGGCCTGTTCCGAAGCTCCGCTGGAGGGGGCATCGATCACGGAGGGCTTCTAGATCAACACCATAGCCTCTCCGATGAAGTGTGAGTAGTTTACCTCAGACCTTCGGGTCCATAGTTATTAGCTAGATGGCTTCTTCTCTCTTTTTGGATCTCAATACAATGTTCTCCCCCTCTCTCGTGGAGATCTATTCGGTGTAATCTTCTTTTGCAGTGTGTTTGTTGAGACTGATGAATTGTGGGTTTATGATCAAGTTTATCTATGAACAATATTTAAATCTTCTCTAAATTCTTTTATGTATGATTGGTTATCTTTGCAAGTCTCTTCGAATTATCAGCTTGGTTTGGCCTACTAGATTGATCTTTCTTGCAATGGGAGATGTGCTTAGCTTTGGGTTCAATCTGGCGGTGTCCTTTCCCAGTGATAGTAGGGGCAGCAAGGCACGTATTGTATTGTTGCCATCGAGGATAACAAGATGGGGTTTATATCATATTGCATGAATTTATCCCTCTACATCATGTCATCTTGCTTAAAGCGTTACTCTGTTCATATGAACTTAATACTCTAGATGCATGCTGGATAGCGGTCGATGTGTGGAGTAATAGTAGTAGATGCAGGCAGGAGTCGGTCTACTTGTCTCAGACGTGATGCCTATATACATGATCATACTTAGATATTCTCATAACTATGCTCAATTCTGTCAATTTCTCAACAGTAATTTGTTCACCCACCGTAAATACTTATGCTCTTGTGAGAAGCCACTAGTGAAACCTATGGCCCCCGGGTCTATTTTCCATCATATTAATCTCCCGACAACAAGCTATTTCTGGCGCCGTTTTTATTTTGTTTACTTTTACTTTGCATCTTTATCATAAAAATGCCAAAAATATTATCCTATCATATCTATCAGATCTCACTCTCGTAAGTGACCGTGAAGGGATTGACAACCCCTTATCGCGTTGGTTGCGAGGATTTATTTGTTTGTGTAGGTGCGAGGGACTCGTGCGTGTCCTCCTGCTGGATTGATACCTTGGTTCTCAAAAACTGAGGGAAATACTTATGCTACTTTTCTGCATCACCCTTTCCTCTTCAAGGGAAAACCAGCGCAGTGCTCAAGAGGTAGCAGCCATCTGTTCGTTCAGCAACAGCGGGTGCTTTGGCATGCCGAATTGTGACCAGAAAAGCTTCTCCATTGCATACCCTTCTTGCGCTTGGTAAAATTGCGTCGTATTGGAGGCACTGTTTGGCAAGTCCAATAACGCGTCTAGAGAGCTCCACATTTGATTAAGCAGGGCATACTTTGGATCACCGAATTTAGTCTGAAATAGAAATGGCTTACCGGCCGCTATCTCTCTGGCTTGCCGGATCTCCTCCCGAGCCACTCTCGACTCGGATCATGCTTCTCATGCCTCTCGTAAGGCCTTCTCGAGTTCGGCTAGTTTGGCCATGTTCTCCTCCTCGAGTTCTTTGCATTTGCCAGTGGCATCCTTTAGATGTTGCTCTATTGAAGATATTATCTCCTCGCACGGACGCCGTGCAGCCTGTTCGGCCTTTAACTCCTCAGCTGCCTTCTTGGCAGCCACATTACTCATCCGGGCTTGCCCCTGGGCTCGGGCAAGCTCTGCCCGCAGGGCCTCCACGGCGGCAGCTCCATCTGTAGTTCTGCACGTCTCAGTATATAATACTCAGCTTTGTGCTCATGTTATTATACACACATATGCTGTGGACCCAGAACATACATTGCGCCTTGTCGAGCCGCGTGTTAATAAGCATGACATCGTCCTCCGCCGCATCAAGTTTCTGCTTCAGATCGGCAACCTCCATAGTGTGGGCAGTCGCCAGGGATGTAGCAGCCTGTGTTACAATTAGTTAGACTATTTCCTGGGCAGGTCTTTTTTCGATCCTCTGATCGCCTCTCTTTGACGCCAACCAGACTCTCAGGGGCTACTATCTATACATAGGTGCATTTTGTGAGTAAAGCACAACTGAAAATATTACAGTACGAACCTCGAAGCCTCTTAGCAGGCCCGTGAAGGCTTCATTCAATCCGCTTTTCACGGACAGAATCCTCTCAACCACCGTACCCATCAAGGTACGATGTTCCTCTAAGACGGACCCATGTCGCAGCATGTCCGTCAATATATTCGGCACCTCTGGATCCCTGCAAGCAGCTGTAGGAGTACGGCCGCCCTTTGAAAGGATCCGTTTACTTGACCCTACAGTCGTCTCCAACTGTAAACCGGATAGTCCGGGGCCTTTATTGTCGGTCCTTGTTGGGACCGCACACCCCGGACCCTGGGCGACCGAGGTGTCACCTTCGGGTAATGTCTTCATCATCCCTCGCACCACTTGTTGATCGGGAGAGACCCTCTGGGACGACACCTCGAAGTTGTCTGCCCTATTGGGGATCCGGCCGCTGTTTTCGTGTCCCGAAAAACAACTTCCACATTCCTTTGTGTGTCGTGCCGAAGAAGTGTTGAAGGGTCTGTGGTCCTTCCGAATTAAACTCCCACATATGGAGAGGTCGTCGCTGGCACGGCAGGGCCCAGCGGACTAGCATTACTTGAATTACGTTGATAAGATCGATGTCCTTCTCAATGAGGCTCCGGATGCGGCTCTGTAGAGTCTGCATTTCATCAATTGATCCCCAGTCCAACCCCTTATTAATGCATGATGCAAGCTGTAACGGAGGGCCGGATCAGAACGCGGTATAGCTGCCCACTTTGTGCCGCGGGGTTCAGTGATGTAAAACCACTCCCACTGCCATAGGTTGGAAGTTTCGATGAAGGAGCCTTTTGGCCAAAGAGTATTGGTAAGCTTGCTCACTATAGCACCGCCGCACTCCTCTTGCTTCCCGTCAACTACCTTCGGCTTCACACTGAAGGTCTTGAGCCATAAGCCGAAGTGTGGGGGAATACGGAGGAAGGCCTCGCACGTGATAATGAACGCCGAGACATGAAGAAAAGAGTCTAGGGCTAGATCATGGAAATCTAGTTTGTAATAAAACATGAGCCCTTGGACGAAGGGATGAAGAGCGAATCCTAGCCCTCGGAGGAAGTGGGAGATGAATACGACCCTCTCACCGGATCTAGGAGTAGGAATAACCTGTCCTTGAGCAGGAAGCCTGTGGGGATCTCCGCAGTCAGGTATCTGGCCGCCTGGAGCTTCGCAATATCCTCCTCTGTAACACAGGAAGCCACCCACCGGCCCTGAGGGCTGAGTCCGGACATGATTGGGAAGCTCAAAGCAATGAAGTTGAACCTTGGGTGCTAGAACTCGAGGTTGGAATGGCTGAGGAAAGCGTCGGCGTAAAAGAAAGAGACGGCCCTTGGCTCCTTTATAAAGGCGATGGATATCGAACGCCTCCTCCTAAGCCTTGAAACCTGCCTATTCCTAAGGAATCATGCCAACGAAACTGTTGGGTAACCCATGCTCGTATTGATGAGGATCGCAATAAGGGGACACGATCTCTACCTCGATAAGACGTGCCAATGAAAACCGCGTCTCAAAACGTGGAACGGCAGGACAAAAACAGTTCGAAATAATGACCGGGCAGAGACGTGACGTCACCCTACAAAAGTTATCAGCGAATTGGACTCGTGAAATATTATGCTCTCTGCGGTTGTGTGTGGTACTTGTGTTGCAGAGTCGGACACGTTCGTTGCGTTCGAAGACTATTTTGGAGTATTCGGAAAGGGGAACCCGCCTTGCAATGCCGAAGACAATCTGCACGCCGGACACCTCGTCATTGAAGCCCCTGGTTCAGGGGCTACTAAGGGAGTCCTGGACTAAGGGGTCCTCAGGCGTCCAGCCTGTTAGACATGGGCCGGACTGATGGGCTGTGAAGATACAAAGACCGAAGATTCTCTCCCGTGTCCAGATGGGACTCTCCTTGGTGTGGAAAGGCAAGCTTGGCATCCACGTATGAAGATTCCTTTCTCTGTAACCGACTTTGTACAACCCTGATCCCCTCTGGTGTCTATATAAACCAGAGGGCTTAGTCCGTAGGGGCGATCATAATCATACAGGCTAGACTTCTAGGGTTTTAGCCATCACGATCTCGTGGTAAATCAACTCTTGTAATACTCATATTCATCAAGATCAATCAAGCAGGAAGTAGGATATTACCTCCATAGAGAGGGCCCGAACCTGGGTAAACATCATGTCCCCTGTCTCCTGTTACCATCGACCTTAGACACACAGTTCGGGACCCCGTACCCGAGATCCGCCGGTTTTGACACCGACAGTGATGAATTGAATCTTTACCTTTGAAGTTTTGTCATGTCGGATTGAATGTTCAGATTTGAGAACATATGATGTATGTCTTGCAGTATGAATAATTGAGGTGACAACTGGGGTATCTTATTGATTCACTTGATATACGTTATGGCACTGAACTTGCGGATTCCTGCGGTGATATTGGGGTAATCTATGCATAGGGGTTGATGCACGTTTTCATTATCTTTACTCCGATAGAAACTTTGGGGTCCCTTGTAGTTCTTTGTGTGGATTGAGTATTATGAATATGAATTTGCTTTGGTGTTATCTTAGTACGAACTCTTGATTAGATCGATCGGAAAGAATATCTTGCATTATTCTAGTACGAACTCTACGATAGATTGATTGGAAAGAATAGCTTTGAGGTAGTTTCGTACCCTACAAACAATTCCTATCTTTTGTTCTTCGCTAATAGGAACTCGGGAGTGATTCTTTACTGCACTTTGAGGGATAATCATATGATCCAACTATGTTAGCACTGTTAAGAGATTGCACTGGTGAAAGGACGGACCCTAGGCCTCCTTTTTAAGCATTGCAACACCGTTTTTGTGCCCGTTTACTATTTGCTACCTTGCTGTTTTTATTTATTCAGATTATAAAAATATATTTCTACCATCCATATTACACTTTTATCACCATCTCTTCACCGAACTAGTGCACCTATACAATTTGCCATTGTATTGGGTGTGTTGGGGACACAAGAGATTTCTTGTATTTGGTTGCAGGGTCGTTTGAGAGAGACCATCTTCATCCTGCACCTCCCACGGATTGATAAACCTTAGGTCATCCACTTGAGGGAAAATTGCTACTGTCCTACAAAACTCTGCGCTTGGAGGCCCAACACGAGTCTACAAGAATAAAGTTGTGTAGTAGACATCAAGCTCTTTTCTGGCGCCGTTGCCGGGGAGGTGAGTTCTTGAAGGCATATCTTTAGATCTTGCAATTGAATCTTTTAGTTTCTTGTTTTATCACAAGTTTGGTTCGTAAAAAGAAAACTAAAAATGGAATCGAGGTTGCATCATATTACTGATCATCTTTATAATATCTTTCTTGAAAATGATGGATCGGAAAACTGTGCTCAATTGTTAGAAGAAGAAGTCAATAAAATGTTTGGCACAAAATATTTGAATGATGAGCATGATTGCAATATTGTTAGTATGAATTCTTTGAACATCCATGATGCTAATGATATGCAAAGCCATAAGCTTGGCGATGCTATGTTTGATGAAGATGATATTTTTAGTCCCCCAAGTTTTAATGAGAAAGTTTATTATGATGATTGCATGCCTCCTATTTATGATGATTATGTTGATGAAAGTGGATTTGGAGAGGTCATGACTTTATTTAATGATGATTCCACTATTTTGGAGGAGGTTGCAATTGAGTATGACAACAAAGTTCCTATATATGATGATTATGGTGATGACATGTATGCTATATTGAATAATTTTAAACATGTAACTTGTCATCATGATTTTAATTTCCAATCACATGAGAGTTATTTTGTTGAGTTTGCTCCCACCACTATTCATAAGAATAAATTCGCTTATGTGGAGAGTAACAAAATTTATATGCTTATGCATCATGAAAAGAATGCTTTATGTGATAGCTATATTGTTGAATTCATTCATGATGCTACTGAAAATTATTATGAGGGAGGAACTTATGCTTGTAGGAATTGCAAGAATATCAAGTTTCCTTTCTATGTGTTGAAAGTTTTGAAGTTATGCTTGTTTTGCCTTCCTATGCTAGTTGATTCTTGTTCCCATAAGTTGTTTGCTCACAAAATCCATATGCATAGGAAGTGAGTTAGGCTTAAATGTGCTAGTCATATGCTTCATGATGCTCTCTTTGTGTTTCAATTCTTATCTTTTATGCGAGCATCATTGAAATCATCATGCCTAGCTTAAAAGGCATAAAATAGAAGCGCTTGTTAGGAGACAACCCAACACTTTTACCTACTGTTTTTGTGTGTTCACATGATTAAGCTACTTTAGTAATCATGTGAATGCAAGTACTCCTAAGACGACATAATACAATGAAAAATGGTAAGTACTGAAGTTGATCAGTAGAATGCTAGTAAGATGAGACCTTCTGTAAATTGGCATCAAGAACTAAGACCCTTAATTTTGTAAAATGCTACTGTTGTTACTATTACATCATATAAATTTAACTATTCAACGGGTCACACAGTAAGGTAAAGGCAAATGTCCGGTCGGAGATCATGTATTAGCCTATCTGGAAAACCATAGATAAACAAAATGTTTATGTTTCAATTTCATTTGAAACAACAAAAGGATAACGTACTGATGATGCCAGTGTGCTATATGCCTTCATAAATCAACATTAGAATTAACTACATGAGTATAAGTGTAACTTATATGATTAAAAAGCTCTTAGGAGCTCAGTTTGAATGTAAATTTTCCTAATGCGATATCAATAGCATGTGGTCACAACATTCTTAGTAGACTCGACTTTAATGCAACAAATAGGCAAAAAGGAAAAGGCACATCGTACCTATATTTGTGGATAGATTCAAATGGAAGAGTCAAGGTTTCTTACATGCGTAAATGGCAAAACTGGCATGTGGATCCAAGCAGAGGCAATCATCAACGATGTAGTGCCGTGGAGGCACACAATCTGCGCGATGAGAAGAAGCCATTGGGATGCACAGGATCGCGATCCAGGGAGCACCATGAGGCAATGGGAGAGGTTGTCATGAGGCAATGGGAGAGGTTGTCTTCCCAGAACAACCACAAGAAGCAGCAACATTAGAGGCTATGTGGTGAAAATTCATATATATGAAGGAAAAGAGAACCCAATTGTTGTCTCAAAGAAGCCCCATGAAAAAAATGATATGTAAAATTGGGAAATATGTATGTAACTGAAGAACATAACCGACCCAACTGAATGTTTTGCTGATGCAAGGCGCTTGAGATAGCAACTAACCGTCACAATCATAGCATGAAATTTTATCTGCCCTCACAATGGACAAAACTTCAGTTATGATAAGCAGGATAACAAATAGGACACCAAGGGAAAGGAAGTGAAAGCTCATGCAGATGAAACAAAATTAAATCTAACTGAACGTGTGGTTTACCTATACTGGTCTGTGCCTATTTGAACGATATATGTTCAGAATTTCTTCATTGGAAGAGAATAGAGAAAACGTACATATGGTTTTTGGTGCAAGATTATACAAACTAACTACAAATTTCATTCTACTATAGCAATTATGGATGTGCATTTTGATATAGTTATACTGAATTAACTGGATTGCTATGCAATAATAATGCCAATGAATGAACTCATGAGGATAACTTTGTTTCGATGAGAAGGACCTCATGCCCGGTTCCATGCATTTTTCAATGAGAATGAAACACATAGAACAATGTTATATCGGTCAACTTATAGAAACACTGCTAGTGCAGCAAAAGGAGTAAAAGAAAAACAGAGATCATCATGTGCAAGAAAAGTCAGTAAAAAAATTCAGAAACTGCTGGATCACCACAGTTTGAGTCTTTGGCCACTTCACTTCACTGGTAATCCTCTTCTTCAGTAGCAAGTGAGCGCTGGGGTTCCAGCCCTTTCAGCTAGATATCCACAGGGTGCACTCTGTTGAGCTTGGCTGTAGCGTGTACGACTGAAAGTCCCCTCTTACCAAACCAAGTCTGCATGTAATTTATTTGTGACTATATACATATGGGAAAGATCAATCCAACTGGCATATTTATCAGAAGCAGCTCATGTATACCTCTTGTTCACCATTGCCAAGGCGGATGCAAGTCGGGATAGGAAGCCAACATGAGTTGTTATGTAATGGTGACCTTGTGATGATTTCTAACGGTATTGGTGGTCCACTGGCCCGGCCTGGCCAAAGAATTAATCAATCACATATAATTGTCAGTATATATACGTACATGCTTGAACGATCCATGCTTGTATGCATTAGCTATGATAGGCCTACGTGGACATACTGTAGGTCATGTCGCTGTGCTTGTGGCCTTGTGGCAGTAGGGATTTTGAAAGAGAGTGAGCGCCTAAGTCAAACTCCTCCTTCGTCGTCTTCTCCATGTATACTCGCCCTCCACTTCCTCCTTGAGCAGCAGCAGGGCCACCTCCACTTTCTCCTTGAGCAGCAGCAGGGCCAGCTCCTGCTTCTTCTTCTATCATCTTCTGTAACTCTGTAAGACTGTAAGTCAACCCTCGACCGATCTTACATTCTGGCTGCACAAACACACTAATAAAGGCTATACGTATACATGCTTAATTAATTAATTAATTGTTGGTTTTGCAAAATCTAACTAGCCGGCCTGATCTTCTTATATATAAGTGAAGTTCCACTATATTAGGATATACGAAAATATCAAACAACCTTGCAAACTGTTGATTGCTTAGTTATATTTGTTTAGTTATCAGTTTGCGTTATTATTCACCTTGAGCAGATCCAACAGCTCGTCCATATACCTAATATCTTGGCTAGTGCCTAATCTGCCATCTCACAACCCTCAACTTCTGTAGGCTCCTTTGGTATCTCCAATAATCGTAGTAAATTAATGATACACGTGAAGAACAAAAGGCACAAATCTCGTACTGCTAGAAGAACATCTCAACTCCTACCAATACCATGTAGGAACCCCAATTATCTAAATTACAGAAAATAGGTTAGCTTCATCAGATCGAGGAAACTGTGACTTCCCTGAGTCGGACGTTGCAGAAGTGAAGAGGTTGGGGATGAGATCGTTGCAAGACATGTTGTTGGGACCGTCAGTTCGTTTATCAACCAATCTAATATGAAATCAAGGGCAATCATGAATACCTGGGCAAAGAGAAGGACATCTCGCAAGATGCAAATCAAGAAGATCCGACGGAGGCGGTGCACATGGCAAGTGGTCGGGGAGAGGAACGGGAAGAAAGCTTAAAGCGATTATCTTTTTTCTCTAATGGGGCCTGTGCAATTATTGCATGGAGGAGAATCCATGGCGCTGGAGGTGAAGGGGTTGCTCGATAAGATTGGGGGCCTGGCCTTTTGCCTTTTTCAGATTGATATTTGTTTTCACAGATTAGTTTTTTTTTTGAGCGAACGGGAGAGAGTATTTCACAGATTAGTTTTTTTAGGGGGGCTTTCACAGATTAGATTTTCTTTTTGAGAGGGACTTTCATAGATTAGATTTTTTAGGGGAACTTTCACAGATTAGATGGATAGGATTTCTTCGCACGTGAGTGTGGGCTTTGTGCCTAGCCGGCAGGCCTAGGGAGATGTTTTTTTCCTAAAAAAGTTGCACGTGGGACAACTACTTAGGACTCCTAAGTTACCTCATCGCACGGCTGTAGATAATTAATTTGGAGATCTAACGGACAATTTGTTTAGTTGTTTAGGATTAACATGGAGCATCGTATGGTGCCTCCAATTAGTAAATATAAGATGATATGCTACAGTAGGCTTTGTGTGGAAACAATTATGAATCTTTGACAATACCAAAGTGAAATGGTTTGCTCTTTATTATACTAACCTATCTCACGAAGTTCCGTTAAGTTTTGTGTGATTGAAGTTTTCAAGTTTTGGGTGAGATATCGATATGAGGAGAATAAGTGTAGGATCGAAAGTATGTATAGAGGGGGGTGATTAGACTACTTGACCAAATAAAAATCTAGCCTTTTTCCCAATTTTAGTTCTTGGCAGATTTTAACAACTTAGCACAAGTCAATCAATCAACCTACACATGCAATTCTAAGAGTATAGCAGCGGAATGCAAAACAATTGCATATGAAGGTAAAGGGAGGAGTTTGAGGGAGCAAACGCAATGTTGACACGGAGATTTTGTATCCGTGGTTCCGATAGGTGGTGCTATTGTACATCCACGTTGATGGAGACTTCAACCCACGAAGGGTAACGGTTGCGCGAGTCCATGGAGGGCTCCACCCACGAAGGGTCCACGAAGAAGCAACCTTGTCTATCCCACCATGTCCGTCACCCACGAAGGACTTGCCTCACTAGGGTAGATCTTCACGAAGTAGGCGATCTCCTTGCCCTTACAAACTCCTTGGTTCAACTCCACAATCTTGATGGAGGCTCCCAAGTGACACCTAGCCAATCTAGGAGACACCACTCTCCAAGAAGTAACAAATGGTGTGTTGATGATGAACTCCTTGCTCTTGTGCTTCAAATGATAGTCTCCCCAACACTCAACTCTCTCTCACAGGATTTGGATTTGGTGGAAAGAAGATTTGAGTGGAAAGCAACTTGGGGAAGGCTAGAGATCAAGATTTATGTGGTTGGAATGGAATATCTTGACCTCAACACAAGTGTAGGTGGAGGGGTATATATAGCCTCCACACAAAATCTAACCGTTACACACAAATCACCAAACTCGGTGGGACCGATTCAAAGAATTGTTCCCACCGAGTTGGTATCAGAGCTTTGGTCTCCATTTGCTTTGACTTCCATAGCTTTTGGTGGTCATAGCCTTGGTTTCACAACCTAGGAGAGTATGGCGTCTAGCGAGGGAAATTACCACCGTAGAGGTCCTTACTTTGATGGTACAAAATTTGCTAGTTGGAAGCATAAGATGAAAATGCATATTCTTGGACATAATCCCGCCATTTGGGGTATTGTGTGTATTGGCTTGCAAGGTGAATTCTTTGATGGGAGAGAACCAAACCGTGAAGCTACCGCGGAAGAGTTGAAGATGCTACAGTACAATGCTCAAGCTTGTGATATTCTCTTCAACGGATTGTGCCCCGAAGAATTCAACAAAATCAGCCGTCTTGAGAATGCAAAGGAAATTTGGGATACTTTGATTGACATGCACGAAGGTACCGACTCCATCAAGGAATCCAAATTGGATGTGCTTCAAAGTCAACTTGACAAGTTCAAAATGAAGGATGGTGAAGGTGTCGCTGAAATGTACTCTAGGCTTGCTCTCATCACAAATGAGATTGCCGGCTTAGGAAGTGAAGAGATGACCGAAAAATTCATCATCAAGAAGATCCTAAGAGCCATGGATGGAAAATATGATACCGTGTGCACACTGATCCAAATGATGCCCAATTACAAAGATCTCAAGCCAACGGAAGTCATTGGAAGAATTGTTGCTCATGAGATGTCACTCAAGGACAAGGAAGAGCTTCACAACAAGTCAAGTGGTGCTTACAAAGCCTCGTGTGATGCTCCCACATCATCAAGTGAGAAACAAACCTTCAATGAAGAATTGAGCCTAATGGTGAAGAACTTCAACAAGTTCTACAAGAGTAGAAGCAAAGAAAGAAGTTCCAAGTCAAGGTCCTACAATGGCAAAAGATCTTCTAGTCGTGAGCATAATTGCTACAATTGTGGAAGACCCGGACACTACTCCAAGAGTGTACGGCCCCCTACAAAAGAAGATAAGATTCTCCCAAAAGAAGAAGTAGAAGAGAGGAATCACCACCAAGAGAAAGGAGGAGTAGAGATGATCGTTATGAACGAAAACCCTCTCGGAGAAGCAAGGACTCGGAAAGGAAGGAAAAGTCATCAAGTAGCTACACAAAAAGAAGACATCAAGCTCATGTTGGTGAATGGGTATCCGGCTCCGACTCTGACAATCACTCCGAAAGAAGTTATCACTCTGACTCCGAATATACTCAAGATGAAGGTGTTGCTGGTCTAGCACTTGTGTCAACAAACTACTACGACATATTTGACTCACCAAATGAAGGAATTGGAAGATGCTTCATGGCCAAAGTTCCAAAGGTAACACATCCTGAGTATGTTGATTTCAGTAGTGATGAAGATGATTTTCTAGGTGATGATGATTTACTTGTTGACAACTCTAGTGATGAAAACTATGATGAAATGTCAATTAATCATGCTAATCAAGATAAAACGAATGATGATGATAAGAAGGAGATTGAGCGTCTAACTAAAGAACTAAACACGCTTAAGTTAGCTCATGAAACTACCTTGGAAAATCATCGAGAACTTTTAAAGACTCACGATAAGCTATGCTTTGAAAAGCTCAACCTTGAGCAAGAGCATGAGTTTTTAAAGGCAATCAACAATGATCTTCACAAGAAAAGTTCTTCTTACATTGCCAAGCGTTTACTCTTGTCTACTTACATGCCACAAGTTAAATCTAGCAACAAGAACAATAAAGATTCTTCATCTAGTAGCAACAACAATCATGCTAAATCCAATGTTGTTGCTTCTAGTAGTTCTCTTGATTCCACTAATGATTCTCTTAGCCAAGTTACACTTGAGCAAGAAAATAGCTTATTGAAGGGAATTATAGAGAAAGGTGTTTACAAGAGCCTTGTCGGAAGTAAGCAATTTGACGAAATTGTACGCAAGCAAGGAAGACACCGGAAGAATCAAGGTGTTGGTTTTGAACGGAAGTTCAATGCCATTGGAGTTGAGTGGGAAGAAGATCAATACCCCAAGACGAAGTTTGTTCCTCAACAAGAGAAGTATGATCCTACTTCTTTCAAAGGGACACAAGCTCAAGATGATCTTCCACCACAAGACCACAAGCAAAAAGGCAAGGATAAGCTTCAAGAGGAAATTGATGCATTTGAAGAAGCACCTAAGGCCTTGGTCAAGTGGGTTCCCAAGACTACATCAAGTTCTACTTCATCAAGTATGACTACAACTCCAAGGATTCCCATCAAGATGGTGTGGATCCCGAAGAAGAAGAACTAGAAAGTTCTTGAGGGTGACTCCGCCAACATACTACACTCTTATCATTTTGGCGAGAACAAGTGCAAACAACTTCCATATCTTGCACTAGTTCAAGGAGTCACAAACCCTCTTGTTGGTAAGACAAGGGACAAGGTAACCTAATGCTTTCATGGACATCATCTTGTATATGCATCACTCTATGTCTATGGATATCCTTGTTTGTTCCTTGTGGGACTAACCCGTGTAGGTATTGAAAGTGCAACTCACTCCAAAGGATTGCTCTGAATGATCTACATCAACTTTGAGCATCCACATCTTCAACACCTACATGAAGTCATCATCGACAAAACCCAACGTTAGTTCATCCCTCTTAGGGGGATATCACATCTAGGGGGAGCTTTACTCTAATCAATTGAGCTAAAGCAACTCTAATGGTGTGAACACAACAACGCTTTATGTAAAAGTGGTAACCCCACTTGTGCTTAAACGATGGGTATGACCTATGATCAAATGTTCTCATTTGACTCCTAAGTCAATATACTCATATATAGATGACCTAGTCATCACCAAATTTCTTGATAGATGCTAGAGTGTTTGTGCATGCTTTGTCACATATTTCATTTGCCATTTTATGTGTGAGCATGTTGAATGCATATTTTACTCATTCGAGGACATCCATTTGTTGTTTTGATTGTTTGACTTTTTCCCTTTTGCCAAATGGATGGACAAGAATGCCTAAGAACTCCCTCTAGCTATCTATGCTTTCCGTGTCTCAAACTCTATTCATGCTACATCACAAAGTTTGATCAAGTCAGATTCGAATCACTCTATGTGAGAACCACTCAAAGTTCCCTATTCGTCATAGACTTAAACCTCCAAAACCTCTTTGTGCACCTCGGTCTGACCGATTCATCCTTTTCGGTCCTACCGAGATCACTAAGTTGATCTAGGGTTTTCAATCTCGGTGCAACTGATTAGAACCTTTCGGTCACACCGAGTTGCAGTAACTGCTTGCAGTTTTGCATCTCGGTGCCACCGAGTCGTTCCACTCGGTCACACCGACAAGGTCAGGTTATATATACCGACGGGCCAAATTTTGGAAAATTTTCCGAACCTCCTCGCTCGCGCATAACCTGCTCTACCTCATCGGGTCTCCGGATCATCCTCTCGTCACCAGCAACCTCCCGTTGCTGGTCTCCGCCGCCGTCAACGGCAATCTGCCCCACCATTGCCGCTGTAGCAAGTTCGCCGTCGAACTAGGGTATGAACTTGAACTTTCTGCTAATCCTTAACTCTGATTCTTAGCACATTGCTTTGCCATGATTCTTGCCACGATTGAAATCATCATGTCCAGCAAAAACATCCTGTAGATTAGTTTTGATTTGAAAATTTAGGGTTAGGTCTTCGCCGAGTTCATCTCGGACCGACCGAGTTGTAGAAATCGGTCTCACCGATTTGGCTTAGGCCAGAGCACATGCACTAGTGTAGAACCGGGCAATAGCACCGGTTCGTAAGGCCCTTTAGTACCGGTTAGGTAACCGGCACTAAAGGCCCCCCCTCCTTTAGTACCGGTTCAGCACGAACCGGTATCAGAGCTTTGGTCTCCATTTGCTTTGACTTCCATAGCTTTTGGTGGTCATAGCCTTGGTTTCACAACCTAGGAGAGTATGGCGTCTAGCGAGGGAAATTACCACCATAGAGGTCCTTACTTTGCTGGTACAAAATTTGCTAGTTGGAAGCATAAGATGAAAATGCATATTCTTGGACATAATCCCGCCATTTGGGCTATTGTGTGTATTGGCTTGCAAGGTGAATTCTTTGATGGGAGAGAACCAAACCGTGAAGCTACCGTGGAAGAGTTGAAGATGCTACAATACAATGCTCAAGCTTGTGATATTCTCTTCAACGGATTGTGCCCCGAAGAATTCAACAAAATCAGCCGTCTTGAGAATGCAAAGGAAATTTGGGATACTTTGATTGACATGCACGAAGGTACCGACTCCATCAAGGAATCCAAATTGGATGTGCTTCAAGGTCAACTTGACAAGTTCAAAATGAAGGATGGTGAAGGTGTCGCTGAAATGTACTCCAGGCTTGCTCTCATCACAAATGAGATTGCCGGCTTAGGAAGTGAAGAGATGACCGACAAATTCATCATCAAGAAGATCCTAAGAGCCATGGATGGAAAATATGATACCGTGTGCACATTGATCCAAATGATGCCCAATTACAAAGATCTCAAGCCAACGGAAGTCATTGGAAGAATTGTTGCTCATGAGATGTCACTCAAGGATAAGGAAGAGCTTCACAACAAGTCAAGTGGTGCTTACAAAGCCTCGTGTGATGCTCCCACATCATCAAGTGAGAAACAAACCTTCAATGAAGAATTGAGCCTAATGGTGAAGAACTTCAACAAGTTCTACAAGAGTAGAAGCAAAGAAAGAAGTTCCAAGTCAAGGTCCTACAATGGCAAAAGATCTTCTAGTCGTGAGCGTAATTGCTACAATTGTGGAAGACCCGGACACTACTCCAAGAGTGTACGGCCCCCTACAAAAGAAGAGAACTATATTGTAATTCACAAATAGCTTACGAATTTTAGGAAATACTTCAAAACTCATGAAATTGTTTTGAATTGGCAAATATTTTATTCAATTTCGTTAACTTGTTTTAATACACGATTTTTTTTACGAAATGTTCAACTTTTTTACTTTCATGAACATTTATTTTCAAAATCGCGAACATTTAAAAAAATCATGAATATTTTTTGAATCCACAAATATTATATGATCTATTGATCATTTTATTTAGAAATTATCAAAAATTTTAATTTCAAAACTTTTTTTTGAATCTCCAATTTATTTGAAGTAGAAAAAACATAAAAATAAAAAATCAAATTATAAAACAGGCCGCCAGCCCAAAAGGGCGCTGCTTCTTCTCCCAGCGCGCAGAGCGCGTATAGGAGGTCCTTACTGCGCGTGCCGCCCAGAAGGGGGATTTCCCTGTGCGAGTCATTTTTTGTCACCTATAGATCACATCAGTGGGTATTATTTTGGGGGCAATTTCGTGACGGTCGGGCTGAAGCACTAATCATTTTATTAGTAGGTATAGGAAACATGCCCGTGCGTTGCAGCGGGATTTATTTTTTAATATACAGACCTATCTCAATATTACACAAAACCGAATGAAGCAGTTGATTAGTTTTTTCCTAGACACATGAACAATAACCAACAACACCTGCAGCATATGCAGGATTCATGGATATATCTTATACTTCGTCGACCATCCATGGATATATGCTTGTTGCTTGTATGCTAATCGTGAAGTCCTTGTATAGATGTATTTACTTCCTCTTGTGTTGCGACATATGCAGGGTTCTCCATCACAATTGATCTTTTGCATGGTATCTGGTCGCCTCCCTTTGATCAACAATTTTGTCAGCAACAGGCTCCGCATGGATTTGGCTTCCAAAAATGCACCACCCCTTGGGCATACTAGGGGGAGTTTTTCCATACCCTCCTTTCAATCAATGGATGATCTTTGGACTGTGGGAAGGAGCTCAACAAGTTCAACATTTCGGAGGGTAAACAATGCATGCACCTCATCAATCTGGCCAAAACAACATGATGCATACCCGAAGTTTTCCTGTAAATCAATATCATATCCAACAACGGCAGATCATGGCTCCTTGTGAACTTCAAAAACAACAAGGTGAGGGCCTAGACACCTGAACAATAACCAACAACACATGCAGCAAAACAGAAGAGATAAAGTTGTTGCCAAACCAAATAAGAAGTTTCCCAAGGAAAACATTTCACTACTCCTAGATATGATGAACCTTATGCTGATGTCATATGTTACACTTGTGGTGATCCTATACATCACAAGGCCCAGTGCAATAAACCTATAAATGTTCACTCATCAAATGGAAGAATCCTTGGAAGATAACAAACTTTGTGGGCAATGCGCCCTCAGGGCTTGGCTTCTACCATTGAAGTCCCTGATATCAATGCTCAATATGTGGTAATATGAAGAATGTTGGAATTGTATATGTGGAACTAGCGCGAGTTAACAAATTTGAACTTTTACACAACTTTATGCTATCTACAAAATCACATGGCCGTGGAAAACCATAAGCCTGTATGAATGGACCTTCCTAGTCAAATTTCTACCTCATATCCCAGCTGTGCATGTTCCTAGATAACCTCTTTTTGGACTCCCAGCTAAGAATGTGTGAATGTTATAATGTAGAGGTCTGGAAAGGATAATTGGAATGTTATGAAGAACTCCAACATGTTTGGCTTTAGCTTGAGGGTATTGACTCTAAAGTGGGAAGAATTTCCAGTTCCAGAATAAATAGCCTCATCCTATGGCTCTCTACTAGATGTGTGCTGCCAGAGGAATTTCAAATCCTTCTTTCAGGTGGTTAGGATCCTTCTTTAAGGTGTAGAGACTATACTAAAATCGACCATGATAGATTGTTTGGGACTGGGGAAAAACTATTCCAATTAGAGTTACTATGGAACTTACTGAGTTGGATCAAATTGACGTTGAGGTGCTAGAAGAAGATGTCAATAAGGACAAGTAGGACGATGCCAATAAGGAATGGTAGGAATATGCACCACCAAACATCAATGGAGTTGGAGAGAATGGTCCCTTTGTTTCCTTCATTTCTCTCTGATAGTCTTAAATCTACCTCCTCAATTGGTAACCAATTCAGGTTTAAACATGCTGCACAATAGTTTCTCCATCAACTGGAGGATCCTCTCCCAAACAACAATTGCTTTAATCTACTTGCAGAAATAGAACTTGCAGAAGAGGATTCAGAGTGACTCTAAAAATGATGGTGAAGATGTTGCCTTCAGCCCCACACACGTGTAGGGTAACGCAGCAGAAAACAAAAAATTTCCGACCTACGCACTAGCCCATGACCACTATGGAGACTGCATACAAGGGTTGAACTTTTCGTTACCGACTCGTAGCGCAGCGGAAGTAGAGTCGATAATGATTGGTGGTGCAGATCCCCGCAGCTAGGATTTACAACCTCCCAACCGCGAGGATGTACTCCCTTGTCTGTTCCTCGGACGGATCTCCGGGCAGCCCTTCAGGAGACCTCGGGACAGTCCCTCGGATAGTCCCACCGGACAGATCCTCGGACAGCCCTTTGGGAGGACCTCAGAATCTTAGACGATCACTTGGACAGCCCTCCGGGAGGCACACTCGAAACTCGGACGGTCACTCGGACACCCCTTTGTCAGGAGGCACACTCGAATCTCGGACAATCACTCGGCCAGCCCTTCGGGAGGCACTCTTGAACTAAGACCGAAACTACGATCTCTCCATAGAGTTGCACACATATTGTGTTATCTATCTGGTAGGGCTTCACCGTCCAGAACTTGTTCCCACCAGAACCTAGACAGCTTTCCGGCTCTACGAAACTATTTCGTTGGGAGGGAGAGAGACAGCCAGATCATGCATGGCACTTGTATGTCAGAAAGTGTGAGTTTGGGCAGCCCCCTCCACCTCTATTTATAGGAGAAGGAGGGGTGGAGGTGCTGAAATTTCAGCCACATCCATCCATGTAATCTCCAAGATATTTTGGAGCAAAAGCCCAAAAGGTGGCTTTTAAAAAAGTAACCCAAAAAGCACTTTCACTATTCATGACGACATTTTTCAGCGTCCATTCGAACTGAAAATATTTATGTGGCCTTAGAACATTTCAAGTACCAACTAAAATAATTTTCAACGCGTTCTGAGACAATTCCAGATTAGTGATTTTCATCTGCGAAAAGCATCTGAAGTGGTTTAGGCAGCTCCGGAACATTTTCGGATTTACAAAACCAATTTGACTTAATGGAATACCCCAAAACAACTTTTCAGTTTTACGAAACTATTTCGTTGTTCTCTCGCCGGAACTCTTCCATTGTGTCTGAAACTTTTTCGGCGAATTTCTCTCAGACTCCTTGTCTAGTATTCAGCAGATAGATGACCCTTAAGCGTGTGAACCTATAGGTTCAGTGAAGCATAGACATGACCGGAACACTTTCTGCTCAATGATCAATATCGGAGCCATGGACACCCATATTGACCCCTATACCCACACGAATGAATATTTGAGTGAACCTCCAGTTGCCGTGTGCTATTCCTGTTGC
Organism: Triticum monococcum; assembly: GCA_034509565.1. Lineage (NCBI taxonomy): Eukaryota > Viridiplantae > Streptophyta > Magnoliopsida > Poales > Poaceae > Triticum > Triticum monococcum. Next base: position 823,138,582 of record CM067843.1, read on the forward strand.
TTCGTGATATGTTACAAATACCCGAGGTGAGATTTACTTGCATCTCCGTGGATCAATGATACGTCTCCAATGTATCTATAATTTTTTATTGTTCCATCCTATTATATTATCTGTTTTGGATGCTTATGGGCTTTATTATGCTCTTTTATATTATTTTTGGGACTAACCTATTAACCCAGAGCCAGTGCCAGTTTATGTTTTTTTCTTGTTTTAGAGTATCGCGGAAAAGCAAAATCAAACGGAGTCCAATTGACCTGAAACTTCACGGAACTTATTTTTGGACCACAAGAAGCCCACGGAGTATCGGAGATGGACCAGGAGAGTCCCGGGCTGCCCATGAGGGTGGGGGACGCGCCCACCCCCTAGGCGCGCCCCCTGCCTCGTGGACAGCCCGGAGGTCCATCGACGTACTTCTTCCTCCCATATATACCCATATACCCTAAAAATTTCGGGGAGCACAATAGATCGGGAGTTCCGCCGCCAGAAGCCTCCGTAGCCACCAAAAACCAATCTAGACCCGTTCCGGCACCCTGCCGGTGGGGGAATCCCTCTCTGGTGGCCATATTCATCATCCTGGTGCTCTCCATGACGAGGAGGGAGTAGTTCTCCCTCGGGGCTGAGGGTATGTACCAATAGCTATGTGTTTGATCTCTCTCTCTCTCTCTCTCTCTCGTGTTCTTGAGGTGGTACGATCTTGATGTATCACGAGCTTTGCTATTATAGTTGGATCTTATGATGTTTCTCCCCCTCTACTCTCTTGTAATGGATTGAGTTTTCCCTTTGAAGTTATCTTATCGGATTGAGTCTTTAAGGATTTGAGAACACTTGATGTATGTCTTGCGTGGGATACTTGTGGTGACAATGGGGTATTCTATGATCCACTTGATGTATGTTTTGGTGATCAAATTGCGGGTTCCGTGACCTTGGGAATCTATGCGTAGGGGTTGGCACACATTTTTGTCTTGACTCCCCGGTAGAAACTTTGGGGTACTCTTTGAGGTTCTATTTGTTGGTTGAATAGATGAATCTGAGATTGTGTGATGCATATCGTATAATCATACCCACAGATACTTGAGGTGACATTGGAGTATCTAGGTGACATTAGGGTTTTGGTTGATTTGTGTCTTAAGGTGTTATTCTAGTACGAAATCTAGGGCTGTTTGTGACACTTATAGGAATAGCCCAACGGATTGATTGGAAAGAATAACTTTGAGGTGGTTTCATACCCTACCATAATCTCTTCATTTGTTCTCCGCTATTAGTGACTTTGGACTGACTCTTTGTTGCATGTTGAGGGATAGTTATGTGATCCAATTATGTTATTATTGTTGAGAGGACTTGCACTAGTGAAAGTATGAACCCTAGGCCTTGTTTCAATGCATTGCAATACCATTTGTGCTCACTTTTATCATTAGTTACCTTGCTGTTTTTATATTTTCAGATTACAAAAACCATTATCTACTATCCATATACCACTTGTATCACCATCTCTTCGCCGAACTAGTGCACCTATACAATTTACCATTGTATTGGGTGTGTTGGGGACACAAGAGACTCTTTGTTATTTGGTTGCAGAGTTGCTTGAGAGAGACCATCTCCATCCTACGCCTCCTACGGATTGATAAACCTTAGGTCATCCACATGAGGGAAATTTGCTATTGTCCTACAAACCTCTGCACTTGAAGGCCCAACAACGTCTACAAGAAGAAGGTTGTGTAGTAGACATCAAGATCTTTTCTGGCGCCATTGCCGGGGAGGTGAGTGCTTGAAGGTATATCTTTAGATCTTGCAATCAAATCTTTTTGTTTCTTGTTTTAGCACTAGTTTAGTTTATAAAAGAAAATTACAAAAAAATGGAATTAAGTTTGCCTCATACGCTTCATCTTTTTAATATCTTTCGTGAGTATGATGGAAAGGAAAATTGTGCCAAAGTGTTAGAAGAAGAATGCATTAAAATGTTTGGCACTAAATATTTGAATGATGAGCATGATTGCAATGTTGTTAGTATGAACTCCTTGAATATCCATAGTACTAATGATGATTTTGCTAGTTATGATGAAAATGTCTCCTATAAACATGTTGATTTTTGTGGAGTGCATTGGGTTTGCAAGTACATACCAAATAGGGAAGATAGATATTGCAAGAGGCATAAGCATTTAGAAACTAAATGGTTGCAAGAAAGGCTAGATGTTTGTGCTGAAAATTTAAATTTTCTTGGTCGTACTTGTGAACTTTGCAATGAACGTGGTCATTTAACCATCTGATGCAAATTGTTTCATGATCTAATCGTTTCTAAAAATTGTGATGACTTGATTTCTCTTGCACATCATAATGAACTTAGTTTGCTTATGGGTTACGAAGAAATGAAACGTATAACTAACTATCTTCCAGTATTTGCCCGTGATAAACTTCATGGCTTTGATTTGGAGGAAATTTATATGTATTGTGCGGTGAATTGTATTGAAAATCGTTATATTGCCAACTACATAAAGAAAAGAAAACAAATAGAAGATGAAGAGAATACTAATGAAAGGGAAGAGACTTCCCAATACCCTCCTATCATTTCTTATGATGAATCAGGTAACGAGGAGGAGCCTCCTATTCAACCAATCTCATTAATAAGGAGCTCCAAAAAGAGGGTTGAACCCACACATGATGTGGTGAAGAAGAAGAAAAGAAAAAGGAAGAGAGGTAAAAAGATATCTCTCCCAAATAATGTTGCTCCTATTACTGTTGTGCCTCATGAAAATATAATTTCAGAAGATAATGATACTTCTTATAATCTTGAAAATCTTTTTGGCACTTGCTTGGAATAATATGATAATTGCTATACCATTGGTGCTATCCATACTATTAATGATGAGAGTGATTATCCTTATGATATGAAAAGGCACAAGCTTGGGGATGCTATGTTTGATGAAGATGATGTTTTTGAGAATATATTTGCTGCAATTAATGTTTGTCCCAACCTTGGGGAAGCTATGTTTAATGAAGATGATATTTTTAGTCTCTCAAGTTTTGATATGCAAATCTATAATGATGCTACCATGCCTCCTACTTATGATGATTATATTGATGAAAGTGGGTTTGGAAGAGTGTAAACTTTAGGAAGTAATGATCCCACTATTTTGGAAGATGTTGAATCTTATTATGATAATTACGAAAGTCATGACTTTATTTAGTGATGATTCCACTATCTTGGAAGAGGTTTCAATCAATTATGACGAGAACAAAGTTGCTACTTATGATAATTATTGTGATAATACATATGCTATAAAAAGTAGTGATGATTATATTTTAAAACTTGTCAAGATTATGATTACCCTTTTTCTGAACATTACTCTTTTAATGTGGAAACAATTTATAGTATTCGAGTTTCTTATGATACTTCCATTATTCCGAATGAGAAGAATCTTGCTTATGTGGAGAGTAGTAAATTTTCTATGCTTGTAGATCATGAAAAGAATGCTTTAGGTGTTGGTTATATTTTTGAATTCATTCATGATGCTACTGAAAATTATTATGAGGGAGGAACTTATGCTTGTAGGAATTGCAATAATATCAAGTTTCCTCTCTATGTGCTTAAAGTTTTGAAGTTATGCTTGTTTTACCTTCCTATGCAAGTTGATTCTTGTTCCCACAAGTTGTTTGCTCACAAAATCCCTATGCATAGGAAGTGGGTTATGCTTAAATGTGCTCTCTTTATGTTTAAATTCTTATCTTTTATGTGAGCATCATTGAAATCATCATGCCTAACTAGGGGCGTTAATCGATAGCGCTTGTTGGGAGGCAACCCAATTTTATTTTTGTTCCTGTTTAGTAATAAATAATTTATCTAGCCTCTGTTTTGGTTTTGTTTTTTGTGTTTAATTAGTGTTTGTGCCAGGTAGAACCTTTGGGAAGACTTGGGGAAAGTCTTTGCGATCTTGCTGTAAAAATCAAAAACTTTAGCGCTCGCGAGAATTGCTGCCATTTTTTATTGGAGAGCGGTATTTAGTTAATTATTTTTGCAGATGATTAATAGATAAATTCCTCACGTCCAACAATTTATTTTAGAATTTTTGGGGTTCCAGAAGTATACGCTTGATCCAGATTACTACAGACTGTTCTGTTTTTGACAGATTCTGTTTTCTATGTGTTGTTTGCTTATTTTGATGAATCTATGAGTAGTATCGGAGGGTACGAACCATAGAGAAGTGGGAATACAGTATATATTACACCAATATGAATTTAGAATGAGTTCACAACATTACCTAAGTGGTCATTTATTTTCTTATACTAACGGAGCTTATGAGTTTTCTGTTAAGTTTTGTGTTGTGAAGTTTTCAAGTTTTGGGTAAAGATTCGATGGACTATGGAATAAGAAGTGGCAAGATCCTAAGCTTGGGGATGCCCAAGGCACCCCAAGGTAATATTCAAGGACAACCAAAAGCCTAAGCTTGGTGATGCCCCGGAAGGCATCTCCTCTTTCGTCTTCGTTCATCGGTAACTTTACTTGTAGCTATATTTTTATTCGCCACATGATATGTGTTTTGCTTGGAGCATCATTTTATTTTATTTAGTTTTGCTTTATGTTTGAATAAAATACCAAGATCTGAAATTATTAAATGTTAGAGAGTCTTCATATAGTTTCATGATTATTTGACTACGCATTGATCTTCACTTATATCTTTCGGAGTAGTTTGTTGTTGCTCTAGTGCTTCACTTATATCATTTTAGAGCACGGTGGTGGTTTTATTTTATAGAAATTAGTGAACTCTCATGCTTCACTTATATCATTTTTAGAGTCTTTAGAACAGCATGGTAATCTGCTTTGGTTATGAAATTAGTCCTAAAATGATGGGCATCCAAGAGGGAAATAATAAAAACTTTCATATAAAGTGCATTGAATACTATGAAAAGTTTGATACTTGATGATTGTTTTGAGATATGAAGATGGTGATATTAGAGTCATGCTAGTTGAGTAGTTGTGAATTTTAGAAATACTTGTGTTGAAGTTTGTGATTCCCGTAGCATGCATGTATGGTGAACCGTTATGTGATGAAGTCGGAGCATGATTTATTTATTGATTGCCTTCCTTATGAGTGGCGGTCGGGGACGAGCGATGGTCTTTTCCTACCAATCTATCCCCCTTGGAGTATGCGCGTAGTACTTTGTTTTGATAACTAAAAGACTTTGCAATAAGTATGTGAGTTCTTTATGACTAACGTTGAGTCCATGGATTATACGCACTCTCACCTTTCCATCATTGCTAGCCTCTTCGGTACCGTGCATTGCCCTTTCTCACATTGAGAGTTGGTGCAAACTTCACTGGTGCATCCAAACCCCGTGATATGATACGCTCTTTCACACATAAACCTCCTTATATCTTCCTCAAAACAGCCACCATACCTACCTATTATGGCATTTCCATAGCCATTCGGAGATATATTGCCATGCAACTTTCCACCGTTCCATTTATCATGACACGTTCATCATTGTCATATTGCTTTGCATGATCATGTAGTTGACATAGTATTTGTGGCAAAGCCACCGTTCATAATTCTTTCATACATGTCACTCTTGGTTCATTGCATATCCCGGTACACCGCCGGAGGCATTCATATAGAGTCATACTTTGTTCTAGTATCGAGTTGTAATCATTGAGTTGTAAATAAATAGAAGTGTGATGATCATCATTTTCTAGAGCATTGTCCCAAGTGAGGAATAAAAAAAGAGAAGGCCCAAAAAAGAGAGAAAAAGAGAGAAGGGACAATGCTACTATCCTTTTCCACACGTGTGCTTCAAAATAGCACCATGATCTTCATGATAGAGAGTCTCTTGTTTTGTCACTTTCATATACTAGTGGGAATTTTTCATTATAGAACTTGGCTTGTATATTCCAACGATGGGCCTCCTCAAGAGCCCTAGGTCTTCGTGAGCAAGCAAGTTGGATGCACACCCGCTTAGTTTCTTTTGTTGAGCTTTCATATATTTATAGCTCTAGTGCATCCATTGGATGGCAATCCCTACTCCTTGCATTAACATCAATCGATGGGCATCTCCATAGCTCATTGATTAGCCTCGTTGATGTGAGACTTTCTCCTTTTTTGTCTTCTCCACATAACCCCTATCGTTATATTCTATTCCACCCATAGTGCTATATCCATGGCTCACGCTCATGTACTGCGTGAAGGTTGAAAAAGTTTGAGATTACTAAAGTATGAAACAATTGCTTGGCTTGTCATCGGGGTTGTACATGATGAGAGCATTCTTGTGTGACGAAAATGGAGCATGACTAAACTATATGATTTTGTAGGGATGAACTTTCTTTGGCCATGTTATTTTGAGAAGACATAATTGCTTAGTTAGTATGCTTGAAGTATTATTATTTTTATGTCAATATTGAACTTTTATCTTGAATCTTTTGGATCTGAATATTCATACCACAATTAAGAAGAATTACATTGAAATTATGCCAAGTAGCATTCCACATCAAAAATTCTGTTTTTATCATTTACCTACTCGAGGACGAGCAGGAATTAAGCTTGGGGATGCTTGATATGTCTCCAATGTATCTGTAATTTTTTATTGTTCCATGCTATATTATATTCTGTTTTGGACATTATTGGGATTTTTTATACACTTTTATATTATTTTTGGGACTAACCTATTAACCGGAGGCCCAGCCCAGAATTGCTATTTTTTGCCTATTTTAGAGTTTCGCAGAAAAAGAATATCAAACGGAGTCCAAACGGAATGAAACCTTCGGGAACGTGATTTTTGGAATGAACGTGATCCAGAGGACTTGGACCCTACGTCAAGACATCAAACAGGAGGCCGCGAGGTAGGGGGCACGCCTACCCCCCCCCCCCCCAGGTGTGCCCTCCACCCTCGTGGGCCCCCTGTTGCTCCACCGACGTACTTCTTCCTCCTATATATACCTACGTACCCCCAAACTACCAAATACGGAGCCAAAAACCTAATTCCACCGCTGTAACCTTCTGTACTCATCAGATCCCATCTTGGGGCCTGTTCCGGAGCTCCGCTGGAGGGGGCATCGATCACGGAGGGCTTCTACATCAACACCATAGCCTCTCCGATGAAGTGTGAGTAGTTTACCTTAGACCTTCGGGTCCATAGTTATTAGCTAGATGGCTTCTTCTCTCTTTTTGGATCTCAATACAATGTTCTCCCCCTCTCTCGTGGAGATCTATTCGGTGTAATCTTCTTTTGCAGTGTGTTTGTTGAGACTGATGAATTGTGGGTTTATGATCAAGTTTATCTATGAACAATATTTAAATCTTCTCTAAATTCTTTTATGTATGATTGGTTATCTTTGCAAGTCTCTTCGAATTATCAGCTTGGTTTGGCCTACTAGATTGATCTTTCTTGCAATGGGAGATGTGCTTAGCTTTGGGTTCAATCTTGCGGTGTCCTTTCCCAGTGATAGTAGGGGCAGCAAGGCACGTATTGTATTGTTGCCATCGAGGATAACAAGATGGGGTTTATATCATATTGCATGAATTTATCCCTCTACATCATGTCATCTTGCTTAAAGCGTTACTCTGTTCATATGAACTTAATACTCTAGATGCATGCTGGATAGCGGTCGATGTGTGGAGTAATAGTAGTAGATGCAGGCAGGAGTCGGTCTACTTGTCTCAGACGTGATGCCTATATACATGATCATACTTAGATATTCCCATAACTATGCTCAATTCTGTCAATTTCTCAACAGTAATTTGTTCACCCACCGTAAATACTTATGCTCTTGTGAGAAGCCACTAGTGAAACCTATGGCCCCCGGGTCTATTTTCCATCATATTAATCTCCCGACAACAAGCTATTTCTGGCGCCGTTTTTATTTTGTTTACTTTTACTTTGCATCTTTATCATAAAAATGCCAAAAATATTATCCTATCATATCTATCAGATCTCACTCTCGTAAGTGACCATGAAGGGATTGACAACCCCTTATCGCGTTGGTTGCGAGGATTTATTTGTTTGTGTAGGTGCGAGGGACTCATGCGTGTCCTCCTACTGGATTGATACCTTGGTTCTCAAAAACTGAGGGAAATACTTATGCTACTTTGCTGCATCACCCTTTCCTCTTCAAGGGAAAACCAACGCAGTGCTCAAGAGGTAGCAGCCATCTGTTCGTTCAGCAACAGCGGGTGCTTTGGCATGCCGAATTGTGACCGGAAAAGCTTCTCCATTGCATACCCTTCTTGCGCTTGGTAAAATTGCGTCGTATTGGAGGCACTGTTTGGCAAGTCCAATAACGCGTCTAGAGAGCTCCACATTTGATTAAGCAGGGCATACTTTGGATCACCGAATTTAGTCTGAAATAGAAATGGCTTACCGGCCGCTATCTCTCCGGCTTGCCGGATCTCCTCCCAGGCCGCTCTCGACTCGGATCGTGCTTCTCTCGCCTCTCGTAAGGCCTTCTCGAGTTCGGCTAGTTTGGCCATGTTCTCCTCCTCGAGTTCTTTGCATTTGCTAGTGGCATCCTTTAGATGTTGCTCTATTGAAGATATTCTCTCCTCGCACGGACGCCGTGCAGCCTGTTCGGCCTTTAACTCCTCAGCTGCCTTCTTGGCAGCCACATTACTCATCCGGGCTTGCCCCTGGGCTCGGGCAAGCTCTGCCCGCAGGGCCTCCACGGCGGCAGCTCCATCTGTAGTTGTGCACGTCTCAGTATATAATACTTAGCTTTGTGCTCATGTTATTATACACACATATGCTGCGGACCCAGAACATACATTGCGCCTTGTCGAGCTGCGTGTTAATAAGCATGACATCGTCCTCCACCGCATCAAGTTTCTGCTTCAGATCGGCAACCTCCATAGTGTGGGCAGTCGCCAGGGATGTAGCAGCCTGTGTTACAATTAGTTAGACTATTTCCTGGGCAGGTCTTTTTTCGATCCTCTGATCGCCTCTCTTTGACGCCAACCAGACTCTCAGGGGCTACTATCTATACATAGGTGCATTTTGTGAGTAAAGCACAACTGAAAATATTACAGTACGAACCTCGAAGCCTCTTAGCAGGCCCGTGAAGGCTTCATTCAATCCGCTTTTCACGGACAGAATCCTCTCAACCACCGTACCCATCAAGGTACGATGTTCCTCTAAGACGGACCCATGTCGCAGCATGTCCGTCAATATATTCGGCACCTCTGGATCCCTGCAAGCAGCTGTAGGAGTACGGCCGCCCTTTGAAAGGATCCGTTTACTTGACCCTACAATCGTCTCCAACTGTAAACCGGATAGTCCGGGGCCTTTATTGTCGGTCCTTGTTGGGACCGCACACCCCGGACCCTGGGCGACCGAGGTGTCACCTTCGGGTAATGTCTTCATCATCCCTCGCACCACTTGTTGATCGGGAGAGACCCTCTGGGACGACACCTCGAAGTTGTCTGCCCTATTGGGCGAGGAGGCCGGTGGAGGCGTCTCACTTTCCATCATCTCTGGAAGAAGATCCCCCGAGGAAGAGGATTGTTGAAGAAGACTGTGTGCTGGACTGCAAAACATATATTCTAGATGTTACCCTTGTAACAGGAAAGGAACGGGATATGTTTAAAACACCCTTGTTCACTTACGATTTGGCTAAAGGCTTGTCCTCCCGGTGGAACTGTGCGACAACGTCGTCCTCCAAACTCGAGCCGCCCGATAGGGGCATCTTACCTCGCTTAGGAGCCTCTTCCTCCCAACCTTCGGAGGCGGCCCTTTTCTTACCATGGGAGAAAGGATGTTGGCTTCTCCTTCTGTTTTGTCTTCGGATAAGGGAACTCTAATCTCCTCGGACACAGTGTCTGATGTACCTTCGGAATGGAGGCCACCTTTGGTCTTCCCGCTTTCCACCTTGTCCTCCTTCACGGGCACTTGGTACGGTGCCGGGGCCAGCATCCTTGTTAGCACGAGATCCGCTGAGTCTTCGGGAAGGGGGTCGAACACCTAATTCTCTCCGCTTTATTTATCCAGCCCTGGAAGAAGATGGTTTGCTCAGTATCTTATTACGGGATACTTAACTAAAAGGTGTTCGGGAGTCAAGTGCTTACCGAGGTATCCGGATGGTTGCAGTCAAGGCCGATGTCCTCGGTGGTACCCAGCCGCTATTTTCGTGTCCCGAAAAACAACTTCCACATTCCTTTGTGTGTCGTGCCGAAGAAGTGTTGAAGGGTCTGTGGTCCTTCCGAATTAAACTCCCACATATGGAGAGGCCGTCGCTGGCACGGCAGGGCCCAGCGGACTAGCATTACTTGAATTACGTTGATAAGATCGATGTCCTTCTCAATGAGGCTCCGGATGCGGCTCTGTAGAGTCTACATTTCATCAATTGATCCCCAGTCCAACCCCTTATTAATCCATGATGCAAGCTGTAACGGAGGGCCAGATCAGAACGCGGGTATAGCTGCCCACTTTGTGCCGCGGGGTTCAGTGTTGTAAAACCACTCCCGCTGCCATAGGTTGGAAGTTTCGATGAAGGAGCCTTTTGGCCAAAGAGTATTGGTAAGCTTGCTCACTATAGCACCGCCGCACTCCGCTTGCTTCCCGTCAACTACCTTCGGCTTCACATTGAAGGTCTTGAGCCATAAGCCGAAGTGTGGGGGAATACGGAGGAAGGCCTCGCACGTGATAATGAACGCCGAGACATGAAGAAAAGAGTCTAGGGCTAGATCATGGAAATCTAGTTTGTAATAAAACATGAGCCCTTGGACGAAGGGATGAAGAGCGAATCCTAGCCCTCGGAGGAAGTGGGAGATGAATACGACCCTCTCACCAGATCTAGGAGTAGGAATAACCTGTCCTTGAGCAGGAATCCTGTGGGGATCTCCGCAGTCAGGTATCTGGCCGCCTGGAGCTTCGCAATATCCTCCTCTGTAACACAGGAAGCCACCCACCGGCCCTGAGGGCTGAGTCCGGACATGATTGGGAAGCTCAAAGCAATGAAGTTGAACCTTGGGTGCTGGAACTCGAGGTTGGAATGGTTGAGGAAAGCGTCGGCGTAAAAGAAAGAGACGGCCCTTGGCTCCTTTATAAAGGCGATGGATATCGAACGCCTCCTCCTAAGCCTTGAAACCTGCCTATTCCTAAGGAATCATGCCAACGAAACTGTTGGGTAACCCATGCTCGTATTGATGAGGATCGCAATAAGGGGACACGATCTCTACCTCGATAAGACGTGCCAATGAAAACCGCGTCTCAAAACGTGGAACGGCAGGACGAAAACAGTTCGAAATAATGACCGGGCAGAGACGTGAAGTCACCCTACAAAAGTTATCAGCGAATTGGACTCGTGAAATATTATGCTCTCTGCGGTTGTGGGTGGTACTTGTGTTGCAGAGTTGGACACGTTCGTTGCGTTCGAAGACTATTTTGGAGTATTCGGAAAGGGGAACCCGCCTTGCAATGCCGAAGACAATCTGCACGCCGGACACCTCGTCATTGAAGCCCCTGGTTCAGGGGCTACTAAGGGAGTCCTGGACTAAGGGGTCCTCAGGCGTCCAGTCTGTTAGACATGGGCCGGACTGATGGGCTGTGAAGATACAAAGACCAAAGATTCTCTCCCGTGTCCGGATGGGACTCTCCTTGGCGTGGAAAGGCAAGCTTGGCATCCACGTATGAAGATTCCTTTCTCTGTAACCGACTTTGTACAACCCTGATCCCCTCTGATGGTTATATAAACCAGAGGGATTAGTCCGTAGGGGCGATCATAATCATACAGGCTAGACTTCTAGGATTTTAGCCATCACGATCTCGTGGTAAATCAACTCTTGTAATACTCATATTCATCAAGATCAATCAAGCAGGAAGTAGGATATTACCTCCATAGAGAGGGCCCGAACCTGGGTAAACATCATGTCCCCTGTCTCCTGTTACCATCGACCTTAGACACACAGTTCGGGACCCCCTACCCGAGATCCGCCGGTTTTGACACCGATAGTGATGAATTGAATCTTTACCCTTTGAAGTTTTGTCATGTCGGATTGAATGTTCAGATTTGAGAACACATGATGTATGTCTTGCAGTATGAATAATTGAGGTGACAAATGGGGTATCTTATTGATTCACTTGATATACGTTATGGCACTGAACTTGCGGATTCCTGCGGTGATATTGGGGTAATCTATGCATAGGGGTTGATGCACGTTTTCATTATCTTTACTCCGATAGAAACTTTGGGGTCCCTTGTAGTTCTTTGTGTGGATTGAGTATTATGAATATGAATTTGCTTTGGTGTTATCTTAGTACGAACTCTTGATTAGATCGATCGGAAAGAATAGCTTGCATTATTCTAGTACGAACTCTACGATAGATTGATTGGAAAGAATAGCTTTGAGGTAGTTTCGTACCCTACAAACAATTCCTATCTTTTGTTCTTCGCTAATAGGAACTCGGGAGTGATTCTTTACTGCACTTTGAGGGATAATCATATGATCCAACTATGTTAGCACTGTTAAGAGATTGCACTGGTGAAAGTACGGACCCTAGGCCTCCTTTTTAAGCAGTGCAACACCGTTTTTGTGCCCGTTTACTATTTGCTACCTTGCTGTTTTTATTTATTCAGATTATAAAAATATATTTGTGGATAGATTCAAATGGAAGAGTCAAGGTTGCTTACATGCGTAAATGGCAAAACTGGCATGTGGATCCAAGCAGAGGCAATCATCAACGATGTAGTGTCGTGGAGGCACACAATCTGCGCGATGAGAAGAAGCCATTGGGATGCACAGGATCGCGATCCAGGGAGCACCATGAGGCAATGGGAGAGGTTGGGCAATGGGAGAGGTTGTCTTCCCAGAACAACCACAAGAAGCAGCAACATTAGAGGCTATGTGGTGAAAATTCATATATATGAAGGAAAAGAGAACCCAATTGTTGTCTCAAAGAAGCCCCATGAAAAAAAATGATATGTAAATTGGGAAATATGTATGTAACTGAAGAACATAATCGACCCAACTGAATGTTTTGCTGATGCAAGGTGCTTGAGATAGCAACTAACCGTCACAATCATAGCATGAAATTTTATCTGCCCTCACAATGGACAAAACTTCAGTTATGATAAGCAGGATAACAAATAGGACACCAAGGGAAAGGAAGTGAAAGCTCATGCAGATGAAACAAAATTAAATCTAACTGAACGTGTGGTTTACCTATACTGGTCTGTGCCTATTTGAAGGATATATGTTCAGAATTTCTTCATTGAAAGAGAATAGAGAGCACGTACATATGGTTTTTGGTGCAAGAGTATACAAACTAACTACAAATTTCATTCTACTATAGCAATTATGGATGTGCATTTTGATATAGTTATACTGAATTAACTGGATTGCTATGCAATAATAATGCCAATGAATGAACTCATGAGGATAACTTTGTTTCGATGAGAAGGACCTCATGCCCGGTTCCATGCATTTTTCAATGAGAATGAAACACATAGAACAATGTTATATCGGTCAACTTATAGCAACACTGCTAGTGCAGCAAAAGGAGTAAAAGAAAAACAGAGATCATCATGTGCAAGAAAAGTCAGTAAAAAAATTCAGAAACTGCCGGATCACCACAGTTTGAGTCTTTGGCCACTTCACTTCACTGGTAATCCTCTTCTTCAGTAGCAAGTGAGCGCTGGGGTTCCAGCCCTTTCAGCTAGATATCCACAGGGTGCACTCTGTTGAGCTTGGCTGTAGCGTGTACGACTGAAAGTCCCCTCTTACCAAACCAAGTCTGCATGTAATTTATTTGTGAGTATATACATATGGGAAAGATCAATCCAACTGGCATATTTATCAGAAGCAGCTCATGTATACCTCTTGTTCACCATTGCCAAGGCGGATGCAAGTCGGGATAGGAAGCCAACATGAGTTGTTATGTAATGGTGACCTTGTGATGATTTCTAACGGTATTGGTGGTCCACTGGCCCGGCCTGGCCAAAGAATTAATCAATCACATATAATTGTCAGTATATATACGTACATGCTTGAACGATCCATGCTTGTATGCATTAGCTATGATAGGCCTACGTGGACATACTGTAGGTCATGTCGCTGTGCTTGTGGCCTTGTGGCAGTAGGGATTTCGAAAGAGAGTGAGCGCCTAAGTCAAACTCCTCCTTCGTCGTCTTCTCCATGTATACTCGCCCTCCACTTCCTCCTTGAGCAGCAGCAGGGCCACCTCCACTTCCTCCTTGAGCAGCAGCAGGGCCAGCTCCTGCTTCTTCTTCTATCATCTTCTGTAACTCTGTAAGACTGTAAGTCAACCCTCGACCGATCTTACATTCTGGCTGCACAAACACACTAATAAAGGCTATACGTATACATGCTTAATTAATTAATTAATTGTTGGTTTTGCAAAATCTAACTGGCCGGCCTGATCTTCTTATATATAAGTGAAGTTCCACTATATTAGGATATACGAAAATATCAAACAACCTTGCAAACTGTTGATTGCTTAGTTATATTTGTTTAGTTATCAGTTTGCGTTATTATTCACCTTGAGAAGATCCAACAGCTCGTCCATATACCTAATATCTTGGCTAGTGCCTAATCTGCCATCTCACAACCCTCGACTTCTGTAGGCTCCTTTGGTATCTCCAATAATCGTAGTAAATTAATGATACACGTGAAGAACAAAAGGCACAAATCTCGTACTGCTAGAAGAACATCTCAACTCCTACCAATATCAGTCCAGAGCTCAAGACCACCATGTAGGAACCCCAATTATCTAAATTACAGAAAATAGGTTAGCTTCATCAGATCGAGGAAACTGTGACTTCCCTGAGTCGGACGTTGCAGAAGTGAAGAGGTTGGGGATGAGATCGTTGCAAGACATGTTGTTGGGACCGTCAGTTCGTTTATCGACCAATCTAATATGAAATCAAGGGCAATCATGAATACCTGGGCAAAGAGAAGGACATCTCGCAAGATGCAAATCAAGAAGATCCGACGGAGGCGGTGCACACGGCAAGTGGTCGGGGAGAGGAACGGGAAGAAAGCTTAAAGCGATTATCTTTTTTCTCTAATGGGGCCTGTGCAATTATTGCATGGAGGAGAATCCATGGCGCTGGAGGTGAAGGGGTTGCTCGATAAGATTGGGGGCCTGGCCTTTTGCCTTTTTCAGATCGATATTTGTTTTCACAGATTAGTTTTTTTTTTGAGGGAACGGGAGAGAGTATTTCACAGATTAGTTTTTTTAGGGGGGCTTTCACAGATTAGATTTTTTTTTGAGAGGGACTTTCATAGACTAGATTTTTTTAGGGGAACTTTCACAGATTAGATGGATAGGATTTCTTCGCACGTGAGTGTGGGCTTTGTGCCTAGCCGGCAGGCCTAGGGAGATGTTTTTTTCCTAAAAAAGTTGCACGTGGGACAACTACTTAGGACTCCTAAGTTACCTCATCGCACGGCTGTAGATAATTAATTTGGAGATCTAACGGACAATTTGTTTAGTTGTTTAGGATTAACATGGAGCATCGTATGGTGCCTCCAATTAGTAAATATAAGATGATATGCTACAGTAGGCTTTGTGTGGAAACAATTATGAATCTTTGACAATACCAAAGTGAAATGGTTTGCTCTTTATTATACTAACCTATCTCATGAAGTTCCATTAAGTTTTGTGTGATTGAAGTTTTCAAGTTTTGGGTGAGATATCGATATGAGGAGAATAAGTGTAGGATCGAAAGTATGTATAGAGGGGGGTGATTAGACTACTTGACCAAATAAAAATCTAGCCTTTTCCCAATTTTAGTTCTTGGCAGATTTTAACAACTTAGCACAAGTCAATCAATCAACCTACACATGCAATTCTAAGAGTATAGCAGCGGAATGCAAAACAATTGCATATGAAGGTAAAGGGAGGAGTTTGAGGGAGCAAACGCAATGTTGACACGGAGATTTTGTATCCGTGGTTCCGATAGGTGGTGCTATTGTACATCCACGTTGATGGAGACTTCAACCCACGAAGGGTAACGGTTGCGCGAGTCCATGGAGGGCTCCACCCACGAAGGGTCCCCGAAGAAGCAACCTTGTCTATCCCACCATGGTCATCACCCACGAAGGACTTGCCTCACTAGGGTAGATCTTCACGAAGTAGGCGATCTCCTTGCCCTTACAAACTCCTTGGTTCAACTCCACAATCTTGATGGAGGCTCCCAAGTGACACCTAGCCAATCTAGGAGACACCACTCTCCAAGAAGTAACAAATGGTGTGTTGATGATGAACTCCTTGCTCTTGTGCTTCAAATGATAGTCTCCCCAACACTCAACTCTCTCTCACAGGATTTGGATTTGGTGGAAAGAAGATTTGAGTGGAAAGCAACTTGGGGAAGGCTAGAGGTCAAGATTTATGTGGTTGGAATGGAATATCTTGACCTCAACACAAGTGTAGGTGGTTCTCTCTCAGAAAATATGTGTTGGAAGTGTAGGCATGTTCTGATGGCTCTCTCCACGAATGAAGAGTGGGTGGAGGGGTATATATAGCCTCCACACAAAATCTAACCGTTACACACAAATCACCAAACTCGGTGGGACCGATTCAAAGAATTGTTCCCACCGAGTTGGTATCAGAGCTTTGGTCTCCATTTGCTTTGACTTCCATAGCTTTTTGTGGTCATAGCCTTGGTTTCACAACCTGGGAGAGTATGGCGTCTAGCGAGGGAAATTACCACCATAGAGGTCCTTACTTTGATGGTACAAAATTTGCTAGTTGGAAGCATAAGATGAAAATGCATATTCTTGGACATAATCCCGCCATTTGGGCTATTGTGTGTATTGGCTTGCAAGGTGAATTCTTTGATGGGAGAGAACCAAACCGTGAAGCTACCGCGGAAGAGTTGAAGATACTACAATACAATGCTCAAGCTTGTGATATTCTCTTCAACGGATTGTGCCCCGAAGAATTCAACAAAATCAGCCGTCTTGAGAATGCAAAGGAAATTTGGGATACTTTGATTAACATGCACGAAGGTACCGATTCCATCAAGGAATCCAAATTGGATGTGCTTCAAAGTCAACTTGACAAGTTCAAAATGAAGGATGGTGAAGGTGTCGCTGAAATGTACTCTAGGCTTGCTCTCATCACAAATGAGATTGCCGGCTTAGGAAGTGAAGAGATGACCGAAAAATTCATCATCAAGAAGATCCTAAGAGCCATGGATGGAAAATATGATACCGTGTGCACATTGATCCAAATGATGCCCAATTACAAAGATCTCAAGCCAACGGAAGTCATTGGAAGAATTGTTGCTCATGAGATGTCACTCAAGGATAAGGAAGAGCTTCAGAACAAGTCAAGTGGTGCTTACAAAGCCTCGTGTGATGCTCCCACATCATCAAGTGAGAAACAAACCTTCAATGAAGAATTGAGCCTAATGGTGAAGAACTTCAACAAGTTCTACAAGAGTAGAAGCAAAGAAAGAAGTTCCAAGTCAAGGTCCTACAATGGCAAAAGATCTTCTAGTCGTGAGCGTAATTGCTACAATTGTGGAAGATCCGGACACTACTCCAAGAGTGTACGGCCCCCTACAAAAGAATAGAAGATTCTCCCAAAAGAAGAAGTAGAAGAGAGGAATCACCACCAAGAGAAAGGAGGAGTAGAGATGATCGTTATGAACAAAAACCCTCTCGGAGAAGCAAGGACTCGGAAAGGAAGGAAAAGTCATCAAGTAGCTACACAAAAAGAAGACATCAAGCTCATGTTGGTGAATGGGTATCCGGCTCCGACTCTGACAATCACTCCGAAAGAAGTTATCACTCTGACTCCGAATATACTCAAGATGAAGGTGTTGCTGGTCTAGCACTTGTGTCAACCAACTACTACGACATATTTGACTCACCAAATGAAGGAATTGGAAGATGCTTCATGGCCAAAGTTCCAAAGGTAACACATCCTGAGTATGTTGATTTCAGTAGTGATGAAGATGATTTTCTAGGTGATGATGATTTACTTGTTGACAACTCTAGTGATGAAAACTATGATGAAATGTCAATTAATCATGCTAATCAAGATAAAACAAATGATGATGATAAGAAGGAGATTGAGCGTCTAACTAAAGAACTAAACACTCTTAAGTTAGCTCATGAAACTACCTTGGAAAATCATCGAGAACTTTTAAAGACTCATGATAAGCTATGCTTTGAAAAGCTCAACCTTGAGCAAGAGCATGAGTTTTTAAAGGCAATCAACGATGATCTTCACAAGAAAAGTTCTTCTTACATTGCCAAGCATTTACTCTTGTCCACTTACATGCCACAAGTTAAATCTAGCAACAAGAACAATAAAGATTCTTCATCTAGTAGCAACAACAATCATGCTAAATCCAATGTTGTTGCTTCTAGTAGTTCTCTTGATTCCACTAATGATTCTCTTAGCCAAGTTACACTTGAGCAAGAAAATAGCTTATTGAAGGGAATTATAGAGAAAGGTGTTTACAAGAGCCTTGTCGGAAGTAAGCAATTTGACAAAATTGTACGCAAGCAAGGAAGACACCGGAAGAATCAAGGTGTTGGTTTTGAACGGAAGTTCAATGCCATTGGAGTTGAGTGGGAAGAAGATCAATACCCCAAGACGAAGTTTGTTCCTCAACAAGAGAAGTATGATCCTACTTCTTTCAAAGGGACACAAGCTCAAGATGATCTTCCACCACAAGACCACAAGCAAAAAGGCAAGGATAAGCTTCAAGAGGAGATTGATGCATTTGAAGAAGCACCTAAGGCCTTGGTCAAGTGGGTTCCCAAGACTACATCAAGTTCTACTTCATCAAGTACGACTACAACTCCAAGGATTCCCATCAAGATGGTGTGGATCCCGAAGAAGAAGAACTAGAAAGTTCTTGAGGGTGACTCCGCCAACATACTACACTCTTATCATTTTGGCGAGAACAAGTGCAAACAACTTCCATATCTTGCACTAGTTCAAGGAGTCACAAACCCTCTTGTTGGTAAGACAAGGGACAAGGTAACCTAATGCTTTCATGGACATCATCTTGTATATGCATCACTCTATGTCTATGGATATCCTTGTTTGTTCCTTGTGGGACTAACCCGTGTAGGTATTGAAAGTGCAACTCACTCCAAAGGATTGCTCTGAATGATCTACATCAACTTTGAGCATCCACATCTTCAACACCTACATGAAGTCATCATCGACAAAACCCAACGTTAGTTCATCCCTCTTAGGGGGATATCACATCTAGGGGGAGCTTTACTCTAATCAATTGAGCTAAAGCAACTCTAATGGTGTGAACACAACAATGCTTTATGTAAAAGTGGTAACCCCACTTGTGCTTAAACGATGGGTATGACCTATGATCAAATGTTCTCATTTGACTCCTAAGTCAATATACTCATATATAGATGACCTAGTCATCACCAAATTGCTTGATAGATGCTAGAGTGTTTGTGCATGCTTTGTCACATATTTCATTTGCCATTTTATGTGTCAGCATGTTGAATGCATATTTTACTCATTCGGGGACATCCATTTGTTGTATTGATTGTTTGACTTTTTCCCTTTTGCCAAATGGATGGACAAGAATGCCTAAGAACTCCCTCTAGCTATCTATGCTTTCCGCGTCTCAAACTCTATTCATGCTACATCACAAAGTTTGATCAAGTCAGATTTGAATCACTCTCTGTGAGAAGCACCCAAAGTTCTCGATTCGTCATAGACTTAAACCTCCAAAATCTCTTTGTGCACCTCGGTCTGACCGATTCATCCTTTTCGGTCCTACCGAGATCACTAAGTTGATCTAGGGTTTTCAATCTTGGTGCAACTGATTAGAACCTTTCGGTCACACCGAGTTGCAGTAACTGCTTGCAGTTTTGCATCTCGGTGCCACCGAGTCGTTCCACTCGGTCACACCGACAGGGTCAGGTTATATATACCGACGGGCCAAATTTTGGAAATTTTTCCGAACCTCCTCGCCTGTGCATAACCTGCTCTGCCTCCTCGGGTCTCCGGATCATCCTCTCGTCGCCAGCAACCTCCCGTTGCTGGTCTCCGCCGCCGTCAATGGCAATCTGCCCCACCGTTGCCGCTGTAGCAAGTTCGCCGTCGAACTAGGGTATGAACTTGAAATTTCTGCTAATCCTTAACTCTGATTCTTAGCACATTGCTTTGCCATGATTCTTGCCCTGATTGAAATCATCATGTCCAGCAAAAACATCCTGTAGATTAGTTTTGATTTGAAAATTTAGGGTTAGGTCTTCGCCGAGTTCATCTCGGACCGACCGAGTTGTAGAAATCGGTCTCACCGATTTGGCTTAGGCCAGAGCACATGCACTAGTGTAGAACCGGGCAATAGCACCGGTTCGTAAGGCCCTTTAGTGCCGGTTAGGTAACCGGCACTAAAATTTCGGCACTAAAGGCCCCCCCCTTTAGTACCGGTTCATCACGAACCGGTATCAGAGCTTTGGTCTCCATTTGCTTTGACTTCCATAGCTTTTGGTGGTCATAGCCTTGGTTTCACAACCTGGGAGAGTATGGCGTCTAGCGAGGGAAATTACCACCATAGAGGTCCTTACTTTGATGGTACAAAATTTGCTAGTTGGAAGCATAAGATGAAAATGCATATTCTTGGACATAATCCCGCCATTTGGGCTATTGTGTGTATTGGCTTGCAAGGTGAATTCTTTGATGGGAGAGAACCAAACCGTGAAGCTACCGCGGAAGAGTTGAAGATACTACAATACAATGCTCAAGCTTGTGATATTCTCTTCAACGGATTGTGCCCCGAAGAATTCAACAAAATCAGCCGTCTTGAGAATGCAAAGGAAATTTGGGATACTTTGATTAACATGCACGAAGGTACCGATTCCATCAAGGAATCCAAATTGGATGTGCTTCAAAGTCAACTTGACAAGTTCAAAATGAAGGATGGTGAAGGTGTCGCTGAAATGTACTCTAGGCTTGCTCTCATCACAAATGAGATTGCCGGCTTAGGAAGTGAAGAGATGACCGAAAAATTTATCATCAAGAAGATCCTAAGAGCCATGGATGGAAAATATGATACCGTGTGCACATTGATCCAAATGATGCCCAATTACAAAGATCTCAAGCCAACGGAAGTCATTGGAAGAATTGTTGCTCATGAGATGTCACTCAAGGATAAGAAAGAGCTTCACAACAAGTCAAGTGGTGCTTACAAAGCCTCGTGTGATGCTCCCACATCATCAAGTGAGAAACAAACCTTCAATGAAGAATTGAGCCTAATGGTGAAGAACTTCAACAAGTTCTACAAGAGTAGAAGCAAAGAAAGAAGTTCCAAGTCAAGGTCCTACAATGGCAAAAGATCTTCTAGTCGTGAGCGTAATTGCTACAATAGTGGAAGACCCGGACACTACTCCAAGAGTGTATGGCCCCCTACAAAAGAAGAGAAGATTCTCCCAAAAGAAGAAGTAGAAGAGAGGAATCACCACCAAGAGAAAGGAGGAGTAGAGATGATCGTTATGAACGAAAACCCTCTCGGAGAAGCAAGGACTCGGGAAGGAAGGAAAAGTCATCAAGTAGCTACACAAAAAGAAGACATCAAGCTCATGTTGGTGAATGGGTATCCGGCTCCGACTCTGACAATCACTCCGAAAGAAGTTATCACTCTGACTCCGAATATACTCAAGATGAAGGTGTTGCTGGTCTAGCACTTGTGTCAACCAACTACTACGACATATTTGACTCACCAAATGAAGGAATTGGAAGATGCTTCATGGCCAAAGTTCCAAAGGTAACACATCCTGAGTATGTTGATTTCAGTATTGATGAAGATGATTTTCTAGGTGATGATGATTTACTTGTTGACAACTCTAGTGATGAAAACTATGATGAAATGTCAATTAATCATGCTAATCAAGATAAAACGAATGATGATGATAAGAAGGAGATTGAGCGTCTAACTAAAGAACTAAACACTCTTAAGTTAGCTCATGAAACTACCTTGGAAAATCATCGAGAACTTTTAAAGACTCACGATAAGCTATGCTTTGAAAAGCTCAACCTTGAGCAAGAGCATGAGTTTTTAAAGGCAATCAACGATGATCTTCACAAGAAAAGTTCTTCTTACATTGCCAAGCGTTTACTCTTGTCTACTTACATGCCACAAGTTAAATCTAACAACAAGAACAATAAAGATTCTTCATCTAGTAGCAACAACAATCATGCTAAATCCAATGTTGTTGCTTCTAGTAGTTCCCTTGATTCCACTAATGATTCTCTTAGCCAAGTTACACTTGAGCAAGAAAATAGCTTATTGAAGGGAATTATAGAGAAAGGTGTTTACAAGAGCCTTGTCGGAAGTAAGCAATTTGACGAAATTGTACGCAAGCAAGGAAGACACCGGAAGAATCAAGGTGTTGGTTTTGAACGGAAGTTCAATGCCATTGGAGTTGAGTGGGAAGAAGATCAATACCCCAAGACGAAGTTTGTTCCTCAACAAGAGAAGTATGATCCTACTTCTTTCAAAGGGACACAAGCTCAAGATGATCTTCCACCACAAGACCACAAGCAAAAAGGCAAGGATAAGCTTCAAGAGGAAATTGATGCATTTGAAGAAGCACCTAAGGCCTTGGTCAAGTGGGTTCCCAAGACTACATCAAGTTCTACTTCATCAAGTACGACTACAACTCCAAGGATTCCCATCAAGATGGTGTGGATCCCGAAGAAGGAGAACTTGAAAGTTCTTGAGGGTGACTCCGCCAACATACTACACTCTTATCATTTTGGCGAGAACAAGTGCAAACAACTTCCATATCTTGCACTAGTTCAAGGAGTCACAAACCCTCTTGTTGGTAAGACAAGGGACAAGGTAACCTAATGCTTTCATGGACATCATCTTGTATATGCATCACTCTATGTCTATGGATATCCTTGTTTGTTCCTTGTGGGACTAACCCGTGTAGGTATTGAAAGTGCAACTCACTCCAAAGGATTGCTCTGAATGATCTACATCAACTTTGAGCATCCACATCTTCAACACCTACATGAAGTCATCATCGACAAAACCCAACGTTAGTTCATCCCTCTTAGGGGGATATCACATCTAGGGGAAGCTTTACTCTAATCAATTGAGCTAAAGCAACTCTAATGGTGTGAACACAACAATGCTTTATGTAAAAGTGGTAACCCCACTTGTGCTTAAACGATGGGTATGACCTATGATCAAATGTTCTCATTTGACTCCTAAGTCAATATACTCATATATAGATGACCTAGTCATCACCAAATTGCTTGATAGATGCTAGAGTGTTTGTGCATGCTTTGTCACATATTTCATTTGCCATTTTATGTGTGAGCATGTTGAATGCATATTTTACTCATTCGAGGACATCCATTTGTTGTTTTGATTGTTTGACTTTTTCCCTTTTGCCAAATGGATGGACAAGAATGCCTAAGAACTCCCTCTAGCTATCTATGCTTTCTGCATCTCAAACTCTATTCATGCTACATAACAAAGTTTGATCAAGTCAGATTCGAATCACTCTGTGTGAGAAGCACTCAAAGTTCCCGATTCGTCATAGACTTAAACCTCCAAAACCTCTTTGTGCACCTCGGTCTGACCGATTCATCCTTTTCGGTCCTACCGAGATCACTAAGTTGATCTAGGGTTTTCAATCTCGGTGCAACTGATTAGAACCTTTCGGTCACACCGAGTTGCAGTAACTGCTTGCAGTTTTGCATCTCGGTGCCACCGAGTCGTTCCATTCGGTCACACCGACAGGGTCAGGTTATATATACCGACGGGCCAAATTTTGGAAATTTTTCTGAACCTCTTCGCCCGCGCATAACCTGCTCTGCCTCCTCGGGTCTCCGGATCATCCTCTCGTCGCCAGCAACCTCCCGTTGCTGGTCTCCGCCGCCGTCAACGGCAATCTGCCCCACCGTTGCCGCTGTAGCAAGTTCGCCGTCGAACTACGGTACGAACTTGAACTTTCTGCTAATCCTTAACTCTGATTCTTAGCACATTGCTTTGCCATGATTCTTGCCATGATTGAAATCATCATGTCCAGCAAAAACATCCTGTAGATTAGTTTTGATTTGAAAATTTAGGGTTAGGTCTTCGCCAAGTTCATCTCGGACCGACCGAGTTGTAGAAATCGGTCTCACCGATTTGGCTTAGGCCAGAGCACATGCACTAGTGTAGAACCGGGCAATAGCACCGGTTCATAAGGCCTTTTAGTGCCGGTTAGGTAACCGGCACTAAAATTTCGGCACTAAAGGCCCCCCCTTTAGTACCGGTTCAGCACGAACCGGTGCTAAAGGGCAACCACGTAACACCAACCGGTACTAAAATGTTGGGGGGTTTTTGGTTTTATGATTTCTTTTTCATTTAATTTTGTGTTTTCCATTTTAATTCTTTTTCGTTTGCTGGTATTTTACGGTACTACACATTGTACACGTTATGCATATATATATATATATATATATATATATATATATATATATATATATATATATAATTTCTAGTAAAACCAATCATATATATATCATCAATCATGTCTCACAAACCACCATATTAATTCACACATACACACATGTATAGCTATATACAATTTCTCCTACATATGCATGTTGCCTTCGGAGCCAGTGGCATTAGCCTGATTGGTGCCTTCGGAGCACGATGACAATTGGAAGTGGTTCATGTCTTTTTCGATGGGGGCGGTAGCGGGTAATAGTATTCTCCCTTCGGATTTATGACCTGGTCGAGCAAAAATCCCGCTATTTCCTCTTGAAGTGCTTCTACACGCTCCGTTGGTAG
Organism: Triticum monococcum; assembly: GCA_034509565.1. Classification (NCBI taxonomy): domain Eukaryota; kingdom Viridiplantae; phylum Streptophyta; class Magnoliopsida; order Poales; family Poaceae; genus Triticum; species Triticum monococcum. The sequence continues at coordinate 823,163,309 of CM067843.1, forward strand.
GAGCTTGTCCCGCACCTTTTTGAATTGTTAAGAAGGAGATCAATATGCATGTGTATTAGTTGTGTGACTAGATATCGATAATGGTGTAAAAATTGTGAATATTGTTCTGACAAACATACCCATTCCTGTCTTTGAGATCTGCTCCTTTCGGACGCCATCATGTGAATGTTCTCACAAACGCAGTATGCACATAGATCAGTCCCCTGCGCCTGCTGAAGGGCCTTTACGAGAATGGAATTTGATCAGATAATAATTAATCAAGCATGATAATTAAAGAGATGGCAGCTAGCTAGCTAGCTAGTACTACTTAATTACTTACCTTGGGTCGAAACCATTTCAGCTTTTGTTTCCATTCGCCTGGAGTGACGCTAATGAACCTTGCCCAAGCCCTGCCCGCCGACAAAGAAAATGAATAAAGGGGTTATTAAATAGTTCATATCATGAAATGACGAACTAAATAGGCCGAGATATATAGTTAATAATGATTGAAATTACCTGTTGACTATCCCAAACAAGATGTTATAGTCACTATTTGCTTTGAGTAGCGAGTCCAGTATTTCAACTGTTCCGGCGTCAACTTTAATGATACACAAGATCCAGTGAAATCTGCATGCACACACGTTTGCATGTCTTAATTAAGCGGGCATATGTAAGCAAAAACATGTAGCTAGTGTTGGAAATATGCCCTAGAGGCAATAATAAATAAGTTATTATTATATTTCCTTGTTCATGATAATCGTTTATTATCCATGCTAGAATTGTATTGATAGGAAACTCAGATACATGTGTGGATACATAGACAACACCATGTCCCTATTAAGCCTCTAGTTGACTAGCTCGTTGATCAATAGATGGTTACGGTTTCCTAACCATGGACATTGGATGTCGTTGATAACGGGATCACATTATTAGGAGAATGATGTGATGGACAAGACCCAATCCTAAGCATAGCACTAGATCGTGTAGTTCGTATGCTAAAGCTTTGCTAATGTCAAGTATCATTTCCTTAGACCATGAGATTGTGCAACTCCCGGATACCGTAGGAGTGCTTTGGGTGTGCCAAACGTCACAACGTAACTGGGTGGCTATAAAGGTACACTACAGGTATCACTGAAAGTGTCTGTTGGGTTGGCACGAATCGAGACTGGGATTTGTCACTCCGTGTAAACGGAGAGGTATCTCTGGGCCCACTCAGTAGGACATCATCATAATGTGCACAATGTGATCAAGGAGTTGATCACGGGATGATGTGTTACGGAACAAGTAAAGAGACTTGCCGGTAACGAGATTGAACAAGGTATCGTAATACCGACGATCGAATCTCGGGCAAGTATCGTACCGATAGACAAAGGGAATTGTATACGGGATTGATTAAGTCCTTGACATCGTGGTTCATCCAATGAGATCATCGTGGAACATGTGGGAGCCAACATGGGTATCCAGATCCCGCTGTTGGTTATTGACCAGAGAACGTCTCGGTCATGTCTGCAGGTCTCCCGAACCCGTAGGGTCTACACATTTAAGGTTCGATGATGCTAGGGTTATAAAGGAAGTTTGTATGTGGTTATCGAATGTTGTTCGGAGTCCCGGATGAGATCCCGGACGTCAAGAGGAGTTCCGGAATGGTCCGGAGGTAAAGATTTATATATGGGAAGTCCTGTTTTGGTCACCGGAAAAGTTTCGGGGTTTATCGGTAACGTACCGGGACCACCGGGAGGGTCCCGGGGGTCCACCAAGTGGGGCCACCTGCCCCGGAGGCTTGCGTGGGCTAAGAGTGGTGAGGAACCAGCCCCTTAGTGGGCTGGTGCGCCTCCACAAGGGCCCAAGGTGCCCAAGAGGTGGAAAGGGGGCAAACCCTAATGGGATATGGGCCTTAGGGCCCATATTGGGGCGCCTCCCTCTCCCCTCCCCCTCTTGGCCGCCACCCCCTTTGCCATCTAGGGCTGCCGCCCCCCCCCCCCCCCCCTAGGGGTGGGAACCCTAGAGGGGGCGCAGCCCCTCCCCTTCCCCTATATATATGAGGCCTAAGGGGGCTGCCCAACACACACGTGATTCAATCTCGTTGGTGCAGCCCTGCGTCTCTTCTTCCTCCTCTTCTGTGGTGCTTGGCGAAGCCCTGCAGGATAGCCACACTCCTCCATCATCACCACGCCGTTGTGCTGCTGTTGGATGAAGTCTTCCTCAACCTCTCCCTCTCTCCTTGCTGGATCAAGGCATGGGAGACGTCACCGGGCTGTACGTGTGTTGAACGCGGAGGTGCCGTCCGTTCGGCACTCGATCATCGGTGATTTGGATCACGACGAGTACGACTCCATCAACCCCGTTCACATGAACGCTTCCGCTTAGCGATCTACAAGGGTATGTAGATGCAACTCTCCTTCCCCTCGTTGCTGGTCTCTCCATAGATAGATCTTGGTGACACGTAGGAAAATTTTGAATTTCTGCTACGTTCCCCAACAGCGGTATCAGAGCCAGGTTTATTACGTAGATTCTATGCACGAGTAGAACACAAAGTAGTTGTGTGCGTTGATTATGTTCAATATGCTTGCCGTTACTAGTCTTATCTTGATTCGGCGGCATCGTGGGATGAAGCGGCCCGGACCAGCCTTACACGTACTCTTACGTGAGACCGGTTCCACCGACAAACATGCACTAGTTGCATAAGGTGGCTGGCGGGTGTCTGTCTCTCCCACTTTAGTCGGATCGGATTCGATGAAAAGGGTCCTTATGAAGGGTAAATAGCAATTGGCATATCACGTTGTGGTTTTTGCGTAGGTAAGAAACGTTCTTGCTAGAAACCCATAGCAGCCACGTAAAACATGCAAACAACAATTAGAGGACGTCTAACTTGTTTTTGCAGGGTATGCCATGTGATGTGATATGGCCAAAGGATGTGATGAATGATATATGTGATGTATGAGATTGATCATGTTCTTGTAATAGGAATCACGACTTGCATGTCGATGAATATGACAACCGGCAGGAGCCATAGGAGTTGTCTTTATTTATTTATGACCTGCGTGTCAACATAAACGTCATGTAATTACTTTACTTTATTGCTAACCGTTAGCTGTAGTAGTAGAAGTAATAGATGACGTGACAACTTCAAGAAGACACGATGATGGAGATCATGATGATGGAGATCATGGTGTCATGCCGGTGACGATGATGATCATGGAGCCCCGAAGATGGAGATCAAAAGGAGCAAAGTGATATTGGCCATATCATGTCACTATTTGATTGCATGTGATGTTTATCATGTTTATACATCTTATTTGCTTAGAACGACGGTAGTAAATAAGATGATCCCTCATAAAAAATTTCAAGAAGTGTTCTCCCCTAACTGTGCACCGTTGCTACAGTTCGTCGTTTCGAAGCACCACGTGATGATCGGGTGTGATAGATCCTTACGTTCACATACAACGGGTGTAAGACAGTTTTACACATGCAAAACACTTAGGGTTAACTTGACGAGCCTAGCATGTGTATAGACATGGCCTCGGAACACAGAAGACCGAAAGGTCGAGCATGAGTCGTATAGAAGATATGATCAACATGAAGATGTTCACCGACGTTGACTAGTCCGTCTCACGTGATGATCGGACACGGCCTAGTTGACTCGGATCATGTAATCACCTAGATGACTAGAGGGATGTCTATCTAAGTGGGAGTTCATAAGATGAACTTAATTATCCTGAACATAGTCAAAAGGATTTTGCAAATTATGTCGTAGCTCACGCTATAGTTCTACTGTTTAGATATGTTCCTAGAGAAAAATTAGTTGAAAGTTGATAGTAGCAATTATGCAGACAGTAAAAGGCTTATGTCCTTAATGCACCGCTCAGTGTGCTGAACCTCGAACGTGGTCTGTGGATGTTGCGAACATCTGACATACATGTTTTGATGACTACATGATAGTTCGGTAATGTTAAATGGTTTAGAGTTGAGGCACCAAAGACGTGTTTTTGAAACGTCGCGAAACATATGAGATGTTTCGAGGGCTGAAATTGGGATTTCAGGCTCGTGCCCATGTCAAGAGGTATAAGACCTCCGACGGTTCTTCTAGCCTACATACTAAGGGAGAAAAGCTCAATTGTTGAGCTTGTGCTCAGATTGTCTGAATACAACAATCATTTGAATCAAGTGGGAGTTGATCTTCCAGATGAGATAGTGATGTTTCTCCGAAGTCATTACCACCAAGCTGCTAGAGCTTCGTGATGAACTATGATATATCAGGGACATAAATGATGATCCTTGAGATATTCGCGATGTTTGACACCACGAAAGTGGAAATCAAGAAGGAGCATCAATTGTTGATGGTTAGTGAAACCACTAGTTTCAAGAAGGGCAAGGGCAAGAAGGGATAGTTCATGAAACGGCAATTCAGTTGTTGCTCTAGTGAAGAAACCCAAGGTTAAACCCAAACCCGAGACTAAGTGCTTCCGTAATAAGAGGAACAGCCACTGGAGCAGAATTACCCTAGATACTTGGTAGATTAGAAGGCTGGCAAGGTCGATAGAAGTATATTGGATATACATTGTGTTGATGTGTACTTTACTAGTACTCCTAGTAGCACCAGGGTATTAGATACCAGTTCGGTTGCTAAGTGTTAGTAACTCGAAATAAAAGCTACGGAATAAACGGAGACTAGCTAAAGGTGAGCTGACGATATGTGTTGGAAGTGTTTCCAATGTTGATATGATCAAGCATCGCACACCCCCTCTACCATCGAGATTGGTGTTTGCGTTGAGCATAGACATGATTGGATTATGTCTATCGCAATACGGTTATTCATTTAAGGAGAATAATGGTTACTCTGTTTATTTGAATAATACCTTCAATGGTCTTACACCTAAAATGAATGGTTTATTGAATCTCGATCATAGTGATACACATGTTCATGCCAAAAGATAGTAATGATAGTACCACCTACTTGTGGCACTGCCACGTAAGTCATATCGGTATAAAACGCATGAGGAAGCTCCATGTTGATGGATCTTTGGGCTCACTCGTTTTTGAAAAGTTTGAGACATGCGAACCATGTCTATTGGTGCATATGCATACTCCATGCAAATGGACCGTTTGGACTCACTTGATTTTGAATCAGTTGAGACATGCAAATCATACCACATGGGCAAGATGACTGAAAGCCTCGTTTTCAGTAAAATGGAACTAGAAAGCAACTTGTTGGAAGTAATACATTTTGATGTGTGCAGTCCAATGAGTGCTGAGGCGTGTAGTGGATATCGTTATGTTCTTACTTCACAGATGATTTGAGTAGATGTTGAGTATATTTACTTGATGAATCACAAGTCTGAATTATTGAAAGGTTCAAGTAATTTCAGGGTGAAGTTGAAAGATCATCGTGACAAGAAGATAAAAGATCTATGATATGATCATAGAGATGAATATCTGAATTACGAGTTTGGCACAGAATTAAGACATTGTGGAAATTGTTTCACAACTGATACAGCCTGGAACACCATAGTGTGATGGTGTGTCCGAACATCATAACTGCACCCTATTGGATATGATGCATACCATGATGTCTCTTATCGAATTACCACAATAGTTTATGGGTTAGGCATTAGAGACAACCACATTCACTTTAAATAGGGCACCACGTAATTCCGATGAGATGACACCATATGAACTATGGTTTAGAGAAACCTAAGCTGTCATTTCTTAAAAGGTTTGGGGCTACGACGCTTATGTGAAAAGTTTCAGGCTGATAAGCTCGAACCCAAAGCGGATAAATGCATCTTCATAGGACACCCAAAACAGTTGGGTATACCTCCTGTCTCAGATCTGAAAGCAATAAGGGATTGTTTCTAGAATCAGGTCCTTTCTCGAGGAAAAGTTTCTCTCGAAAGAATTGAGTGGGAGGATGGTGGAGACTTGATGAGGTTATTAAACCGTCTCTTCAACTAGTGTGTGGCAGGGCACAGGAAATTGTTCCTGGAGCACCTACACCAATTGAAGTGGAAGTTTATGATGGTGATCATGAAACTTCAGATCAAGTCACTCCCAAACCTCGTAGGATGACAAGGATGCGTACTATTTCTGAGTGGTAAGTAATCCTGTCTTGGAAGTCATGTTGCGAGACAACAATGAACCTACGAGCTATGGAGAAGCGATGGTGGGCCCGGATTCCGATAAATGGCTCGAGGCCATATAAATCCGAGAGAGGATCCATGTATGAAAACAAAGTGAAGACTTTGGAAGAACTGCTTGATGGTCGTAAGGCTGTTGAGTACAGATGGATTTTAAAAGGAAGACAGACAATGATGGTAAGTGTCACCATTAAGAAAGCTCGACTTGTCGTTAAGATGTTTTCCGACAAGTTCAAGGAGTTGACTACGATGAGACTTTCTCACTCGTAGTGATGCTAAAAGTCTGTTGGAATTATATTAGCAGTTACTGCACTATTTATGAAATCTTGCAGATAGGATGTCAAAACATTGTTTCCTCGACGATTTATGAGGAAAGGTTGTATGTGATACAACCGGAAGGTTTTGTCAATCCTGAAATATGCTAATAAGTATGCAAAGCTCCAGCAATCCTTCTAAGGACTGGAGTAAGCATCTCGGAGTTGGAATGTATGCTTTGATGAGATGATCAAAGATTTTGGTTTATACAAAGTTTATGAGAAACTTGTATTTCCAAAGAAGTGAGTGGGAGCACTATAGAATTTCTGATGAGTATATGTTGTTGATCAGAAATGATGTAGAATTTCTGGAAAGCATATAGGGTTATTTGAAAGGTGTTTTTCAATGTAAAACCTGGATTAAGCTACTTGAACATTGAAGCATCAAGATCTATAAGGATAGATCAAAACGCTTAATGGAACTTTCAAATGAGCACATACCTTGACGTGATCTTGAAGGTGTTCAAGATGGATCAGTCAAAGAAGGAGTTCTTGCCTGAGTTGTAAGCTATGAAGTTAAGACTTAAAGCTCGACCACGGCAGAATAGAGAGAAAGGACGAAGGTCGTCCCCTATGCTTAAGACGTAGGCTCTTCAGTATGCTATGCTGTGTACCGCACCTGAAGTGTGCCTTGCCATGAGTCAGTCAAGGGGTACAAGAGTGATCCAAGAATGGATCATAGGACAGCGGTCAAAGTTATCCTTAGTAACCAGTGGACTAAGGAATTTTCTCGATTATGGAGGTGGTAAAAGAGTTTGTCGTAACGGGTTACGTCGATGCAATCTTAACACCTATCCGGATAGCTCTGAGTAGAGAGACCGGATACGTATAATGGAGCAACAATTTAAAATAGCTCCAAGTAGAATAGTTATTTGGAATAGCTCCGAATAGAACGTGGTAGCTACATCTAGGAGATGACATAGAGATTTGTAAAGCACACACGGATCTGAAAGGTTCAGACCCGTTGACTAAAATCTCTCTCACAAGCAACATGATCAAACCTAGAACTCATTGAGTGTTAATCACATAGTGATTGTAGTAAACTCTTGGGTGTTAGTCACATGGCGATGTGACCTGTGACTGTTATTCACATGGCGATGTGAACTAGATTATTGACTCTAGTGCAAGTGGGAGACTGTTGGAAATATGCCCTAGAGGCAATAATAAATAAGTTATTATTATATTTCCTTGTTCATGATAATCGTTTATTATCCATGCTAGAATTGTATTGATAGGAAACTCAGATACATGTGTGGATACATAGACAACACCATGTCCCTAGTAAGCCTCTAGTTGAATAGCTCGTTGATCAATAGATGGTTACGGTTTCCTAACCATGGACATTGGATGTCGTTGATAACGGGATCACATCATTAGGAGAATGATGTGATGGACAAGACCCAATCCTAAGCATAGCACTAGATCGTGTAGTTTGTATGCTAAAGCTTTGCTAATGTCAAGTATCATTTCCTTAGACCATGAGATTGTACAACTCCCGGATACCGTAGGAGTGCTTTGGGTGTGCCAAACGTCACAACGTAACTGGGTGGCTATAAAGGTACACTACAGGTATCTCTGAAAGTGTCTGTTGGGTTGGCACGAATCGAGACTGGGATTTGTCACTCCGTGTAAACGGAGAGGTATCTCTAGGCCCACTCAGTAGGACATCATCATAATGTGCACAATGTGATCAAGGAGTTGATCACGGGATGATGTGTTACGGAACGAGTAAAGAGACTTGCCGGTAACAAGATTGAACAAGGTATCGTAATACCGACGATCGAATCTCGGGCAAGTATCGTACCGATAGACAAAGGGAATTGTATACGGGATTGATTAAGTCCTTGACATCGTGGTTCATCCGATGAGATCATCGTGGAACATGTGGGAGCCAACATGGGTATCCAGATCCCGCTGTTGGTTATTGACCAGAGAACGTCTCGGTCATGTCTGCATGTCTCCCGAACCCGTAGGGTCTACACACTTAAGGTTCGATGACGCTAGGGTTATAAAGGAAGTTTGTATGTGGTTACCGAATGTTGTTCAGAGTCCCGGATGAGAACCCGGACGTCACGAGGAGTTCCGGAATGGTCCGGAGGTAAAGATTTATATATGGGAAGTCCTGTTTTGGTCACCGAAAAGTTTCGGGGTTTATCGGTAACGTACCGGGACCACCGGGAGGGTCCCGGGGGTCCACCAAGCGGGGCCACCTGCCCCGGAGGCTTGCGTGGGCTAAGAGTGGTGAGGGACCAGCCCCTTAGTGGGCTGGTGCGCCTCCACAAGGGCCCAAGGTGCCCAAGAGCTGGAAAGGGGGCAAACCCTAATGGGATATGGGCCTTAGGGCCCATATTGGGGCGCCTCCCTCTCCCCTCCCCCTCTTGGCCGCCACCCCCTTTGCCATCTAGGGCTGCCGCCCCCCCCCCCCCCTAGGGGTGGGAACCCTAGAGGGGGCGCAGCCACTCCCCTTCCCCTATATATATGAGGCCTAAGGGGGCTGCCCAACACACACGTGATTCAATCTCATTGGTGCAGCCCTGCGTCTCTTCTTCCTCCTCTTCTGTGGTGCTTGGCGAAGCCCTGCAGGATAGCCACGCTCCTCCATCATCACCACGCCGTTGTGCTGCTGTTGGATGAAGTCTTCCTCAACCTCTCCCTCTCTCCTTGCTGGATCAAGGCATGGGAGACGTCACCGGGCTGTACGTGTGTTGAACGCGGAGGTGCCGTCCGTTCGGCACTCGGTCATCGGTGATTTGGATCACGACGAGTACGACTCCATCAACCCCATTCACATGAACGCTTCCGCTTAGCGATCTACAAGGGTATGTAGATGCAACTCTCCTTCCCCTCGTTGGTGGTCTCTCCATAGATAGATCTTGGTGACACGTAGGAAAATTTTGAATTTCTGCTACGTTCCCCAACAGCTAGCTAGTAGGCAAAAACAGAGAATTTGTAGTACAAGAAAGTGTGACTCACTCGAAGTTGTAAGGAAGTAGTATATCTTCATTGTATTTGAGGCGCTTCAAGAACTCTAGCATGCTGTCCTCTACCTCTTTTTCATAATATGCATCTAATTTCCATGTGTATTCATTAACGATGTTTGGGTCAATGAACCCAATGCCATAGCGTCCACCTTTTCTCATTTCATACATCTTCATCCTGCATAATACCACAGAAAAGAATATAGTGAGGATAATTACACATAATGATTGATCAAAAGGATCACTACAGCTAGCTTGAGACTTAAATTACAGAAAGAAATCACTTATAGACAATAGCAACTGAGGATAGATTTGTCGAGTGCGTCTTGATTGTATAACTGAAACAGTTCAGAATACTCAACGGCCACAGCTTTCTCATGGTAGTAATCATCCTTCTTGACATACACCATGAGGGACTCTCGATCGGATCTCTTGCTAATGTCCATGTACCATTGATGCAATTCATACATTCTCGTTGGGAGCTTCTTGACATCTTCTAGCTCAACCAAAGGTTGGCCCCGGACAAATTTCCGTTTTATTTCCTCCTCTCTAATCAGAGGCATGTCCTCGATCTCGAGGAGTTGTCCAACAGTGATCTTGAGTTCTTCAGCCTGCATTATATGCTCCTGGGTTATTACCACATCGCCCACCTCGGGAACGTAAACTGTTTGGCCACAATAATATTGGGTGCGCGTACTGTCACGTGTTGTTGGCGGCACAACAAGCGGGGGGGGGTCGATTGCGCCGCCTGTTTTCCCAGTTGGGCAATGGTTTTCCTGCATTTTTTGATAGCTGCTTGTTGTTTGCTCGAGCTCGAGCTCGCCTCCTTCTGTAGACGTTGTCGATGTAACTTCCTGATGTGGCGCTCATAGTCTGAGTCAACAGGCTTAGGAGCTGGTGGTTGAGCCATACGAATGAAGTGGTCAACTACTTCCACAGGCACTTTCTCCCTTGGCGACGATGGCGGTTTTGGTCCAAAATGGGCGTCGACTTCTGCCCGCACTATGGCATTGGTTTGCTCCTCGGTCCTGTCGTAAGCCCTCATAGGAAGAGGAGTACTGAGGTTTGGACCATATTTATATCGCTTGCCTCCGCCTGTACTTCATGTACTATCACCTCGACTCGTACTGCTATGCACCATAGCTGCGGGGTGTCTCTTCTGCGATTGCTGAGGTGGCGGAGACGGCTGACGGGGCTGAGTTGGACGAGGAGGAGTGGCCTGAAGCTGTGCTGGACTTGGAGGAGGAGTGGCCTGAGGTTGTGCCGGACTTGGAGGAGGAGTGGACGTCTGACGCTGTGTCGGACTTGGAGGAGGAGTGGCCTGACACTTTGCCGGACTTGGAGGAGGAGGAGTGGCCTCACGCGTTGGTGGACTTGGAGGAGCGGGAGTCTGCTGACTCGGTGGCGGACTTCGATGAGGAGTCGGGTGACGCGGTGTCGGTGGCCTTCGAAAGATGATGCAATCCTTTCTCCATAGGATGATACGATGTTTGGCATCTCCGAGTGTGTGCTCCTCGTCACCTCCAGGAATGTCAAGCTCTAGCCCCGAATATTGGTCCACCACCTCATCAACCACGACACGAGCATAGCCTGCTGGAATCGGGTTGCAATGGAAGGTTGCATCGGGGGAATTTGTATAAGCAACACCATCCGCCACCTTCAAGGATATGTTCTTAATTTTGAAGTGTAGCTCGCAGTTAGTGTTCTCCGCGATATCATCCACGGGGTATCTATCCAGCAGTGCGTCGCCCGGGGCGGAACCCACGCTGCTTCTCGGCATGGATGGGGCGGTGGTATCCAATGCTGGATCATCCACTAGCTGCTGCAGCTGCTGAGACCCCCTTTGCTGGCTAAGTGAGTCGATCTGCTCCTGCTGCCGCTGGAATTTAGCTGCCAATTCCACTTGACTTGCTTCTAGGCCTTGAAGGCGTTCATAGTCCCGCTTCCTCTGCTCCTCCTCCATCTTCCTCTTCTTCTCCTCTGCAATCTTCTTTCTCGCACGGGTTCTGTAGTCAGCGTTCCAGTCCGAAAACCCCTCATACCACGGAATAGCGCCCTTGCCTCGTGTTCTTCCCGGGTGTTCAGGATTTCCCAGGGCACACGTAAGCTCGTCGTTCTCTCTGTTGGGCTGGAACACCCCCGATCAAGCCTCTTCTATTGCAACAAGTAGTGCATCGTCGGCTCCGTTCAGACATGCCTTCGTCGAAACATTGCCTGTCTTCGGGTCCAACTCCCCCCATGCGCATAGAACCAAGTCTTGCACCTAGGGGGCCACCTCTTAGTAACCAGAGTGACACTTGCATCCTCCATCTCTTTCTCAGACTTATCCCACTTAGGCATTGCCACCGCGTAGCCACCTGGCCCCAGCTTATGGAACTTATCCTTTTTTCGGCATTCTTCTTGTTTATTCTCAACCGTTCCTTAGCTAATTCTGAATCCTTGAATTTCACGAAATCATCCCAATGAGCACTTTGATTCTCTAGTATCCCCTTGAATACTGGAGTCTTCCTTCCTCCCTTGACGTACTTCTCCCACGTCGTTCTCTTGTGGTTCTTGAATGCAACCGCCATCTTCCTAAAAGCAGCGTCCTTGACTTTCCGCACATCTGCTTCTGTGAAATTATCTGGTAGGGTGAAATGTTCCATGAGAGTATCCCAAAGCAGTTTTTTTTATTCTCGTCAACAAAAGTAACATTTGGACGTGGCTTTGCTGGCTTTCTCCATTCTTGAAGGGAGATCAGGAGTTGGTCCTTCACAAGAACTCTGCACTGACGAACGAACTTGTCCGCAATCTTCTTAGGCGCTAATGGTTCGCCATTAGGTCTGATTGCCTCGATATTGTACTTTACGCCCTCCTTCAACTTTTTGTTCGGGCCTCGTTTAGTCCTTTTGCCTGAAGATTTGCTCGATCCGGATGGCTGAAAGAAGAAAGATCGATTCGTTAATATATCTTCAACTCATTTAAAACATGCGATGATCACCAGATTCCTGCTTATATAAATATATATACCTCGCCGGTGTTTCTCGTTTCAGGATCAACATGTTCTTCGTCGTAGTTCATGACTTCATCTTCTCGGTCGTCGCGATCGAATATCATATCGCCCTCTCCGGTGTTGTTTAGAAATTCGGAGCCGTCAAAATCTTCTTCATTCTGATCATCATCTGGCCCGCGTATGATATCGAACATGGTCTGTTCTCTCTCTCTCTGTCAGTATTGTCCGCCATAGCTTTTATTTAACTATGCCAAAAGAAATATAAAACAATTTAGTATAATCTCGAATAATAGATATAATCTCGAATACATCGTCTCGAATAATAGATATAATCTCGAATACATCGTCTCAAATAATAGATTTAATCTCGAATACGTCGTCTTGAATAATAGATATAATCTCGTCGAATACATCGTCTCAAATAATATATATAATCTCGAATAAATCATCTCAAATATTATATATCAAATACATCACTAGCTAGCTAGCTAGCTAATAAAGATCGAATACTAGAGAGTAATCTAGGCGGTGGACAACCAAAGTGAAGGAACCATCACTGGATCATAGCTCGGGTGATCTCCCCAAAGAACCTGCCAGGTATTGGAGAACCTGACAGAGAGTTGGTCAGGCAAACTCGGTGGGACCGATTCTGGTAATAGACTAATAGAGAGTTGGTCAGGCAAACTCGGTGGGACCAATTCGCTCATCTCGGTTGGACCGAAATGTTACAAAAAGGAAACGGAGTGTTTGCATTGCAATCTCGGTGGGACCGATAGCTCATCTCGGTTTGACTGAAACGTTACGATGGGAAACAGAGAGATTACAATCCCATCTCGGTGAGACCGAGATCCCTATCGGTGAGACCGAAAAGACTAGGGTTTCTGGCAGTGGCTATGTCAACTGAACTCGGTGGCTCCAGATATGAAATTTCGGTGGGGCCGAGTTGGAGTTTTTGGTTTGGGACATATGTGGATGTGAGAAAGTAGTGGAGGGTTCTGGAGCATATCACTAAGCATTTTGAGCAAGAACCTCATTAAGCAACACCTCATCCCTTCTTAATAGTATTGGCTTTTCCTATAGACTCAATGTGATTTTGGATCACTAAAATAGAAAATGTAGAGTCTTGTGCTTTGAGCTTGAGCCAATCTTTTGTCCTTAGCATTTTGAAGGGTCCACTTTCTAATCCATGCCATGCCAATCACTGAGCTTTCCTGAAATACTCATCTTGGAATAGCATTAGCTCAATGAGCTATATGTTGTTAGGAATTACCAGAACCACACAGGGATAGTTGCACTTTCAATGAGTGACAAGGCCCTAAGCTTGGGGATGCCCAAGGCACCTCAAGGTAATAATAGAGAAATATCCAAGCAACTAAGCTTGGGGATGCCCCGGAAGGCATCCCCTCTTTCGTCTCCAACATTATCAGTAACCTCACTTGGAGCTATGTTTTCATTCGTCACATGATATGTGTTTTGCTTGGAGCGTCATTTTATTTTGTTAGGATTTGCTTGCTGTTATTTAGAATAAAGTTTTGCATCTTTCATTTCAATAAAAATGTCAAGGATAGCCTCTACCATGCTTATTTTGCAAGTCTACATGTTGATGTTTCAACACAGAAAGTTTGTCGATGTTGCAAAAATTCCCTAGAAAAGTCAGAATGTGACAGAATGTTGAAACTTTTTGCATAATAAGCTCTGATAAATTTTCTACAGTGTGGTAGAATTTCATAATGTTTGGAGTTTAGTAAGTATTCATGCTCTTGCATTCTTTACACACTGTACTATTTTGGCATATTGATGTTATGTTTGCATTGTTTTCATATGTTTGCTTGTTTAATGATTCTATTTGAGGATAGGAGTATTAAATTGCAGAGGCCTTTAGTATGCAATGTTGAATGATAATTTTACTGATTTGCTACAGTAGAGAATGATAAGGTTTTTGCATTGGTTTATACTAACTCATCTCACGAGTTCTTGTTGAGTTTTGTGTGGATGAAGTTTTTGGGATTTAGGGAAACTATGATATGAGAGGAATTAAGGAGACACAAAAGTGTTGGGTTCTATGATAGGGTGCGTCGACTGCAAATTAAATTTTTCCTATGCGCAGAACAACCAAGAACATGCTACTGGAGATGGATCATAGTTCATTACCACTAGACGCGCAGTGTCGTGCAGCGCAAGAAGAGTTGGGGCAGCACGTCCACGTGGATCGTCTCCTTCTCGTTCAATCTCCCTCGAACAACCGGTCGTCAGTTCCCACATACAGGTTCGTCGGAGCGGCGCATGTGTTCCGCCTCTAACGGTATCCGCACGTGCAGGAGGAACATCGTGCGGCGGACTGCTAGGTCCGATCACACAACCGGCGGCGAGTGGAGGTGTCTATTCGCAACACATGCAAACCCTAGTGATAGCGCCGAAGCTGTTGGAAATATGCCCTAGAGGCAATAATAAAAGCATTATTATTATATTTCCTTGTTCATGGTAATTGTCTTTATTCATGCTATAATTGTGTTATCCGGAAATCGTAATACATGTGTGAATAACCGACACCAACATGTCCCTAGTAAGCCTCTAGTTGACTAGCCCGTTGATCAACAGATAGTCATGGTTTCCTGACTATGGACATTGGATGTCATTGATAACGAGATCACATCATTAGGAGAATGATGTGATGGAAAAGACCCAATCCTAAACATAGCATAAAGATCGTATAGTTCGTTTGCTAGAGTTTTGCAATGTCAAGTATCTTTTCCCTAGACCATGAGATCGTGTAACTCCCGGATACCGTAGGAGTGCTTTGGGTGTACCAAACGTCACAACGTAACTGGGTGACTATAAAGGTATACTACGGGTATCTCCGAAAGTGTCTGTTGGGTTGACACGGATCAAGACTGGGATTTGTCACTCCGTACGACGGAGAGGTATCACTGGGCCCACTCGGTAACGCATCATCATAATGAGCTCAAAGTGACCAAGTGTCTGGTCACGGGATCATGCATTATGGTACGAGTAAAGTGACTTGCCGGTAACGAGATTGAACGAGGTATTGGGATACCGACGATCGAATCTCGGGCAAGTAATATATCGATTGACAAAGGGAATTGCATACGGGGTTGATTGAATCCTCGACATCGTGGTTCATCCGATGAGATCATCGTGGAGCATGTGGGAGCCAACATGGGTATCCAGATCCCGCTGTTGGTTATTGACCTGAGATCGTCTCGGTCATGTCTACATGTCTCCCGAACCCGTAGGGTCTACACACTTAAGGTTCGGTGACGCTAGGGTTATTAGGAAGACAAGTATGTGATTACCGAATGTTGTTCGGAGTCCCGGATGAGATCCCAGACGTCACGAGGAGTTCCGGAATGGTCCGGAGGTAAAGATTTATATATGGAAAGTGGTTAAACGGACTCCGGAAAGTTTCGGGGGCATGCAGGTATTGTACCGGGGCCACCGGGAGGGTTCCAGGGGTCCACCGGGAGGGGCCACCCCTCCCGGGGGGCCACATGGGCTAAGTGGGAGAGGGAGCCAGCCCCTAGTGGGCTGGGCGCGCCTCCCCACCTAGGCCCATGCGGCTAGGGTTTGGGGAGGGGAAACCCTAAAGGGGAGAAGGGGGCGCCCCCCTAGCTTGGGGGGCAAGCCACCCTTTCCTCCTCCCCTTTGGCCGCCGCCCCCATCTAGGGTTTCCCCTAGGTGGCCGGCCCCCCTTGCCCTCTCCTCCTATATATAGAGAGGTGAGGGGAGGGCTGCAACACACAATTGAAGGCGCAGCCCCTCCCCACCCCAACTCCTCTCTTTCTTCGTCCGAGCTTGGCGAAGCCCTGTCGGAGAACTGCTGTACCAATTGCACCACGCCGTTGTGCTGCCATTGGAGTTGTCTTCCTCAACCTCTCCTTCATCCTTGCTGGATCAAGACGGAGGAGACGCCATCGTCCCGTACGTGTGTTGAACGCGGAGGTGCTGTTCTTTGAGCGCTTGGTCATCGGTGATCGGAATCACGTTGGGAACGACTCCATCATCACCACTCCCTCGAACGCTTCTGTACTCGATCTACAAGTGGTATGTAGATGCAAACTCACTCCCTTGACTCGTTGCTAGATGAACTCCTAGATGATCTTGGTGAAACGAGTAGGAAAATTTTTTGTTTTCTGCAACGTTCCCCAACAGAAGCGATCAACCAAATGAGTGTGCCGCACCTCCACTTTATATAGGCGTCCGTCGCGGGCTCCACACTTGGGCCT
Organism: Triticum monococcum; assembly: GCA_034509565.1. Taxonomy (NCBI): domain Eukaryota; kingdom Viridiplantae; phylum Streptophyta; class Magnoliopsida; order Poales; family Poaceae; genus Triticum; species Triticum monococcum. The sequence goes on from CM067843.1 coordinate 823,179,950, forward strand.
CGCACGGACCCTAAAGCCCACAAGTCTACTCAGCCACAATCCGAATATAGCTCGGATCACATCCGACCAGTGTCCTCGGATCCGACCTCGTAGGTCCTTCCCTTAAGCGTGTGACCCCTTAGGTTCAAGCCGGCTTGGTTGCAATTCGGATCACCTCCTAACTAGACGGTTGGTAGCGGCCTCTAGCAAGGCATGCCGAACACCAAACAGACTATGAAGCTGGTTAGGCAAACCTATACAGCATGTCACACTTCTGTTCCCTTTGCCACACAATATATTCAGGCTCAAGGTGAGATTGTCATCCTTGTGCTAGCCCGACCTCTTTCTTGTTCCAATGATGCCGACCATAATCCAGATTATCTCATAATCCTTGTCGCATGGCCATGCTTATCCTGGTCGGATCGCACGAGGGGCCCAGAGTATATCTCTCCTGATCGGAGGGGAAAATCCCATCTTGCTCGACCACGTCTTGCAGTGTGGGTCTGGACAAACCTGAAACCTACCTTTGTAACTACCCAGTTACGAAGTAGCGTTTGGTCGGCCCAAGGCAAGTCAGTCACCATCCCGAGTACATGCGTCATCTCAGGTCTTTGGACATAGAACATATGTTGTACTAGAGACTCACAGATGACATATCGATGCGTCTCATAGTTGGGTATGTCTGACTTGGACCTTATCTCGACTCGGATCCGACTACGTCGAATCCGACCAGACCTTTCCAAGTCCATATTATCCGGTTAGCATCCAATGCTCCATGGCTAGTGAGACCGAGCTATCGACCGTGTCATATGCTAGTCTAGTCGGCTGAGCGTCTACACAGCCCTTTCAACTAGGGACCTTTTAGGACAGTCATCATACAATGCATAGTCCCACAAACAAGTCACGTACTTGTTGATACACATCATTGGCAATGTCCAGGAAATATCATCATACATGATTGCCTCTAGGGCATATCTCCAACAAAAAGCTCAAGCTTGGGGATGCCCAAGGCATCCCAAGATAATATTTCAAGAAGTCTCAAGCATCTAAGCTTGGGGATGCCCCGGTAGGCATCGATCCCACCTTTCTTCTTCAACAATTATCAGTTAGTATCGGTTGAGCCTAAGTTTTTTGCTTCTTCGCATGATGTGTGCTATTCTTGGTTTGTCATTTTATTTTGTTTTGTTTTGCTTGCTGTTTTAATAAAATTCTTAGATCTAAAAGTTTTAAATAAGAGAGAGCCCTCACATAGCTATCTATTTACATAACTACTCGCTTGATCTTCACTTATATCTTTTTGGAGTAGTTTGTCATTTGCTCTAGTGCTTCACTTATATCTTTTTGAGCACGGTGTGCTTTATTATTTTTGAAGAAATTCTCTCTTGGTTCACTTAAATTAATTTGAGATAAATAAATATTATGCTCATGATCTTCACTTATATTTATTTGAGCTTATCAAAAGCAATGGCAATATTTGAAACTAGTCCCAAAGTGATAGATATCCAAGGAGGATATAATAAAAACTTTCATGAAGATCATTGGACAAAATAAACTTGATTCCTTGTTATAGTTTTGAGATATGATGATGTGATATGTGAGTCATGTTGATAAGTAATTGTGCTTTAGTAAGAATATTGGTGTTAAGGTTTGTGATTCCCTATGCAAGCACGAAAGTCAATAGTCCTACAATGAAATTATATCCTACTTGTGGTGCATTATTCGGTGTTAGTTATGAGATTATTCGTCTCTTGGTTGGTCACTTCCCAATCTTTTGCTAGCCTTCACTTTGTACTAAGTATGATATCTACTTGTGCATCCAAATCCTTTAACCCAGTTTTGCCACATGAGTCCACTATATCTACCTATATGCGGTATTCTTTTGCCGTTCTAAGCAAATTTGCATGTGCCATCTCTAATTTTCAAAATAAACTTCTCTTTTGTGTGTTTGTTTCGCTCGCGGAGCGGTGAGGGGTGGCTAGTATTTTCCATGTTGGATGTGTTATTCTCACGATGAGAGTTTATTCACTTGTCATTGCACTAGAGTAAGGCAAAGGTTTTAGGGATGCCCAGTCCCGAAATGAAAAATGAATTTACTTTATGTTGTCAAATAATAAATTCCATGGAAAGTGATGGTATGGAGGGCAACCGTGGATTCGGCTAGCCATGGAAAGTGAAAGTATGGTGGAAAAAGGAATAAACTTCATTTCCTATTTGGGAACCGCCTATGATATATCTAGCATGGAAAGTGTTGGGAACTCTAAGTCATTTTCGTTGGTGGGATGGGTACACCTCCCAAAATGTTTTTATCTCTAAGTTTTTTGCTTTGAGCTCTGGCACCTCTACAAATCCCTACTTCCCTCTGCGAAGGGCCTTTCTTGTACTTTATGCAATTTTTATTTTGAATTTGAGTCTCCATCTTATCTTATAAAAGCACCAACTAGGAGGCAATATGATCGTATTTGAGTATTGGGTGTAGCTAATATATGAGTGTGTTTCATGAATGGATCAATGTTTGAGCATGATGGGCTAGGGATAACTTATTTTAGCATTGATATTGTGAAAGACATGGTTGCTTGTTGATATGCTTGAGTATTTAAATTATCATGTCAAAACTAGACTATTGCTTTGAATCACATAAAAGTCCAAATGTCCATGCTATAAAGAAAAGAATATGATATGACATGTTAGGCAGCATTCCACATCATAAATTCTATTTTTATCATTTACCTACTCGAGGACGAGCAGGAATTAAGCTTGGGGATGCTTGATTAGATCGATCAGAAAGAATAGCTTGCGTTATTCTAGTACGAACTCTTGGGTAGATTGATCAGAAAGAATAGCTTTGAGGTAGTTTCATACCCTACAAACAATTCCTATCTTTTGTTCTTCACTAATAGGAACTCGGGAGTGATTCTTTACTGCACTTTGAGGGATAATCATATGATCCAACTATGTTAGCACTATTGAGAGATTGCACTGGTGAAAGTACGGACCCTAGGCCTCCTTTTTAAGCATTGCAACACCATTTTTGTGCCAGTTTACTATTTGCTACCTTACTGTTTTTATTTATTCATTATAAATATATATTTCTACCATCCATATTACACTTTTATCACCATCTCTTTGCCGAACTAGTGCACCTATAAAATTTTCCATTGTATTGGGTTTGTTGGGGACACAAGAGATTTCTTGTATTTGGTTGGAGGGTCATTTGAGAGAGACCATCTTCATCCTACACCTCCCACGGATTGAGAACCTTAGGTCATCCACTTGAGGAAAAATTGCTACTGTCCTACAAAACTCTGCGCTTGGAGGCCCAACACGAGTCTACAAGAATAAAGTTGCATAGTAGACATCAGTGCGTTTACGTGTTCGTCATCAAAACTCGCAGTTTCGACTGATTCTGGCCCGTTTCGTGGGCTATTACTCGCCGTTTTGGAGTCTCGGAGTGATTTTCATGGTTGTTGAACCCCAAGGTGCGCTTACGTGTCGTTCATCAACAC
>CM067844.1:0-2500 GCA_034509565.1 Triticum monococcum
CTAAACGCGCTATCTCAGAGTCTAAACCCTAAACCCTAAACCCTAAACCCTAAACCCTAAACCCTAAACCCTAAACCCTAAACCCTAAACCCTAAACCCTAAACCCTAAACCCTAAACCCTAAACCCTAAACCCTAAACCCTAAACCCTAAACCCTAAACCCTAAACCCTAAACCCTAAACCCTAAACCCTAAACCCTAAACCCTAAACCCTAAACCCTAAACCCTAAACCCTAAACCCTAAACCCTAAACCCTAAACCCTAAACCCTAAACCCTAAACCCTAAACCCTAAACCCTAAACCCTAAACCCTAAACCCTAAACCCTAAACCCTAAACCCTAAACCCTAAACCCTAAACCCTAAACCCTAAACCCTAAACCCTAAACCCTAAACCCTAAACCCTAAACCCTAAACCCTAAACCCTAAACCCTAAACCCTAAACCCTAAACCCTAAACCCTAAACCCTAAACCCTAAACCCTAAACCCTAAACCCTAAACCCTAAACCCTAAACCCTAAACCCTAAACCCTAAACCCTAAACCCTAAACCCTAAACCCTAAACCCTAAACCCTAAACCCTAAACCCTAAACCCTAAACCCTAAACCCTAAACCCTAAACCCTAAACCCTAAACCCTAAACCCTAAACCCTAAACCCTAAACCCTAAACCCTAAACCCTAAACCCTAAACCCTAAACCCTAAACCCTAAACCCTAAACCCTAAACCCTAAACCCTAAACCCTAAACCCTAAACCCTAAACCCTAAACCCTAAACCCTAAACCCTAAACCCTAAACCCTAAACCCTAAACCCTAAACCCTAAACCCTAAACCCTAAACCCTAAACCCTAAACCCTAAACCCTAAACCCTAAACCCTAAACCCTAAACCCTAAACCCTAAACCCTAAACCCTAAACCCTAAACCCTAAACCCTAAACCCTAAACCCTAAACCCTAAACCCTAAACCCTAAACCCTAAACCCTAAACCCTAAACCCTAAACCCTAAACCCTAAACCCTAAACCCTAAACCCTAAACCCTAAACCCTAAACCCTAAACCCTAAACCCTAAACCCTAAACCCTAAACCCTAAACCCTAAACCCTAAACCCTAAACCCTAAACCCTAAACCCTAAACCCTAAACCCTAAACCCTAAACCCTAAACCCTAAACCCTAAACCCTAAACCCTAAACCCTAAACCCTAAACCCTAAACCCTAAACCCTAAACCCTAAACCCTAAACCCTAAACCCTAAACCCTAAACCCTAAACCCTAAACCCTAAACCCTAAACCCTAAACCCTAAACCCTAAACCCTAAACCCTAAACCCTAAACCCTAAACCCTAAACCCTAAACCCTAAACCCTAAACCCTAAACCCTAAACCCTAAACCCTAAACCCTAAACCCTAAACCCTAAACCCTAAACCCTAAACCCTAAACCCTAAACCCTAAACCCTAAACCCTAAACCCTAAACCCTAAACCCTAAACCCTAAACCCTAAACCCTAAACCCTAAACCCTAAACCCTAAACCCTAAACCCTAAACCCTAAACCCTAAACCCTAAACCCTAAACCCTAAACCCTAAACCCTAAACCCTAAACCCTAAACCCTAAACCCTAAACCCTAAACCCTAAACCCTAAACCCTAAACCCTAAACCCTAAACCCTAAACCCTAAACCCTAAACCCTAAACCCTAAACCCTAAACCCTAAACCCTAAACCCTAAACCCTAAACCCTAAACCCTAAACCCTAAACCCTAAACCCTAAACCCTAAACCCTAAACCCTAAACCCTAAACCCTAAACCCTAAACCCTAAACCCTAAACCCTAAACCCTAAACCCTAAACCCTAAACCCTAAACCCTAAACCCTAAACCCTAAACCCTAAACCCTAAACCCTAAACCCTAAACCCTAAACCCTAAACCCTAAACCCTAAACCCTAAACCCTAAACCCTAAACCCTAAACCCTAAACCCTAAACCCTAAACCCTAAACCCTAAACCCTAAACCCTAAACCCTAAACCCTAAACCCTAAACCCTAAACCCTAAACCCTAAACCCTAAACCCTAAACCCTAAACCCTAAACCCTAAACCCTAAACCCTAAACCCTAAACCCTAAACCCTAAACCCTAAACCCTAAACCCTAAACCCTAAACCCTAAACCCTAAACCCTAAACCCTAAACCCTAAACCCTAAACCCTAAACCCTAAACCCTAAACCCTAAACCCTAAACCCTAAACCCTAAACCCTAAACCCTAAACCCTAAACCCTAAACCCTAAACCCTAAACCCTAAACCCTAAACCCTAAACCCTAAACCCTAAACCCTAAACCCTAAACCCTAAACCCTAAACCCTAAACCCTAAACCCTAAACCCTAAACCCTAAACCCTAAACCCTAAACCCTAAACCCTAAACCCTAAACCCTAAACCCTAAACCCTAAACCCTAAACCCTAAACCCTAAACCCTAAACCCTAAACCCTAAACCCTAAACCCTAAACCCTAAACCCTAAACCC